>JARFIY010000356.1:1200000-1787500 GCA_036346155.1 Sinelater perroti | reverse complement strand
CTTTTTTTAGTGATTAAAAAAGTATAACTACGGGGCGGTACGTCCGGTCTGCGGAAAGGTGTCGCACTGTAGTCTACAATAAAACCTCAATTTTTGTCAAGTTTGGTCGGGTCGTTTTAGAAAACGGTAATAATTGCTAACGGCAGAAGCAACTTCGGCAGCCTTTAGTCGGAGATCATGCTTGAGAAGGTCACGAGCAATGCCAATATTCTTCTCGATAACGTTGGTCCCACCAGTTGTGTATACCACCAGTACACTAGAGTTTCCTTAAGAGAGTTTTTCCTGATCTGAGACATAAGCTTTATGCCTTCTGTCGTGAGAAACTTGATAATAGTCTGTAACCTATGGTAAGTGTAATGCACTAATTATCGGTAAGGGATCGATATAAATAAACATTCAAATTAAAGGCATTGATTTGAATTGACTCAAATTTCTTAAGAGCAATTGGTACATACGGAATTATAAGTTTGTTTCTGACTTACAATAATTAAACTGGTAACTAAAAAATTTTGTCTTTTTATTTCACAAATCAAATTTTATTTTGAAATAATCTTTAATTGTGCCAGAGTATCGCTCAGAATTCACAATAATCGCATTTCCATCTTCATTTTCGAAAAAAAATGATCCAATGACACCTTTTGATCGCGGAACACACCAAACAGTTAATTTTTGGGGATGCATTGTTTGTTCTTGATTTTTTTTTAAATTTCGTTAGCCCAAATGCGACAGTTTGTTTGTTCACCGTCCTATTCAATATTAAAGGCGCCTCATCGCTGCAGGCGATTTTCGATTAAAAGTTCGGACAATTGCACAATGTTGGGGGAGTCAATCAGAGAAGACACGTTAGTTGAAATGGTCAATTGGTTTGAGTTCTTGAGTCAATTGGACCTTGTCAGCGTGTAAATTCAAATATTTGTGTATTATACGGCGTAAACTAGCCTCAGAAATGTCCAATTCTTGCTATCGAAGGGTTATGGAGAGTTTTTGATTCTCTTTCACACTCTCCTTACTGCAGCGATATTTGCCGGTGTGCAAACACTTTTGGGCATATCACCAATAGAACCACCAAACGACTGAAGGGGGTCTTATTTGGACTGTTATGACGACTGAAATAATCGCGGAAATCTCTATAGGTGCTTTTGGTTTTTCACCATTTTTGTACTGTTCTTTAATCACTTTAACGCGGTCTTCAATCGAGTAGCAAAAAATGACAAATCTTAAACGCTGGGTTGACAGAAAAAAACATGACGTCTGTCAAATTGACGTTTACTTTTCTGTTTTTATTGGCGGACCCTTTATATAATCTAAAATAAATTTAAATATTAATAACAGCAATAATTGTAGCAGTATGATTCCGCCTTTCACATATATGGCTGTTGCTATATGTTAAGATGAAACCATCAACTGGCCCTTATCAACTGTTAAAGTACGGCCAAAGATTTTCGACATCAGTGTCACGCGTAATAGAAATGCAAAAAGCAATTTCTTATTTGTCACAAACGTCATTCTTGTCCCAACAAAACAGTATATGCGCAACGTGCTAATCAATTATATTGCATTAAGATAGTTGCTACTGAAGTCGTTGAGAAAGCTATTTGACAAGAAAATGATCGTCGTCATTTGGTAAGGAGGTGCCGCAATACCATCTATGTTAATTCGTTTGAATCTTTATTTCATGCTCTTTTGCGCAATATATAGTTTGCCGGCACATTGTGTTACTGATGTCAGTGAATTCATTATCTTTACTATGACTGCAAAATTCCTGAAGGCAATGTTTTCAGTGAAACGTGCGATACAAGGCCGGAACTGACGATAAGACGGAAATGTTCATCAAGATTTGGGTAAATAGATATTTTGCGATCCGGCATGTAGACGATCTGCCAGAAAGGGGAATAGCACGCGTTACATAAGGGAGAAGGGCAAAGATTTGAGTCTATTTGAAGACAAGTCACGCCTAAAACACTGTAAGAAATAAATTCAGGCTTTAAATATTATTCGAAGTCACCTCCGTGAAAAAGAAACGTTTATTTTCAATCAATTTTTAAGAAAGCTTTATTATCAGAAGAGCACGTGGAAAAACGACTGGTATGGACGAAGGCTAATTTAGATAGAGTTTGGAGAATGTTAATGTCTTCTTTCTGACCATAGTCTTCCTTAGCCAAAGCGTGGCCAACGAAGAGTAACAGAATTCTTCAGCGCATGGTAAAACACCCTGTAAAAGAATGCTCCTATAAAAGCAGTTTCGGTTGCCTCTTTCTGTTTACATACAATATAAATATCAAAAAATTGTCTCCATCTACCAGAAGTACTTGCTTAAGTCTAATGAAGAGCTTTGACAAAGTGTTGGGTTCTGCAAGAAGCTAATGACTTTAAATATCGCAGCGAACTGTGCAGTGCATGAAAACAACAAAATAACCTCACTACGATGGAATCCCTGCAATGTCTCCAGATGTTAATATTATTAAAATGTGTGGTCGTATATGAGAATGAAGCCCAAAGAAAAATCAGTGTACACGGTAATGCAGCAGCCATTTCAAATTAAGAAGATAAGACGATTTTTCCAAATGATTATGGTACAGAACAAAGTACTCCTGATCGTTCACGTGCAATATGAAAGATTCAAAAGAGAAATGGGTGAAGGATGTCAAAAAATTATTTTTACGTTGAATTGTCACTAGCTATGTAAAATACATTGATATTGATATTCCTAAAAGCATAAAATCACGGGTGGATCTACACCACACATCAGTTTTGATTGTAGTATTACATATTCTTGTAAAAAGTTAGCATCGTATTTGATGGCATCAGGAATGGGTGGTGTATTTTAGACTATTGGAATCTGCCAAAACGGCCACTGCTGATCGCTACCGACAACCAATCAATTTGATTTGTATCAGAGAAAGGTCCACATTTGCATTTCTTACATTTTATTTTTAATTTTTCCCTAGATTAATATTGCCAGCAGTAACAGAATGTTTTGATTATGAAATTGCATAACCTAACTTTAATATTGTCGACATTTTGGCTTCGTCTTTACAACGGATAGGGAACTATTAATAAAGCCAGTAAATATGCATCTGTTCCTACACCATAAAAGGGATAACAGTACAAAGGCAGCCGCGGCCGCCCGGTAGAGCGAGAGCGGCCCCGACGTGCGTGTAGGAACGCACAGACCTCGTGTAAATTAAGCGCTCAGTGCGCGGCACACCAAATTTCATGTTACCCGTTTTTGTTTACTTTCCGTTCAACTGTATAAGCTATCTTTGTTTATTACGCACGGATTTCCTCGTGTAAATCAAGGGCGTAGGGCAACGCCACATTGCGTTTGCTTACTTTCTGTTGAAATATATAGATATATATTATCGGCAGTTAACTTTCAGGTTACTACTCATTTCAGAATTATCAAAGATCTTCCTTAATCAAAAATAAGTCACCCTCGTTTAAAGAGAAAGTACGATCTGAACATTTAGACTGCAATAATCGTATTTACAAATTCATGCACTGTGTTTAATTAGTAGGATCTCATTACACCATCATCTTTAAAATTGCACCAAACTACCCGATATTGTTTAAGATACAGTTACTTGTCTCAGTCCTGAATATCCAGAGATTCATATGCAGCGACTTCCGTTGTCTATATAATTCTTGAGATGAAAGTGAACCGCGTCTCTTAGAATAATGTTTTTAAAGAAATTCGAATCAATAAACTCAACGTTTTGTATAGTTTGCTCTTCCATGTTTGCTTTCATCGAAACTTCTAAGGCCAGCTAGATATATATTATAATATCCAATTGTGAACCACTTCAACTGTGGAATATTTCATTGGATTCATATTTGTGAAAATTTTAAAACGTAAAAGTTATCAATTATTTTTCTGAATGTTGGACCCATTTTAATATCTCCTTTCCAATTTATGGCAGAGCCAATGAGCTCAGACTTTTTCAGCAAGCAGCGCAGAAGATTACAAAGTACTTCGTAAGGCGTGCCCTGAATAGTAATGAGACTTCAGTGACGTCTTGTTTTATGTGCAATTTAGTATTTCCACTTTTTGTCCGAAGCCCTCTGTTTGCCCCGAGGAGCAATAAAAGGCCGCAAGGATGCCGTACAAGGCACGGGGGATTACTGTTGGAGCGGAAAGCTCTTTTGACGCATTCCTGCAGGCATTAAAAGTTGTAGCAAGAATGTTGCGGCCTTTATTGCGGCCGCCGCGCGCGGAGCGGCTTAATTTAAGTTTTCCAATTAAAAATTACGGGCGCTGCTTACTATTGCTTTTCGTGCGCCTGATGTCTCGATCTTGGCGCGGTTTAATATTGATGTTTCTTGTTGCAGGTAAGCGTTCGCGGACGGGTTGAGAAAGCCGAGGGGGGTGGCCCTGCAGTAGTAAGTTTTATTTTTTTAACAACGAAAAAACGAAATCTAATTTTTGGTATGTTATTTTTCTTAACATTTCTTTATATCTTATCTTCAGGCTTTTCTCTCGCTGCTTTTCTTATATATGGCTTGATAATTATCTTGTCGTTTTAATTATACTATGCATTTTAGTTTTCCGCTAACTTGATGCAATTTTTTCTTCTGTCCATAGTTCAAAGGTTGTCAAGGTAATCATGAATTTCAAACCGTTAAGATAGCAAATCCTGGCTTTCACAATAATTTTTGTTTCCCAATTAATCTTCTGCATGAGTATTTAATGTAAAGTCTTTTAATAAATCTTGACATGAAACTGACGACTTTATTGTGAATCAATTAGGTCGACTTCACTCTTTTCATAATTCATTCCCTTTGCTGCTCTTAGAACTTGCTTTATTAGCAGAAGCTTTAATCTGATGAACATCCATTTTTTAAAAAATTGCGAGATACTTGAATTTATATATAAGGTTGCCTACAAGGTTTGTGCTCAATATCAAAAAGACATTTTTATGCATGGATTTATTCAGAAATTATAATTAGTTTTCAAAGTAAAGGCTAACATCATGCACGATCTTTTGCTACCGTTCCGCAAGTTCATCAAAATTTCACCAAAAAGCTCAAAATGGCGATCACGCAACAAGTGCTCCATTGATCGAAAAAGCAGTTTCTGGATTGGATGCTGGATATGGAAGAACCTCGATGCCGTCCAGCTCCTCAAACTTTTCCTTTCTTGACGGTATGCACCACCATTCAGCACAAGTGCAAGCAAAATACAAATTTCAAAATTATTTTCTTCTTCTTCGCTTTTATTTTTATGCCTTCCAGCGTCGTATTTATACGTCCCAGTCCTCCTTAACCCTTTCATTATTTTCTGTCCCTTGCTAAACTTTTCATTACGTTTATTGTTTTCTCTTGCTTTTCCCACATTAATGATTCGACCACTTCTTTATGGGTCTTCCGTTTCTTTTTTTCTTCACACTTCTTGCTTCTAACACTTTTCTGCATATTGTCTCTGGTTTTGTTTGTTGTATATGACCGTACCATATTAGCTGTCTCTTTTCTTTATTATTGGTTCCTATTGTAAAGTTTCTCTTACTTCCTCATTCATTCATACTCTATCAAACTTTAGCCTATCCGCTGTCCTTCTTAAGTGTTTCATTTCTATGGCCGTTATTTTCATTATTTCACATTTTAGTCCATCTTTTTTTTCCTATTACCGTTCTATGTAATGCATAGTAGATCCTATTCTCTCTCCTCATGCTGTTCCTCAGTTCTGCTTCTATTCTGCTATCCTCTGTTATTACTGTTCCAAATACTAGATTTTTTACTATTTTATCCATTATTATGATAAAAAGTGATGGGCTTAGGCTATCGAACTGTTTTATGCCGCTCTCCACTTTGAATTCCCCTGATGTCAGTCCAGCTATTTGAATTTTTCCTTTAACTACTTTGTATATACTTAAGATGGCTTCTATTAGTTTCGTTGTTACTTCCAGTTCCGCTAAGCATTCTAGATTTTTTCTCTCTCAACTATATCAAAAGTTCCTCTTATATCTAGAAAGGTTAACGATAGTTCAAATCTTTCCTCTATTTTTCTTTCTATAATATTCCTCCATATGCATATGTTGTCATTAGTTTTACCTATTTGCCTTAAATGCTCCTTGTTCTTCTCTACTTTATTTTCTTTTACTTTTCTAAGTTCCCCCTCCAAAATTCTGGCATATACTTTAAAATACACCAAGGAGAGACAAATGGCTCTATAATTATCGCTTATCGTCTGATCCTCTTTCTTATATATTGGAACTATCAAGTTCTTTTCCCAATTCTCTAGAATTTTCTTAGCTCTCCATGCCTCCTCACATATTTTTTAGAGCAATTCTTTACCCTTTTCTCTCATTTATTTTATCATTTTCGGGTCTATTTTGTCCTCGCCACCTATTTTCCAATCCCAATTTCTCAGTGAATTTTTCAGTTCCTCTCTTGTTATACCTTTTATCTGTTCTGTTTCTTCTCCTGATTCTTCTCTTTTTCTATTTGATTTCATCTCTTCATTGTCTCCTTTCTGTTTAAACTTTTGCTCAAAGTAGTTTTTCCAAACTTCCATTATTTCTTTTTTGCCTGTTTTAATATGGTTATTTTTATCTTTAATTCTTCTAGTACCTTTTCGCTGACTTCCTCTCTATCTTTCTTGTCTTGTCCCAGAAAATCCTATTATTACCTTTATATGTTTCACTTATCTCTCTTCCAAAGTTTTTCCAACTTTTTGATTAACCTATCTCTTAGTGTCTATTCATCGTTGCTCTCTGGTGATCTTTGACTCGTTGTTCTTCCTTTTTTGTGTACTTCTTTCCCTCATACTCTCATTCTAATTCATTTTGTTCTACTTCCTTATGCTTTCCAAATTCTACCGTACGCAAATCATGATCATCTTCCCGAAATGGTTTTGAAGTGGAACTGACAGCGCATTTTCACCTCGCGAAGCCCACGCCTTTTGTTTATTTTAGATCTGGACTCGCTTATTGGCTTGTGCTTCTTACGACAAAGTCAAGTTGACGCAAGTGGTTGAGCACATTTTGATGGGACGAAACTTCAAGAATCGATGCCAGATCACGACTGCTTGTGAAAGCTTATCTTCCAACACTGTCAACAAATCTTCTGTACTCGGACCTTCCTCCTTATAATGTCACTCTTTGCAATCTCGTAATTAGTGCTAATCATCGAGAAAAGTGATTAATATTTCCAACAGGAAATAATATCAAATAAAAGGAAACGGTCTTCAGCAGGAATTTTTTGGTCAACGTTATATTAGTTCTCTTGAATTAATCTTTTAATCTTATTTTTCGTAATTTTAGCATAAATTTTAGTGTTTTTCGTGTTAGAAAAGCGTCGAGTAAAGTTGAAACTTGTAAAATTCTAATGCCACATATTCTGAATCAGAAGAATCTTGGATGATTGAAACAATCTAATATTTTATGAAATACTTTGATGGGACGGGTTGTTATTATCTGATTTTTTTAAATGCCATTTTTTAAAGGGTGCTAGTTGAGAAGTTGGCGTGGTATCATTAAAAAGGTGTTTGTAAAATTAGACAGATTAGACCCTCCTTGCTGAAGTATCTAAGGTACTGACATAATCTTTAAAAATATTTATATGAAAAGGCGATTTAAAATCAATCTATAAGTAATAAATATTTTGGAATGGCATATGAGTACTAGGTAATAATCTGTATAGAGTCTTTACCGTTAAGAAATGTAGTCAGTAATTTTATTTCACTCAATTAAAGTGTATAGAAATGTAGTAAAGGGTAAGTTCCGACATTGCTAGTAGCAGGAGAAGGCTTTCACAATTTCTTTAGGAAACGAGAGAACTGCCAAATATTTTTGCAGGCGGTACTTGAAACTGGTATTTTAAGGGAACCCAAACACTGTTAATGATGTGACGTCTGGACTATGAAGACTAGTTCAAAGGGTTGAGCCCTCGTTTTTCATTTGGTGTATCGTATCGTTATTCCCTTGTAATGCCCAAATATAGCCACTAACCCCATATAAACAATTTTTAACAATATCGCCGCTAAAGTCCAATCATATTTACTGCGTGAATGAAATTAATTTTTCAAAACCTCTAGCAGTGGAGCACCTTGAATCATCGAAATTTTGCAAGACGTTTCACCGTCCATTAAAGAAAGCGCTTACCAGATTTTGACTAGTTTTGTGTGTTGGACCTGTCACCCAAATGAAAGATTCGCTCGTGAAGGCTTCACACAATCAAGACGATTGTCGTTCGTACTGGGTTTGGAGAAACTACTTCAAAAAGCAATATATTCCTTTTAATCTATAGTAAGTGTTTTTGATTTTTTTTTGTTGAGCTTGTTGCAACGTAAGCGAAATATGCAGTTCAAACATTCAAAATAGCAGTCGGGTAGTCATTCTGTACTTTTGAGCTCTCAGAGGGGTGTTGTCAACTTTCTCGGCAGTGTTTAAATACTGTCTCATATAACTCGTTGCCTCGACGTAGCTCATGTGTAATCCTGTGGATCTAAATACAAAATCAGAGCTTTTATGAGTATTGTGTATGCAATGCTTTCGTACATTTTGCAAGTAAATTAGATTCACTACTCTATATTGCAATGTAGCACTAACTCAGACCTTCCAACCTCCCTCATCCCGTTACCGTGTACTATGTTTTCTGAGCATGCATGGCAACAACTAGTTATGGTGATTGTATGTTTGTACTTAAAATTTCGAATGTACTATTCTACAATTGTAAAAGTACATTTCTATCAAGCATATCCGGCAATGAATAATAGAAACTTAGATAACACAATTCGAGTATTGGTAGAAGAAAACAGGAATTTTAGTTTGGTTTTAGTAAAGAAAAGGTTAGCATTTTTCTAAGGACTTGTCTGAGTTGTAGTCTTTGTTTTTCATTGTATCTTTCCTCTTCTTTTTTTTTTAAATGTCTATATATCTAATTCACTTTTTTTATCAGATATTTGGATGATTTCATACACTCGCTGACCGTTTTTAAAATTAGGCAAATATTCAATAAAAAATGTTTGCTTTTGGATTATTTTGTGGTTTTCATGAGCCATAAGGGAATACCGAATATGGGAAGATTAATTTAGTTTAACATCAGTGGCATATTAATTCCTGATCCTAATATCCTGAATTATTAAAGATAGCAAAAAGTGATCAGATATCGCATTCTATTTGAGTATATAATATATTTCAGTTGCTTTGCATTCAAAAATGACATTTAAGCTTTTCCTTGTTTATACCTAGACATATTCTTGTGTTGACTAATCAACTAAGGTAACAAACTATTTCCACCAAGTTGTTACAGTGCATGTTTTAGTATACCTGAACAAATATAACAAGATTATGTTGGTTAGGTCTGCTACGTCTAGGATTTTTACAGTGTGGCCTAAAAACCGCGATGCAAATTTTTGCACACCCTCTTTTGTAATTTTTTTGTAAAATAATTGATTTTTGATAGGTCAAAGTGTTTTCTGAAAGTTGTATCCCTATTAATGATGTCTTAAATGAACCGAAAAGGAATTTATGTATTTGAAACAGAAGAGTAAGAAGCTCAAAAGAATTGCGGAATTTATCTGCATCTGCCGAAACAAAAGTTGTGCGGTCAAGTGATTTGAAAGAAAAATGATCGAAGTAAGAAATTTATAAAGCTCATCAGCAGACAGTCACCAATACGATTGATTGATGATTGATTGATTATTATAGGAGTTAATCGTAGGTTACGAGCCCATTTTAGCATTGCGACTCTGCGGCCTTTTGTGCGCCCCTTTTCCTAATTAAGGAAGATTTGTGCCTTCAACTAATTTTAGGATGTTCTTTATGAGGTTCTCGTGATTGGCTAGATTGCCATGGATATTTGCCCTAATGTGTTCCTGCCTTTTGCGGTATAGTGCTGGGCAGTCACAGATTATGAGTGAGGATGTTTTTTTTAGGTTTCCCAATTAATTCCTTCTCTAGTCGTTGCCCTTGTGTGATATCCCAGCGGAATGAGTGATGTCCTTGCATTCACTCTTTTATCGCCGATCGTATGCTACATTTGGGTATGCCTAGAACAGGTTCTGGTCCTGTAAATGGAGCGTTAGCACCTTTTTTGCGAGTGCGTCTGCCCTTTCGTTCCCTTCCATTCCAGAGTAGCGTGGTACCCAGTTGAGGTTGATCTTGTTATCCTCAGATAGGTGACCAAATGGGCTAGGCAGAGTTGATATGCCGTGATTCCAGCGCTTTAAGGGCAGCTTGGCGTCGTTGAGTGTATCCGCGTCTAGTATCAAATATATCAGCTTGAAACACTGTGGCGTACCTGCCTAAGGGTAAGCTGCAGTTTACCTTTGGTTTTATGCCATTTATACTTGCCCCTGTTCCTTGGGCAGTGTGGGATCCGCCCACTTCTGAGTTGTGTTGGATTGCCTTTTGTCCAGTCACGATCGTAACTCACATCGAAAGGTTTTTCAAATGAGTATACCCGTAGGTGGTCAGTAACCATGCTTAGGATGGCATTTCCTTTGACCACTTCCTGTATCCGTTTATGCCCACACCGTTTACTCTGAATCCGTCGATGAAGTTGTTAAGGAATCAATAAACACCCCTTTCTTCAAATGAGATGAAAATTTAAGCTCGTTCAAAAGGGAAAAACAATTACCAAATGGGGGAGGGAGATTTTGCAATAAGGCTTATGCCTCACCATGTGAGTATATACCCATCCAACATTAAAAGGTATTTTCTTATTCATATACCTTGCCAAATTTAATGATAACCCGCTAGAAACTCAGGTTTCCTGTTTGTACATTTTAAAATTAAGAAGGCGGGAAAATATTTTTTCTGTTTTAAAATGTTAATGTTGTTACTTCGTTCCTTGCAAGTTATAATATGGATATTGTTAGAAACTATTTTAGTAATTATTTGCCGGGATCATGGATCATTGGAGTACCCATGTCATCTATATGGAATATATTTTAAGACCTATTTATTAGAATAGTTTTTAAATGCAGACTCTAATAGTTCAAAAATCTTACATAATACAGCCCTGTAGAGAATAAGTTTTTCAAATGTCATATTTATGTTCCACGAATGAGCAAAGTCGGTCAAATTCAATTTTAAAGATTTTTGAAAATCATTACTAATGTACGGTTTCTAATATTTGACAAGCGTGAGGAAAATCCAATATACTTTTTAAAAATACCGTTAAGTTATAGTTTAATAACGTATCAACCATTTTTTGAAACTCGCACATTTACCGAATGTGTTAAATAGAGTCACACTATTTAGCCATTGCTATAATGCAGCATTTCTTTCATCAATAGGAGGTAGTGTCCTTCCCATAACTATAATAATAGTAGTCCTTTAAAACTATATCAATAAAAATTAACCAATAATTTTCCTAAAAAACCGTTACGATCCTCTTACATGGTAAGTCTGAGTTAAGTGAGTTAAGTGGCACACAATTTTTAGTTTCGAAATAAACGTTTACCTGGATTTGCATATTTTTAAATAGTAAAGCAATTCGATGGTACTACAGTTATTTAATTGTGATAATTTATTACTGTCTCCTTGGATTTGGTACCAATGGGCACTATCTGACGTTCTTCTTCTTAACTGTGCGACCTGCAGCTTGTTTTCATGCGACATTCCAGTATTACCTTGTTTGAAAATGCTGATGTTTAGTTGCATTGTTGAACCCGTTAGATTATCGTAAAAATGCAAATTATCATTAGACCTAATTGTTCTGCCTATTATTCCAATGATCTGCTATGTCCATCAAATCTCTTTTATTTCTCTCGTTATTTGTCTTTAGTCCTAAAAAGACATTGCGCAAATTTTTCTTGAATCTGTTAGCTTAATGACAGGCCACTTTAAAAGGTATTTTTCTCTAAGGAAAGGTATGGCAATAGTTATTATGATTTACGTTTCTCCTTCATTGTATATAATAAATGAACAAGTTAACCTGTTTGAAGAGTCGATCTTAAACCTAAAAAATATAATAAAAGAGAGAAGAAGAACTAAACTGACATATATTAGATACAGAAATAGAATCGTTCTTTTACAAAAACCAGAAAGCTGTGATAAAGCTAGTAAAAGCTTGAAGAGAAGCAGCAGTGCAGCTAAAAGTCAAAAAGGAACGTATGACGCCACTCCTTATTGTTCAAACTATACATACAAACGTAATAAATAAAAATTAGAAAGTAAACGTATGTAGGAGTAAAAATAGATAGGAAGACTATAAGCATAACTCGATACACTGACGATATAGCAGCCCTAGTGAAAGTGAACGGGGACTATAACAATTACTAAAGTGGAGTAATGACAACAAGAAACTGAATTTTAAGAGTTTCGCTATTTGGGAAGCATTATAATTAAAAGGGTAAGAAGTAAAAGAGATATCGTACGAAGACGATAATAAGCTGAAGTAATGCTTCTTAAGAAGAGAAACAATTATTACGCACATTTCTATGGGGTGTTGACTTACATGATTGGGAAATTTGGTTAGTGAAGATAGACGAATAGAGCTTTTAAGATATAGTGCTATTGAAAGATGGTAAAATGATGAAATATCTGGCAGAATATAGGAAAAAAATGCCATTGAAAGAAATAAGAAAAAGTAGAAAGTGCACATAAGGCTGTAATATTGCAGTATCTACTCCAGATAATAGAAGATCTATAATGCGCCAGCTACAAGCAAATAAAAAGAAAAAAAATTATTCAACCTGAACTGTCTAGTTTTAATGTAGTTTGCAATGGAAAGAAGTTGTTTTACTGAAGTGGAAGAGAATTTTTTATTTACTTTTTCCGCCATACTTTCAAGGCAGCTCTAATTTGCCTAAAACAGTGCTGTCAGTAAACGTTCCTCCGTAATGTGACATCATAAATTGTATTTAATATTCTTCGTGATTTTTTAAAATGGCAGGGCGTCCGTGGGGATAACGGATGTATTGATTTAATCTTAAGTGCAACAACGTGACAATAGGTGAATGCAACGAATTTGAAATATTTCGTCAGGGGATGGGATCAGGGGGTATCTTTACGACTACAAGCAAAATTAATTTTTCTGTCCGAACGAGCTTTCCCATAGGGCGATCGCAATTAGGCAGCCGCACTTCTAGACACTCATCCAAACCATCTCTTAAGCTGAAATATAACTTTGAAGGTGTCAACCGAATTTCATTTGATTTCGTGGTCGAAAATTCTGGCGAAAAGCGTTGTTTACGGGAGCAGCGTTGGATGCTGTGCGTATAGCCTTCACGGCTTTGAGCGTTATATTTACTTAACATGCTACTAGATTTAACTAAAGCATTTTAGTGCACGTGGAATCTCTACGCTCAGATGCAAGTTATATATGGCTTAGAGAGCAGTAACATTCAGCGACGCGAATGACGAAGACGTAAATTACAAATAGCCCGATAATTAAAGTTGAAGACTGCTCGGAGCTACAGCCGAGTAGCAACAAATATGCTAATACTGCTAATTGTAGCATTAATTCTGAACTCAATTTCAGCTGCGATTCAGCTACGGCGTAATTGAATTTATGCAGTACATTTAAGACGGCAGAGCGAAATTTGACGACCGTGTGGGCTCGCGATGGTTATTCTATGTTTCTCTTAATTTGGTCGGGGTGTACGGCCTCTTTTCGGTTCGTTTAACTGCCGTGCATAATTATAATTGCGACTCTGCGCTAACAAGGCACGCTGTTGTAAATTTAGTTCCCGCTACGCCAATTACGTTTAATGGAACCGTTTTAACGTTAATTGTTTATCGTGCGTAATGTAACTAAAATAAATTATATTTATGACTATATATTTTAACAACCAGGAGCAAATAAAAGCATTAATATTATCATGAAATAAACTGAATTAAGCTAAATTAAGGACTATCAAGTTATGTGACAAATTATACTTTTAATTAGTTCTTTTTTGTTTTCTGCTGTAACGCAAAATTAAATTATATTTATATCATATCTCAGTAATTTTCACCTTCATTATATTTGCTTAATAGATAATTAGTGAAATGACTTCTAGAGTATAATTAAAGGATATTGTAATTAGCTGTAGTTGGGACGATATGTTGTTTATTTTATATATTTTTATTTTTGTCGATATTCAAATTTTTTTAATTATTGATAGTACAGTAAAGTAAAATAGTAATCATTGTTCTATTAAAATTGTTCATTCAAATGTAGCTAATATTGGTTACCCAGTTATAGTATTGATGTGTCAAAACGTGAAACAAACAGATGCATAGGCAACATAGGCTATGTAGTACGTGTATAAATAAGTTCTCAGCTTTTTTCTACAAAGTTTTATTTAAAAACAAACAAAAAAAAGCTTAAGTATCAAAGTATTCTCCGTTGGCATCGATGACCTTTTGCCATCTTTCGGGTAGCTTGCGAATTCCCTGGTGATAGAAGCTCACCGGCTTCGAGACGATAAAGTTATCGATGCATTTTCGGACTCCTTCTTCTGTTTTGAAGTGCGCATCAGCCAAGTGATGCTGTAACGACCGGAATAAATGATAATCAGAAGGGGCCATGTCTGGGCTATACGCCGCATGCGGGAGAAGTTTCCATCCTAACGCGTCTGCAGCTCATCCGTGTCAAATGTTTGTAGGCGTCCAGCGCGTGGTTGATCTTCAAGACTAAACTCTCCTCCGCGAAATCTTTGGTACCACTTTTTGCACGTTGCATGACTTACAGCATTCTCACCATATGTACACAAATCATTTCGGTGGCTTCAACAGCGTTTTTCTTTAGATAAAACGCGAAGTGGATAGAAAATCGAATATGCTCTTTTGTGATTGTCATCGTGAACACGGCTGATTATTGAGGTTGTATGCCAAATCGCATGATGCTTCGAAAGACCAAATGTCATTGCTTTAAAACCGCAAGAGGGCGGACTGATACGTTACATGTAAACGGTGATTTGCGTCCTGTGAAATCTAAAGCTGAGAACTTACTTATACACCGAATAATATAAGCATTTAAAGCCTGGCAATCATAAGGGTTTTGACATGGAAACAAAGAATTTTTAATATTTCATGAAAGACATTGATTGGTTGCATTAACTTCAATATCACACCTTCTAAAATTAAAACGATAAATCTTTATCTGTATTTATAAAAAATGTGTCGCTTTCTCTTACAGACGAGAAAACAAAAAAATTAACTCACAAAATCAAGTTATAAAATAAAAACGTCTATATTCTAAAGGCAAGAAGCTCGGAGGCAATATATATAAGCTTTCCAACAGGCCTTTAGGCCCATAGCTTGGATATTCTTTTCCAGGTTACCCGGTCTGACACTTGTCTCCTCCACTCTTTAATCTCTTTTGGTTATAGGTCTTTCTCAAGCGCCTTGATCCATCTCTGCTTAGGTCTACCTCTTTTTGTTCTCCCATACACTCGGGCGTCATATTGACTAGTCTATTGTTATGCATTCTACTGATATGGCCTAGCCATCTAATTCTTTGTCCTTTTATGTAGTTTGTTATATTCATTTCTTCAAAAAGATTTGCAACTTCTTCATTACTTCTTCTTTTGCATACCATTTCTGTCCTTTTACCTCCAAATATTCTTCCGAATATTTTACGTTCCCATATTTCCAACTTATCCCGTTCGATTTTTTTAGAACTTAGCACTGCTCTTAACATACCCGCATTTTTATCACTTATCATGAGTTTTGGCTCTATTTCGCTCTCGTTCTTTCCGTCTTCTGTTATAGCCACCCCTAGATACTGGTACTGTTCTGTCCTTTCTAGTTCTACTGTTTCTTGATTGCGTATTCATATTTCTAACTTTTTCCTTCCATCTGTATGTATTTTGATTTTGCTACTTTTATTAGCCCCATTTTTCTTGCTTCTATTATTAAAGCTTTTGTTATTTTACGTAACTTTTTTATTGATCTTGCCATTAATTAGACATTGTCCGTCTGTGAATTAGTATTATCTCCGTTCGATTTATTTGTGATTTGATTACTACATTTTCCAGGGCTATATTAAACAGTATTGTGGACATGGAGTCGCGTTGTGATAATTTATTATTAACCCTTACCATACTAGTCGAGTGCTCTAAGGTAATTTTTGTTAGCTCTATTATTTTACTTGGGACTTCAATCGCTCCCAATGCCTTGTATAGTTTATTCCTCAATAGTGTGTCATAGGCCTTTAGCAAATCGATATAAACTACATGTACCTCTACTTTTTCCTCATAACATTCTGTTTGGAGTTCTTTAAGTGTAAAGATTTGGTCGGTAGTTAATCTGTTCTTTCTGAATCCAGCTTGGTATTTTCCTATTTGACTTTTAGTATAAGCTTGCAACTTATCTCTAATCATTGTAGCTAGAAACTTATAAGCCACTTCAACCAGAGCTATTCCTCTATAATTTTTACACTGCATTTTGTCCCCTTTTTGAAATAACGGTATTAATATTACCTGGAGCCATTCTTCTACCATGGTTTCAGCTTTTCACACCTTCGCTATTATTTCATGTAACGGTGTTATCACTATCTCGCCATAATACCTTATAAGTTCCGCATTGACGTTATTTTTTCCTGGACTTTTTCTACTTTTCAAGTTTTTACTATCTTACTTATTTCTTCTTCGTTGGTTTTGCTATTTCTACTTTATCTTCCACTATTCCTACTTCTCTTTCCTCCCTTTTTTCTCCCACGCCGTTTTGGTTCAACATCTCATCAAAATATTCTTTTCATCTAACTATTATCTTTTCCTCATCCCCTATTATTCTCCCTTCTTTGTTTTTGTATATTATAATTCTTTGAGTTCTCTTTCTGTTTTCTTTAGCTTTTGGTAGAAGTTTCTGATCTCCTTTTGGTAACTTTCTTCTATCTTCCGTAGTTCTGCATCTTGGCTGATCTACATAGCCCCTTGGTCTCTTTTCTTTTTTCTTGATATTCAACACGCTTTAGCTCACTATTGTCCTGTATTCAGCGTAACTTTGCTTCTCTCTTTTCTTCAGTTGCTTCTTTACATTCCCCAGTGTCTTGTTTTCCTGACTTGCTCTCTTACCTATATATTTGTTATTGCTGATTCTAATTTCTGCCACTTTTCTTGCATTGTTGTATCATTTATTTGAATGTATATTTGTTTTATTTTTTTTGCTTGACTTAATTTTCTGTTAACTTTTCTACATTATATTTTGTTGCCCTTTTATGCTTTTGCTTATTTTCTTCTCTCTGTTTCTCATTCAGAACTATTTTAACTAAGTAGTGGTTTGAGTTCATATCAGCTCCCGTTTGGCTTCTCACATTCTTAATTAAATTTGCTTGTTGACTTCTTATTACCACATGGACTATTTGATTCTACAAACTCTACCGGCTGCACAGCTAATTAGTTTTAACCCATTCTCATCGTTCCTGTCGTGTTTGCTATGCATGCCTATCGTTGGAAAGTACCTTTGTTCTCTGCCGATCTTTGCATTTCAATCCCCGGTTTGTATTGTAACTTCTTTTTTTGGATTATTGTCATAAACCTCTGCTACCTCTTCACAGAATTGGTCCTTTACTACCTCATCCTTCTCTTCTGTTGGAGCGTGCACTTTTATTAGATTTATTCTATTCTGGTTCCCTTCTATTTTTAGTACCGATATTCTTTCCGACAACAGTTGCAAATCTATTATATTCTGCTTCATTTTCTTAAACACTAGGCAACCCACGCCAAAAATGCTCTGGTTGTTACCATCCTTAAGGAAAATGTAATCTTCCAGCTCAACTATGTCCTTCCCTCTTTGCATCGTCTCTTGTACAGTTATAATGTCTATTTTTGTATCTTCTCAATTCCATTTCCAAATTTTTTAGTGCTCCTTTGTAGCAGGTCCCCTGAACATTCCATGTTCTTATATTTATTGTTTTTCTTAATTTTTCTTCTTCTTATAATGCCACTGTTCGTTGCCTAGTTGTCGACTTCCGTACCTCTATCTTATTTTTCGGAATAAATAGTAAGTACGTGTCACTTACCCCGCTTATAGCGGCTAGTTTTTTTTTCTTTCACAAGCTGGAGACAGCTCTTCTGATTATTGCATACATAGATATCGTTGTTTACTATAAGTTTCCTATACCCAACTTTTACAACATTTTTGTCTCTTCTTACTTTCCTTGCTTTATCTCTTATTGCAGCTTGTATCCCCCTTTCTTTCAACGTTAAGTTGCTATTAAAAACCATCCGTGAGCCGCCCTTTATCTTTGCTTTATTTTTCAGTATTTCCATCCTACCTTTCCAGTTTTACTGCTACCCTCTTCTTTTGTCCATGCGGTAATGCTTCCTTGATTTTTGATTTTTGTCCAATTTTCTCTTTTATTAGTTTTTCCACTTCTGTTTTTGTACATTTACCTTCTTCCCCTGGTATTATTATATTTTGCTTTCTCTGTTCAAATTTATCTTCGAGAGTTGTTAATTTTGTTTCCAGTTCCTTTTTTTCAGTCCTCCATTTTTCCTCTTTCTTGCTTATTTCACTTTTTAGCTTTGCTATCTTAATAATTACTTTATTTTTATTCCTATCTATATCATCGTTGATATCTTTTCTTAGTTCCGCCAAGAGTTGTTTTATAGCCCCTAGCTCTATTTATTCCGGTTTTCGGTTAATAGATTCTTCTAATATCGGGTCACGTGCGCTGGAATCTCGTAGTTCTTTTCCTCTTTGCCTTTTCTTTATCGATTGCTGTTCCTTGCTCTCTCATCTCCCTTACTAGTTTTTTCTGGTGTTCTAGGTACTTTTGACTTCTTTTGAAGGCTAGCAAATCAGATTTCCACTTCTCGAAGTATTCGGTTGTTACTTTCCTCTTCCTGCTCGCCTTTGGCTCTTTAGGTCTTTTGCCGCAGTTATGCTGTTAAAACGTCTTTTTTGGTGTTCTATAGACTGTCTCTCTACTACTTAGTACTCACTTCAATCCCGCCTCGTTAGGTCTTCCGTAGTTCGTTTAACACGCAGTAACTCGTTTAACTCACTCTTGTTAAAATTTTTAGCATGCAGTAGTTCTTTCCGCACACTGACTATTTCGACATACAGCTTTTATCGCAGAAAAAAAAACTTACTTCAGACCGGTCAGTTTTATTCTCCTACTATCTACTTCTACCACTCTCCCTCCTACACCTTGTTTAAAACAGTTTATTATCCATTAATCAATTAATTCCAAAGCTTGTGGATGATAAAATAAACTGGAATTACGTTGAAATCTAATTTGGTGGTAAATTAAATTGCTCTAACAACCTTCAGACTATCAAAGATATTGATATAGTGATTGAGCGGTACACCAATTAATGTTAGTGTTAAACAAGTCTGCAAATTCGTAACTAAGACTGTTCCGATGGATTGTAACTACCCCCTTTGCCCCCCGACGCATATTATTAATCTAATTAAAGAAAAACTAAGTTTGACGACAATGACACAGGACAAGTTATGTTCTAATCTAAACTCGATTAAATACCCTTATATATCAGATTAAAAATAGAACTTGGTAACCTCAGAATTAACACTTACAAGGAACATATAGCTAACTTTTGCCTAACGGATAGTGGTCTATGGAAATCTACTAAAAAATAATCTTAAATCAGAAAGAATTGCTCAGATCTGATTTTGGTTGTGACAACCAGCTGCAGCATTTGTTGTGCACTTAGAATCAATCTAATTAAATTCGCTTACCCTAAGGAACTCATGATCATAGACAAACTTCCATAAAAAAATCCTTTGGCCGCGACCTCATTAAAACACAACCCTCCAACATTCAACTAAAAAAACTCCAGCTTAATTAAGCGTAACTTGTAAGACCTTCTTGAGACTACCTTACTTTCTCCAGTCATGAAAACATGCCCACATACTAATGTCTCAATTTTTTGCTAGAAAAATTATTCATAAAAGACCATCAAAGTTAACTCGACACTTTGAGGATCCAAAAACAGAGACGTCTCACAAAGTCAGTATTTTGGGTCCTATTCTTTTCTGCATATATTTGTTAACGCAACATTTGCTACATTTACGAATGACCCGGCTATCTTCATGTAAACAGCCACGCTGGGTGATGCAGTACTAGCGCTACATCAAGCTACAAACCAATTTCTGTAATGGAATACTCATGTAAATGTCGAGCTGAGTTATTCATCCCATATACGCTTAATATTCCAACTTATCTACATATTGATAGTAAAGTAATGCTCTGGAAACCAATTCATTCAGCAGTCAAAGATTTGGGCGCATACTTAATGTCCGATTAAGCTGGAAGTTTCATATTAATCGAAAATTAACTTAAAAATATGCCAGCTTTAGAATGCTGTATCCTTTGATCAATGGAGAATGTACCTAAAAATGCAAAGCGTGGTCTTGCTGTACAAAAGTATATTACAAATCTTCCTCTTCTTCTTAATGGAAATGTACTTTGTCACTCATCAACATTATTAAATAATTAGAAGCAATAATTTCAAGAATTCTTTTACAAAATAGTCTGAGTTGGGCAAAATCACCTCAAAGCAGCTTTTGAACAGTCAGGATAATATACGAATACAATATCAACTTGCCGTGTGGAGCACGACACCTAACGAAGTTCCAAAGACTCCGAAGAACCGATTTTCTCGCTTTCTCAACATTTTCTGAAATCCTAGTCGTGCAATGAGTAGTTTATTTTTTCTATGAAACTGGTATAGTTATACGAAACGATTCAACCTCTCGGACTATTGTGTTACATTTAGAAATTGCCATATGCATCATTGTCAACGGAAGAAAGGTTGAGCAATGACAGCGGATTCGTTTGACGGCAAAAATTTAATGTTTCAAGTTTCACTGCACCACGATTACTACAAAATGAAACCTCTGAACATAGTCGGTGTGCGGTGGTCGCTGACGTATCTTTTTCCAATTATTGCTCATTTCGAAATGGTGTTATTTTTGTGCAATCCCGTAGTCCTTACCACATCGCTCCGTATTAGAGATGATGCGCGATAACATGGCCCAACATATGAAACCTTTAACGTCTCAGTCCACAGACCGTGCTGCTTTCTCTTTCTTGTATAATATTTATTTCTATTGTGGATTCTTTTAGGCTATTATTATCTTCAAAAGGTTGAACTTAAATTAGTTTATCAAATTCTTCTTGCCCACTTACGCTGTCTAGATTTGATTCATAAGTAAATGGATAAAACTGAAATGCTCCTAGCACTTATTTTTTTTAAGAAATAAACAGAGTAGGAGCTAAAAGATTTTAATGGCAATAATTGATTATTGGTAATGACATTATCTGAACAAGCCAATTCAAGAAAGCGATTACAAAACAACCAACCCAATTAAAAATGCTTCTTAAGGTAGGTTTTTTTGTGCGGACTATATTTGTCATGTGTCATGATGCATTTGTTAGAAACATTATTATCTTTGTTTTTTACTTAAATTTCATTCAAATTATCAATTTATCTTAGTAGTCACTATCTATCTAAAAATTACCTTCATTATGAAAAAAATCCACTTTTGAGATATTTGAATCTGCGAAGGTAAGCTTGGTATACTTGTTTTCTCGTCACCTTCAATTTAATTGTTCTCATCTGATTTTACTAGTTGTTTTAAGATGACCGGAATAGATATTATAACTAAATACTTTACCTACTTAAAATAAACAAGATTGCATTTCACTTTTAAAAGGTTAGTCGTAGTGAGTGCGAGTGGACGCGAATGATATGCTGCATGACATATGTGAGTGAATTTTTCAAAATCGTAACGGTTACTTCCAGTTGCCGTTAACCGATTTGGCTGAAAATCAATCCCATAAAAGGTACTGTCCTAAGATGTGTGTATGCCAAGTTTGAAGTGAATCCGTTGAATAGAACGGAAGTTATAGTGTCTCCAGACACAGAGACAGACAGGATGATAATCTCATTAACTTTCTACTATAAGCTCCGCTGTAGAAAGTTAATAAACTTGAGCAGTTTTAATTATTTATGGATTAAGTTATAACGCATAATAACTAATAGTTTTAAGAAGCAGTTGAAAATGAATATTACATTACATCTGTGAGAAATAATATAGTAAAAATAAAACCGTACGTCATTGAAAATTATAAGAAACTGATAACTTAAAAAATAAAAAATTATACGTCATAAAGGACTAAATATCATTAATGTGTGCAATGTAATTTCTAAATCCACTGTTTTTTTATGGACGTGGAAGCAAGCATCCGGGATTTTTCCAATATAAAATTCCCAGAAAGAAGCCTAAAGTAAATCAATATCTTAGGAACCAAGAATATGGTCACTTAAAATTTTATTGTTAGATTCCTTATCACTGTGTCAAATGTGGCGAACTTCGTAATACTCCATTACTAAAGATCAACTTCCCAATTATCTTCCAACACTAGGAGGTGATTTTAACGCTAAACATCTCCAATAGAGATCTGAACTTGTGACAAGCGGAAGCGGTAAATTTTAAAAAACAATTATCGTTAACAATTGTAGACATTTAAGTACAGGTAAACCTACTGTTTGGCTCTCTGTTTGATTTATGTGTGATCAAAGGTTTTTCTCAGCAATATCTTTCTGTAAAATCCAATTTTGACTTACCATCAGACCACTTCCCAACAGCCGACTTAAGTACAATTATTATTAAAACAAAAAAACTTTATTTGCAAAAAGAAACACCAAAAGATGTTTAGAAGGTACCTCATGGCTAATAATCAAATGAATCTTCCATTAAAGCAAAAAAATATATATAAAACATGCTGAAATTTGACAAAAGGAATTCAAGAGACTACTTCTTCCCCAAAAGAAGATAATTCTGCAGTACCAAGCTATCCGCAAGAAGTAAGAGAAATCCTAGAAAAGCGTGTCAGCAAAGTAGACTTCCTGCTGATAAAACACGACTAAATAGGCTAACAAACTGTTAAAGGACTTGTATACAAGATCAAAAATGAAACGTTTCCAGTTTTCATTAGTAATGTGTCTCTTTGTCCCGTACGAGGCCATTCCCTATGGAAAGCGGTACGTAAAAAAACGACTCTGTCAATCGCAAAAATGCTGTCACTTGAGCTAGGGATAACTAGCCACGTTAATATGTTTTGTCGAATCCCTCTACAAATAATGATGAAGAGAAATTAATAGCTGAATATTTAGAGAGTTTATTACAATTGTTTTTACCTATTGAAAATTGTACCCCTAGAGGAGTTTGTGAAACACAGAAATATCCAATGCGGTATTAAAAATTCAGTATTTTTCCATACTATAATAGTTTGAACAGATTATCTTAGTTAAAAAATCTGGTAAACTTCCAACAGAAACCAATTCTTATAGTCTGATAACTTTGTCGCCTTATTTATCTGAATTACTAGAAAAAGTTATTTTGGAAGCGAATGAAAATTATACTTTGAAGTTATAAAATAATTCAGCAGCTTCAGTTCTGATTCAGAGAAAGCCATTCCATCTTCGAACAGGTCCACAAGGTAGCAAACGTAATTGAGAAAGCCTAAGGAAAAACTAATATATTCTGCGGTGTTTCTGGACGCCTGGCATACCTTTCATTCAAATTCTCATTAGTTCCTTTAAGTTGTAGCTCAGTAAACGATTTTTCCGAGTGGAAGAGTTGAGAATGATCATTCTGAATATAATCTTTTACAATCGGGAGTGTCGCAAGGCAATGTGCTCGGTCTGACGTTATATTTTATCTATTCGACCGACATGCTTTGTAATGGAAACGTGATTGCACCCTGTTTACACAAATCACGGATAAAAGTGGACGGAGGTAAATCACGTTCACAATGAATGATATTATAACGCTAAATGTAAAAAACTCTGAAGTGATACAAACCAAAAATTGTGTCAGATATATGGATACACTTGGACAGACAACTCACTTGAAGAGATCGCATATTTAAAAATAGTAAACGTGTCATGGTTTATATGGTTTATTAATGGAGCTCACCTATCAATAATCTAGTATTAACATGCATTTACTTTTAACTTAAAACTACTAAGCCCCATGGGCTCGCAGACCGAGGAACCGTGGTCTTGACCACCGAGCTACGGCGGCAGCCCAGCGCGACATCAAAACCAAAAACATGTATTTGTATAAAACTTTATAACTGTATAAAAACTCTCTTGTACTTATATGGACCTACGGAATATATAGGCAAAAAGGTACGAGTAAAACATAACATTATTCGAGGATTTTAAAGAAAATTGTTCAGAAGGATAGCTTAGGCCTCCATAATTTCGATAGCATAACATTACACAATTATTTCAATATAAAATGGGTTCAAGAAGGAATTAAAAAATTTGTAGAATATGCCACGGGTTTGATTATACACCCTAACACAGAGTTTCCATTATACTTTCGAAGCGTTAAGTCGTACTCGATTCGCTCAGTGCAAGAAAATGTAAAGTGTGGTCGCTTATCGGGAACGATAAATGCGAGGCCGCTGGCCTTCGTATCTATTATAAAAGGACATTTATTAAGTGTATAATTCAAGTACAATCAACATTAAGGGTATCTACAGACAACATAGGTACGATAGCTATGTAAGCAATTAAGTAATATGTATTCTCACGGAAATAATCCAGAATACAATATTATAAATAATCAACAAATTTATCAACAACAAAACATGCAACCTCCACTGATAAATACACAACCACCGTTATCACAGCAAATATACCTAACATCTCGGCAACAAATGGCCTCGGTAGGAATACCCACCAGTGGCATAGGCAGAGGATATCACCTACAAAGAATGACGTCGACCAGCGAAGAAGAGGAAGTAATACAAACGAACAACAATAATGAATGGCAAGAAATAAGAGGTACAAAAAGGAAAAAAATTTAAAAAACAAAACCAAGCACTACTAATGAAATCGAGATTAACAATCGTTACGACCTATTGACTCAAGGCGCAGGAACAAGCAATGAAAGCACAGAAGTCACTACAACACCAAGACCTCCCCCTATATTTATACAAAGAGTAAAAAATTACAATGAATTAATAAAACTAATTCAAAAGGTTGCAGATGCTGAACAGTACCAGGCAAAGTCGTTAGCTGATAACGTTGTCAAAGTAAACTGCCTAATCCCAGAAACATACAGGAAATTGATTCGAGAATTTAAAGAACAAAACATTTGCTACCACACATATCAAATGAAGGAAGAGAGGGCCTACAGAATAGTAATCAGATACCTACACCACTTCGCAAACCTCGACAACATTAAAAAATAACTTTAATCTAGGACATAAAGTCAGAAATATGATAAACGCACAACACAGAATCACAAAGCATCCCTCAATCTATATTTTGTAGACTTGGAACCCGCTTCAAACAACAAAGATGTTTTTAATATAAGAGGACTTCAGAACATGATAGTACAAATAGAACCCCCTCGCACAAACAAAAACAACATAATACAATGCATCGGGTGCCAACAGTATGGTCACACTAAGTCGTATTGTAATAATTCATATTTATGCGTGAAATGCGGAGGTCACCACAACACCGAACATGCGTTAAAACAAGAGAAACCCCCGCAAAATGTGCATTATATGGAGGGAACCACCCCGTGAACTATAGGGGATGCGAGCACTATCAAAGAATCTACAAAGGGAACACCAGAAACTACGGAAAGGTCAACACAGCCCCACCGATATTTACAAACAATGCTTATATAAGGAACTTGCAACAACCCTCACCTTCTCAACAAAGAAGATACACGGAAACAATAAAACAGAACACAAATAAAAACGAAAACACAACTACTATACTAACGAAATTCGTAAATGAATTTAAAACCTTATTTAATCAGTTACTACAACAAAACACTACAGTCCTAAATATGATTACAATGTTAATCAATAAAATTAAATAAAAATGGCGAAGTCACTGCGAATAGCCCAATGGAACGCCAACGGCCTTCCAAGCCACCAAGAAGAAACAAAAATATTTCTAGACAATAACTTTATAGACATATTACTGGTTAGCGAAACGCATCTCACAAATAGAAGTTACTTCAACATACCAAAATATAGATTTTACCACACCAACCACCCCGATGGAACAGCACACGGGGGCATCGCAATACTTGTCAAACAAACAATTAAGCACCATGAACTGCCAAAATACGAAGAACATATTCAAGCAACGTCAGTACTAATACAAACACTTCCATACGATTTAACCGTCACAGCAGTCTATAGTCCCCCACGACGCAACCTAAAACAAGAACACATTGAAAGCTTCTTTCAAACACTGGGACAAAAATTTATTGCAGGAGGGGATTATAACTGTAAACATACGCTATGGGGTTCGCGACTGACTACAACTAAGGGTAGAGAACTAGCAAAAATTCTCCAAGATAAGAACGACCAGTTTATTTCGTTGGGAACATCAACTTACTGGCCATCAGACCCCAACAAAATTCCAGACTTATTGGACTTCTTCATTACTAACGGCATAGCACCAATATACATAAACATTACACCCAGCCACGATCTTTCTTCGGACCATAGCCCAATTATAGCTGAGCTAAGCACATCCCAAAACAAACTGGGACACATATCGGCAAATACTACAAGACAACATTGTACTATCCACCCGACTGAAAGAACCAAAGGAAGTCGAGAAGGAATATAATACCTTTGTCAATGTTCTACAATAGGCCGCGAAAGCAGCCACTCCTAACATCGAACACAAGAAATCAACCAATAATATACCTCTAGAAATCAAAAAACTGGTATCTGAAAAACGAAGAGCCAGATCAACTTGGCAACGAACTAGAACACCAGATAATAGAGTTAAATATAATCATCTAAGTAACAAGCTAAAAACCAAGCTGCAAGAATTCAAAAACAACTTAATTGCTACATATATTTCTAACCTTTCAAGGTTCGATAACTCCATTTGGAAGCACATAAAAAACAGAAGAAAACCTTTAACAACATCTCCCCCCATACGGAAATACTCAACACCACCAGGTGCGTGGACAACAAATGATAAACAAAAGGCCGACTTCCTCGCCGAGCACCTTGCAGTGGTCTTTCAACCCCAAAATTATGATCAGGTACAGGAAGTCGAACAGGTTCTAAGTACGCCTATACGAGCACAACCCTTAAAATTATTTACTCCAAAAGAAATAAGGGACACAATAAAAAGGCCCCTGGCATAGACCTAATTACTGCGAAAATGTTAAAAGAATTGCCACAAAAAAGGACTTGTAAAACTCATGTAGATCTTTAACGCAATAATTAGACTCGACTACTGGCCTACACCACTTAAAATAGCTCAAATCATAATGATACTAAAAGCTGGCAAAAATCCGTCAGATGTCACATCTTATCGCCCGATAAGTTTACTACCCGCAATTTCAAAACTGCTCGAAAGACTTCTTCTCAACAGACTCAACGCAGACTTAAATTCATAGGATTGGATTCCAAACCATCAGTTCGGGTTTCGTCATGCACACTCGAACACCCAAGAATGTCACCGAATTGTCAACATTATAAACAAGTCATTTGAAGACAAACAATACTGCACAGATGCATTTATAGATATTAGTCAAGCTTTTGACAAAGTGTGGCACCCTGGACTACTATCAAAAATAAAAAGCATCTTTCTATCCTGCTACTTTAAACTGATGAAGTCATACCTACAAGAACGCCAATTTGAAGTGAGAGTAAACGAAGCTACGCCCCTGGCATAGACCTAATTACTGCGAAAATGTTAAAAGAATTGCCACAAAAAAGGACTTGTAAAACTCATGTAGATCTTTAACGCAATAATTAGACTCGACTACTGGCCTACACCACTTAAAATAGCTCAAATCATAATGATACTAAAACCTGGCAAAAATCCGTCAGATGTCACATCTTATCGCCCGATAAGTTTACTACCCGCAATTTCAAAACTGCTCGAAAGACTTCTTCTCAACAGACTCAACACAGACTTAAATTCATAGGATTGGATCCCAAACCATCAGTTCAGCAATATGTCACTAAAAGTCTGGCAACTACTACAATTAAAATCTCACCAAATACTATAAATTAGTTAAGTACATGCGCGAAAATAAAATTATACATCACACCTACCAACTAAAAGACGAACGAGCGTTTAGAGTAGTCATCAAAAATCTTCATCACTCGATTCCATTCGAAGACATAAAAACAGAAATCACTAGACAAGGACACCAAATTAGAAACATCATGAATGCTAAACATAGAACCACGAAGGAGCCAATGAATCTATTTTTCATGGACTTAAAACCATGTAACAATAATAAAGAGATATATTCCATTCAATCTTTACTACACAATCGCATAACAATTGAACCGCCAAGAACAAACCGAAATGCTTGTCCAGTGCATGCGGTACCAAATGTATGGTCATACAAAAGCATATTGCTCCCGTCCCTTTGTGTGCGTCAAATGCAGCGGTAATCACAGCACAGCCAGCTGCAAGAAGAGCAAGGACACGCCAGCAACGTGTGCACTGTACGGAGGAAATCACCCGGCTAACTACCGAGGATGTACTCATTACCACAATTTCTACAAAAGTAGAAATACCAATTCCAAACCGCCAACAACCCAATCCCCAACCATAAATAGACAAAGTTATATATCCAACCTCCCGCATTCACCTACATACGCTAGTATTACCAGTCACCAAAAACCCCAACAACAAATCCCTTCTGACCAGTCTCTTAACCTTACCTTAAACAAATTCCTAGAAGAATTCAAATCCATGTTCTCCCAACTCATTCAGCAGAACATCATGGTCCTTAACATGCTGACAATGTTAATAAGCAAAACAAATAATGGATAAATTCCTGCGCATTGCACAATGGAACGCCAACGGCCTCTTAAGTCACAGAGACGAAGTAATACTATTCCTAAAACATAACTACATCGACATAATGCTAATTAGTGAAACGCATTTCACGGAAAAATCGTACATCAAAATTCCTAACTGCCATTTATATTACACTAACCATCCAGACAAAACAGGACACGCTGGAACCACTATATTAATCAAACAAAATTTAAAACATTACGCTCTCCCCAACTACGAGAAGGAATCCTCCAGGCTACTTCCATCAAGGTGCTCACCCTCCCCTATGAAATAACCATTGCGGCTGTCTACTGCCCCCCAAAACACAATATCAAACAATGTGACTTCGACCAGTTCTTCCATACCCTGGGTCCTAATTTTGTATCAGGCGGCGACTACAACAGTAAACATACTGCGTGAGGCTCCCACCTAGTTACTACAAAAGGCAGAGAGCTATATAAAACTATACAATACAATAAATATGTCTACCTTTCAACAGGGACTCCGACATACTGGCCATCCGGTCAGAACAAAATCCCCGATCTCCTCGATTTCTTCGTCATTAATGGAATATCACCAAACTACATGGGCATCTCCCCAAGCTACGACCTTTCCTCGGACCACTCCCCGATCATAGGAACTATAATCGCAAGTGTCCTAAGCAAAAATCCCCCCGCACGGATCCATAACGCTTCAACTGACTGGGATTTATATCGGCAAATTCTTCACGAAGGCATTGACTTGAAAGTCAGTTTAAAAACCCCTCTCGAAATCGATACAGCAGTTACCAAATTCAATTCTCTGCTAACAACTACAGCTCAGCAAGCTACCCCGCCTAAGGTGCAGAGAAAAGTCAATTCATACACACATGTTTCTCTAGAAGTTAAACTTCTAGTTGCCCAAAAGAGGAAAGCCAGGGCCAAATGGCAAAAGAGCCATCATCCAGCAGACAAAACAACCCTCAATAACCTTGGAAATCAGCTTAAGGCGAAACTCAAATCCCTGAGGGAAGACTCGGTGAATACTTACCTCTCAACCATAAACGTATATGACAACTCAATATGGAGATATGGAGTCAAATCATCTTTAAAACCTCAAACCACATCCCCACCAACACGAAAACTACGTCCAGCTCTAGGATGGGCCAAGAGTGACAAAGAAAAGGCGGATTTGTTTGCTATTCACGTATCTGGAGTATTCCAAACACATGATGAACCACCCAACGTTAACCTCCCAGACCAACCATCACCTGAACCGAATACACCTCCCATACCACTAATAACACCGAAGATTGTAAAATCTGAAATTCAGAGATTAAATCTCAAGAAAGCACCGGGACCGGACAAAATTACACCAAAAATGCTCCGTGAGCTTCCACGAAAAGGGATAGTTCTGCTGACGTACATATTTAATGCTATACTTCGACTTCAATATTGGCCTAAAGAATTTAAGATCGCAGAGATAATACTCATCCCTAAACCAGGTAAAGATCCCAGCTATGCGTCATCAAAGCGCCCCATAAACCAGTTACCAGTTTGCTCCAAACTCCTTGAAAAGTATGTCTTACAAACCTTGGACCCAGAATTTACGGCAACTAACTGGATCCCTGATTATATATTTGGCTTTCGCCGACACCATTCTACCATACAACAGTGGCATCGCATCACGCAAAAAATTAACACAGCATTCGAACAGTCAGCCTATTGTATAGCTGTTCTTTTGGACATTCGCCAGGCGTTTGATAAGTTTGGCACAAAGGACTCAAACTCAATATACATCAAATCTTACCTCCTCAATTTCATAAACTTTTGGACTCCTATCTAACAGATAGAAAATTTCGAACACGCGTTAACGACGAAGTCTCTCCAGTGTACCCAATCCAATCTGGGGTCCCGCAGGGTAACGTTCTGGGTCCCTTTCTTTATAAGTTATATACCTTCCAACCTCCCCAACCACTACTATAGGAGCATATGCCGATGACACAATTATACTTGCGAGACACGGACTTAAACCTCGCTGTAGAATATGTCCAAACTCACCTCAGCTTACTTGAAGACTGGCTCCAGCGCTGGAACATTAAGGTAAATGAGTCCAAATCTACTCATGTGATCTTCACTCTTCGCAAAGGGATATGTCCTCCACTACATCTTAATAACATCGAGATACCACAATCCCCATCAATGAAATACTTGGGACTACACCTGGACAGCAAGCTCACCTGCAAGGAGCACATTACTAAGAAAAAAAAACATAGAGCTCAGATTTAAAACACTTTACTGGCTACTAGGCTGACACTCTCTAACAAAATCCTTATCTACAAAACCATCATTATATCAATCTGGTCCTATGGAATAGAACTTTGGGGCTATGCTAGCAAGACTAACCTCGCAATCATGCATCGAAGTCAATCTAAAATCTTAAGATCTCTCGTTGATGCTTCCTGGTACATCACCAATCAGATGATACATGACGACCGCGGCATCCCGATGCTCAAACATCTTGAAAAACTTACCACCCATGACAACCTTCTTCTCCAAGAACTTCCACACCATCAAGTCATTAGACGCCTCAAGCGCCCCACATGGGCCCAACAACTTAGCACTATTTTCTAGGACGAGGACCAGTCACTGGGCAGGCCCTCATCATGTCAATTTATAAACCAAAATATTAGCTTAAAGATATACAATGTATTCTGATTGCTAATGTAAAAAAAAATTTTAAAAAATCTGTCCAGCCACTGCGCTGAACGCCGTCGATTGTCTTATAGGATCCATTTTTCGTCGCATGTCACAATTCGATCAAGCAATGGGTCATTTTTGTTGCGAAGAAGAAGCGCAGAGCAGACTTCGTATCGTCGAAGTTTTTGATTTTCGTTCAGATAGTGAGGCACCTATTTGTCGAGCTTTTTACTTTTAATTGTTAAATGGTTTACATTAGATTCATTATGCAATCCCTCATGTTGTTTTGCGTGGGTGCACTTCAATAATAATCCTCAAACCATCATCCTCAATCGCAGAGGGATACTCACGATCATCTTCATCTTCAACTCTTTCCTCCCCTGGACGAAACTTTTGGAACCAATGTTGAGCTGTACGTTCACGGATGGTCTCTTGGCCAAGTGCTTGATTAATGTTGCTAGCAGTTCTTGCTGCTTTAGGTTTCATTTTCAACCCATACAATAACATTACTCGAATTTGCTTAGCAAAAACAAAACTAGAATAAAACGAGTTGGATAAATAAGTAGAGCGAACTTCCTTCTTCAGAATGATATATTATATAAACATAGTTAAACAACAGTTTTTCCAAAATTAAACAACAATGTTTAAACCAAAAAAATAGATTTATTTTTGCACCAAGCTGATAGTTTGTATCTGGACTAGAGGTAAATAAAATTATATAAAAATAAAAGGAAATTTTTAATTAACTTTGTCAGAAGGAGTAATTAATACCATTAATTTCAATTCGATGATCAAAACGTTTTAATTAAACATTTTATCTGCCCTTGACGTATTTCAAATTTATTAGTAAGTAAAGCGATCTCTTTAATTTTGTAGCAGGTGTAATGATATAAAAACAATTTATAAAAATGGCAGATGGTGTAGCAAAAATTGGCTTACTACAAATCTAGAAGATATCTGAAACCAATACAAAATCGATACAATGATTTTCTTACTTATTATATAATGCTACTTGTAAAATATACAAATAATAAGACATTAAACTACCCTAGTAAGTAATTTTGTATTTAGATTATTATTTAATTCAAACTGACTTTGTAGACTGAAATGAAGAGTTAATTATAGGCAAAATTAAGCTTTAAGTGAAATTTCCAATTAAATGCTTAAGCGTATCTCAGTCCAATATATTAAGGTGAGTTAACTAAAAAAAGTTCTTAACAACATTTTGCTAAATTCATACAGAATAATGCTAGGTATGTTGCAGCATAATGGAAAATTGTACATAATTATTTTGATTAAGGAGAAGGGCGTTTTGGTTCTTTTGCAAATCGACCTCGTTTCTATAAGCAAGTAGCCAATTTTTTATTTTTATTTGTATGGTCAGCTAATTGACACGAATGTGGCAGTATTCATACTAAATGGTTCCTGCGTCAGAAGAAACTGAATTTATCATCTTGTTTACGCTTAGTTGTCAGCGCGAAATGCAAAAATTGATCGTGCTATTTATTATATCGTTCGATACTTGTAGGTAATTTGCAACTATTTGTGTTAACTTATTGCTACAAAACTAAGAACAATTTCCTGCTACAAACAGCTTTATTTATGTAGTTCACGCTTTGCTTAGCTAAATTGCTGTTGTTATTAATTGGTTCTATGTACTAATAGTAGCCTTGTTTTCCTCTATTTCACCTTGCTCTTTACTAGATTTTCCGTTGCTTAATTTTTAGATATCCTAGTCGTACCCAACTTGTCCTATTTACTTAAGTTTTAGATTTTCTCCATGCTCAAGGTATAAAATATAAAATGTAAGTGTAGTAGGTGGTTGAATCAAGGAAGGCGTTGTACTTACACTACATAATTCTGATTTATTTAAATTTATAAAACGTTCCTCCATAAACATTTACATTTATTCAGTAACGTATGGCCCTACTTCGGCCCTCCGTTCTTCTTGGTATCGAATCGAATAATGAATTAATTTTGTCTAGATGAGCCACGTTCCATTCATTATTAACAGGTTTTCGAAACTCACCAAGATTTCTTGGAAGTCTCGGATACCGCTGTACCCTTCGCCCAATGATGTTCTAGAAGGGTTTATTCTGTATCTTGTTGCAGGATGTTTAATGTGGTCAAGCGTTATCTTACTGAAAGATTGCTTGGGGCACCCTATGAAGGAAACTAAGTACCACGAGCTATAATATTGCGTTGATGTAGGTCTGGCTGAAAGTGTTGTTTTTAATTTTGGCTAGAAGTCAAACCTTATACGTAGAGACGACGAAGAGACCTCTAACAAGCAGGCGGGGTAGAGGAAGGTCGAGAGCACGTTGGAGGGATGGCATCCCAAAAGGGCAGAAACTCGTTGAATAAGAAAGGTACAAGACCAGACTGAGTGTATGTCTGAAACTGGAGTGAATTCTGACGTTGTTCTATGATGGCGATAATAAAAAGCGACCTGCTATTATAAATGACGGCTCCCGTACCACAATACTTATAGTTGTATGCCTTAGTTTAAATCTGGATTCATTAGAAAGATGATTCTATGACATTTGTGTGTCTAAAATTTTTTCCATTGCCTAAAGTAAACTTTGTTACTGGTGCAAACGAGTCAATGGCAATAACTTGTTAGTAATGTACCCCTTGTTGACAACGAATTCTTACATCGTGTCAAATCTGAATGTCTGAGTACACATTTATGTCCATTTTACGCATGACATCACTACTTGCTCCAGATCCTATATTTAATAATCGATCTCACCAAATCTCGGGCATACATAAACATATGATTCTCAAACTTTAATCGATTTCGGTTTATAGTACGCTCAAGTTAATGTAAAAGTTTCAATGCGACATAATTTCTTATCTGATGATGTTGCAATTTCAATAAATAGCATTGTAGTTGCCAAATGTAGAAAAAGTGTGTAATTTGTTTAAAACGAAGATACTACATGGCTTTAATAGTTGGATACTTGCAATAAATGTTTTTGAAAGCATGGAAAATTTTAAGAATTTTTGGTTTTGTCGTGTTATTTGCAAAAATTTTCGGAGCAACTTATGCACATGTATCTTAATTGCTGTGGTTATACGTTTTCAGATTTGTCCCTTTAAATTTTTTAGCCAAACATATGTTTTCTTGTATATTTCCATAATTTTGACTAACGTCCACAATTTGGTGTCTCACCACTTCAATCTTTTGTGTTATATAACACTTACAAATGACAGCCTTTTTATGAGTCTCACTTATTTTGATTAGTCATTAACTTTCTCGTAACTGAAATTAATCCCTGTCCAAACTCCGTACAGCATTTCTAATTTTGAGCAACTACTTTGGTTTATCCCCTTTTATGCCCCACTAAATTACTCTTGTATCTTGTTACATCTTTTACGTTTTGGGGCACATATCTTGTAGACTCACAAAATGTATCGTTCGCTCCATGTAGAATAAATATGTAATATTTTGCATTGTTTATGTTATTTACTCGATATTTAAAAATGGCTTTTGACCTGTTAACCCAGACTATTCAGATTTGAGATGTAACGGCACTTTTTAATCTAGCATTAAGATTAAATTATTTTCCAGCCTCCTGAATAGTAGCACAAATCATACTGATAGTAAAACCTGGCAGAGATCCTGAAAGTGTAGTCATACAGGCCAACCAGCTTCCTGCCAATATTGTCGAAAGTATTCAAAAAGTTAAAAGACCAATGCTTGAACAAAAGCACCTAATTCCTGAGCATCAGTTCGGCTTCAGAGAACAGCATGGAACTATCGAACAAGTATATCGTATAGTAAGACATATAACTTGTGATATCGAAGAAGGGAAATCTTGCTCAGCTGTATTCCTTGACCTGTCGCAAGCGTTTGATGAGCTTTGGTACTCAGGACTACTATACAAAATCAAAAAACTACTACCTCATAATATATACCTTCTATTAAAATCATACTTAGAAGAAAGGCAGTACAATGTTAGACATGATGATGGCCATTGAATCAGGTGTCCCTCAAGGAAGCATCTTAGGGCCAATCTTGTATTTGATCTCTACTGCTAACTTTCGCTGATGACACCACGGTGATTACGTCACACGGAGATCCCGAAACTGCATCTAGTCTTGTTCAAGAAAATATAAGCAATATTGAGAACTGGTTTAAAACTTGGTGAATCAGAAATCTCTACATGTAATTTTCACCATGAAAAGATCTACTTTCCCATCAATTTATCTCAACAATTTATACCTCAAGATACAAAAGCTAAATACTTAGGTATCACCTTAGACAGAACACTAATATACAGACCCCTCATAGAAACAAAAAAGAAGCAATTAAACATCAAACTAAGGCAGCTATATTGGATAATCGGAAGAAAGTCGCAACTTACACTAGAATATGGAGTTACGGAGTGCAGCTTAGGGGATCTGCAGCCAATTCAAACATAGAAATATTAGAAAGGTCCCAGTCTAAGGTCCTACGTCAAGTTCCCAACGACCAATGCGACACTAAGAAGAGACTTACAAAATACCTATGGTTTAAGAGGTTGCCAAACAACTCAGTGCGTCATACAGTGCCCCCAATTCAATTAGCGCGTAAACTTCTTGACGAATTAGATGACACACACAGACTCAAAACCGTCGAACGTACCAAATAGGTTCCAGTAGCAGCAATCAAAATAGATTTTATCAGTGGAAATTAAAATAAATCTTATCTAAGGTAAATTGTAAAGGCACGATTCACTGGGTAAACTGCCTACATGGTATGTTTAATGTCATTTGCTTATTGTCCCTTGGACAGATTGTTAACTGTCTTGGAGTTAAAAAAATTTCGAATTGCGATTTGATAACATTCTTTTTTACATGAGTTTTGAAGTTGCCCTTTTCTTGACTTCTGTCATCAGTTTTACCTTCACACGCTGGTCAGATGCATATTTATTGAATAATTTTGCACACAAGGATCTTAGGTTCATATAATGTATATCCAGTGCCGACTTTTAATAATTAGGTGCGTTTATTTTTTAAATTCTATTTCCAAAATGGGAATTATGGGTTTTGAAGTACTTTCTTTGTTATTCGGGATATACCATATTGAAAATCGCATTGAAATTATGTTAGCAGTAAAAAACATTAAACGTTCAGATAATAGGTCGTATTGAATGGATAAAAGGCTTGTATTAAAGTAAAATGTTGAAAACCGACTTCCAAAAATAGAAAACATATTAAAATTTTGACAATAAATCCATCGTAATATTTTGCTAAATCATTATTGAAGATCCAGCCAAATGATTTAGGTTACTAAGCGGTCCTCTAATGATGCCTAGAAAAAATTGTATGGGTTTTCTTTTAGCTCAGCCAAAGCTCTGTTGTGGCCTGTTGTCTCCACCAGTTACAAAAAATGAAATGAGCATTTAATTTTATTTACACAAATTTTTGCTGCATTAATAAAGTAGTACATAATTAGTCAAAAATTATTGGCACTACAATTTTTTTACTTACAATTTTCTCATTAAGAAAAAATAAGTATACGTTTTATTAGAGGAATTCCTCTTCAATGTCTACGTAATTTTGCTATCGTTCCAACAGTCTCCTCAAAGCTGCTTCTTCGGGTATAGTAGCATAACACCACTTGTGAACAGCCAACTGAAGTTTGTTTGAAGAGATCTTCATGCCGTATACTGGCTCTGTCTTTGCATCAAATAGAGGATAGTCGCACTGGACGAGATCGGCTGAAAATGCGGCCTAAAGCAAAACGGTGTCTCCAAGCGCGCCTGCAAGGTGGAAACGGTGTAGTGACTGACACGTTGCCATACATTGTCATGTCAAAGCAACTCGTTACATATAAAATCAGGCTCATACTATTTTTGAATTCCGTTCGGCTTTATCACGCGCAGCTACTAACATTGTACAGATGCGCGAGCAGTCACTCTCTCCCTTCAAATTAACCATGCCGTTCATCACTGCCCATGATTGCTACTTCTATTGCTTTGTTCACAACTGAATTCGCAGCACGGCACGGATGACTCACTACCTTTCCTGTATTGCGTTCAATTTCCACACACAGGCACGTTGGGTGTGTATTTCAATCAGCTACACAATCAGAACTTCGATGGGGAGTGTCGATGATTTTGAAAGCTTTAAATAATCAGGACTAAATTTTTGTGGCCCATAATCTGACGTCAATTTTAATTAAAAATGGCTTTAGTTAATTGAAGCTTTAAGCACATTTATTGCTATAACAACAATCTATTTTTAATAATATTTTATTATAGTTTTAATTAGAAAATTATAGGTGAGTATTTAATTACAATTGGTGATGATTCTCTGCGCCCCGCGAAGGAAAAAGTATTGGCTAGGAACTTGAAGATTGTTCTCCCCATTGTTAACTCTCGTTATAATTAAGCATAGACAGGTATTCACTTATTTTGAGTGACGGACTTGGAAATTCACCAGGTATCTGAAACCCAGGATCGAACCTAAGCCCGTTCACACCCTAAGTAACCTCTTGAATCGCTCGGCCACGGACTGGCAATTACAATAATTAACCAAATAATTCTAAACTAGGACAAGTGTTAATTTGCTAAATTTGTTAGGTATAATTGAACCTAAAACTATTTGCTCTTTTCGATGTAAATCTAAATTAATAAATTTTGATTTAATTTATTTACAAACTAATTATCAGTTGCATCGAAAATGTAATTTAATTACAAAATTCTCGATAATAAATCACCTTCACGCATGTATTTTAACGGTAAATAATTATTTTGTAACATTTTAGCACATCTGTTACTATACTAGTCCTAGTAATTTTGCTTTTAATTGCATTCTAAAGTTAGCTTTACACTAAGAGCATGCTTTAATTAGAGATACCGGGGATGTCTAATAAGTAATGTATAATTACACCTATATTGCTTACGTTATGCAAATATTAATTTGAAGTAGTTGCACAACTCGCAAGTCAGAATAGTAAGACGTAACTCAAAGTGTGGTGTGCTGTGGTCCTGTTGGCGAAAACGTTCAAATCCACGTGGTGTATGAAACGGAAGGGGAAGACCTAGTAATACGGTGTAACACAATGTTCATTTCAACGTTTTCGAAGTGGTGATTTAAGCATGAAAGATATAGGAATTCAGTAGTCAACTTGAATCGAGGACAAGTGGCCGCAAATGCCCTTGAAAGATACTGTCTATTGACACCTTAAAGCGGTGGGTGAAGATTGGAAGAATTGTCGATTTGTACTTTAATTGTTTGCTCATATTTTGTTTTCTATGGACGAAGAATGGCCATTTGAATAATCCTGACTTGAAAAGGCAATTATTAGATTAAGGACACTTCTCGAATCCGTGACGTTGTAAACACAAGATTTTTTGTTTGCCTAGTGCTAATGTAGAGTTTGGTGTAGCATAACACTGATTCCAAACGGTCGACCCATAAATTTTGAATTAAATTATCGATAACATGAGCCCACGTACGCTGCAATACGTAATATTGGATGATTGCAAAAGTTGTTGCTTATAGGAAATAGCGCATTTGTTTTGATGTGTGTGAGTGTCATTCGATTTGTAAATGATATACAAAGAATCGCGTCCGTTTCTTGCAAAAAACGCTTTAAAAAGTTTCCGTGCTCGTGCAGTAGGTCCATGGAAATGGGAGACGAAAAAGTACATTTGCGACCGTGTGATGCTGTATGAATTCCGGAAGGGCCTGAGTGTTGGAACGGCTTAAAGAAATATTCAGACTGTATATTTAGACCCTGCTCCTGCTCTGGGAACTGTCAAAAAGTTTTTCGGACGGTTTCGGCAAGGCAATTTTTCTATAGAAGATGAACCTCGCTCTGGTCGACCTTCTGGCCTTGATGACGACGGTGTGCGTACTCTAGTGAAGACACTTCCAAGAATTACGACTGTGGAGATAGCTGACAGGCTAAACATTGACAAGTCCACTGCGTTTCGCCAAGCTTGATATCTGGGTACCGCACTGTTTAACGGAAAGAAACAAATTAGACGTGGCTCTTTCACTTCAGGCACGGAACGAAAATGAGCCGTTTTTGGATCGACTGGTAACAGGTGATAAAAACGCACATGGAAAGAAACCGGCGAAGGTGGTGATCCTGTGTTTGGTGGGACTGTAGGGGGATTATTCATTTTGAGCTTTTGAGGCGCGGAGAAACAATAACAACAGACATCTACTGCCAACAATTAGCCAGACTTGATGCTGATATTCGTGAAAAACGTCCTGTTTTGGTGTGTCATCTTTCACCATGACAATGCTGGCCTCATGTGGCTCAACAGACGCTGCAAAAATTGCAGGAGTTGAAATGGGAAGTCCTGCAGCATCCTCCATAGTCGCCTGATATTGCACCTTCAGACTTTCATTTGTTCCGCTCCTTACAAAACAGTTTAAATGGAAAACGACTTAGTTCTGTACACGCTATCGAAAACCACCTTACAGACTTTTTTGACAACAAACCAACTTCATTCTATGAGAATGGCATAGAAAAACTTGTAAATCATTGGAAAACCATCGTGGAAAAGAATGGCGGTTATATAATTAATTGGTAAAACCCTTTTATTTAAAATAAAAAATATTGTAATAATTTATAAAACCGGACACGAATTTTTGCAATCATCCCATACATATCCAGCTTTACTCAGTCCTAATGAGTCCTCCTTAAATAGGACAACACTTGCTCGTGTGGTACGAAAAAGACCCCAGACGAAGTACATTACCCCATCCAGCATTTTTTCAGATCTTGCAACGTAAAATTGTTGCCCTTTTTTGTTCGATGGCACGCTTATTGCCAGGAAAATAATTTATTTCTGTAAGGAATGGACGATTTGGCATTGAAAATGCCTACAAACGACAAGGAATGGCTGCGACTGAAGGTTGAAGAATATCAATAGATTATGACTAGTTATATATTTAGTATTAAAAATCTTAATGCTGAAGTTTCATTTTATAAAATGACAGTGCTTATAAGGGAATCGTAAGCTGGTTAATTAGGTTAAAGAAAAAGTTTTCTCGTTTATTTTTACTTGATAACGTAAAAGTTTGATTACTAGCCATGGAGAAACTAATTTTAAGTAAATTAAGAATGAATTATTTGTAAATCAGGAATAGTAAGATTTTTATAATTATTGATGTTTGAATTTTTTGTGTTGTTTTGTTGAATATAATTTTTCTTCTTAATGCGGCGTTATTTTATGGCGGATCTCTGGTTTCTTTTTACAGCAACCACATTTTCTTCCATTTTACCCATAATAATTCTTTGTAATAATTTATATTTCTCTCCGCTCATAATTCAATTTCGTTTTTTAGTAGTTCCAATTAATTCCTGCATTCATAATTTTTGCTATCCAGACAATATGACACATTTCCGCAATATATTTTAAACGCTTTTGATTTGCAGAGCCCACGTTTCTACTCAACGGAAAAAAATCGGTAATACATGACATTAAAGCATTCTCCAAAGGATGGTAATATTCAGTTGTTTGTTACAATATAAATTTTTCATTTTAATAAAAACATTTCTGGACATTTCAATTATTACTTTAGTTTCTTGATTATGATTCGAAATTTCATTTAACTCGCATCTGAAGTTCTTACATAATTTGTAACAATTTCTAACGGTTTCTCGAACGAGGGGACATTTAGAAGACACATTTTGTTGATCACCGCCAATGAAAATGCTTCAGGTGGCCCGATCGTTAGACGGAGTCATGGATTGGTCCTTCGGTTCCGACGGCAGTTGGCTGCACGAGGGTGATGGGCCGTCTGGGCTTGGGAGACTGAGAGTCCCATTGTTACTAAGTAATCGTGTTACAAACTTTCTTAAAATTTTTGTTTATAATTTTTTACAAGAATTTTATTAACGATCATCATTTTTCTTTTATTATCAATTTTTGAGCCTGTATTTTTTTACTCTTTATTTCATTAATTTAAGGAACATTGTAAATATTAAAGGATACTTATTTGTTGCTAATGCCGACAGCATGGCGAATACAAGTGATATATTTAGCATTTTATGCTTTTGCACTTTACCACCTATTTATTATTTTTTTAAATGAATATTTTATTGTTTTCATATATTATAGAATTTCTTCTTTTCTTAACTACGCAAAGAATTGATTTAATCTTTCTATACACATTATATAATTCATGTTCTTTCATAATTCTTTGACAGTTCTTATTTTCTTTGTATTTGTTTATGTATTTTTTTATGCTTACCGACATTTTTATTTTTTTAGGTACATCTTTTATCTATGATAATTAAATCATTCAGCATTCAAATTTTTCTTTGCTCAGATTTAAGAATTTCTTCCTTTGTACTTTTAAGATACTATTTTGATTATAGTTATATCTTTCGCGTGCACTGTTTATTTTTAGTACTTCCAAATTAATTTTCTTTTTACTTGCATTTGTGCTTCTAGGTTTGTTCCAAATTTAGATTGTTCTTCAATATCATGATGGTCTGCATGAGCATCTACACCTGGATATGTCTTTATGCTTTAAAGTTAGAATTAAATTTTTTATTAATAAGAAAAGAATCAATTTGATTTCTTGTTATGGTCCCATTTCTAACCTGATGGGATTTCCGGGTAGGTAATTGAAATCACGTATTTGTAATTGTAAATTTCTAATCTTTACAAAATTCTGTTCTCTATCAATATTGCATACAGGTCTGTTACCAACATTTATATTGAAATGACCATTTGTAATATTTTGGTCAGTGTTCTAGTTGATTCAATATATTTGTCTTCATAAAAATATTACATGTTCTTTGTTCATATTTGCAATGGTAGCATGAACCTGACTAATATTTAAATCTATAATTTTTTTTTAAGATTTAATAATTTAATTCTTTCTTAGTATGGAATATAATTAGATATTTTTCGGGCGTAGCACAGTAATATCAGCTTACTCTTTATAGCACAGAGTTTAACGAATTTTCGCTATGCTCTTTGTTATGCAATGTTCAGCTTTACCCTTAAATTACTAATGGTAGCAGTGCTGCCCACCATCCTTACAGATGCCTTACTTTTGAAGGATAATAACCATACAAAACCTATCACTTCCTTTATTGAGTCATAAGATTACTTAATGAATGTGCAATGAGATCTTATTATTGATAAAGTTATCGAATTATGAGATCCGACCAAAAGATAAGTTTGATAGTAAGGGGAATAGAGAGAAATCGAGTGGCCACCCAAGACCCTGTATTGGGCTCCTATAGATTTTTTACCATATCAGAGATATATGCTCTACTCACTTTGATCACACCTAAAGACAAAATAGCTTTCAAATATGAAGAACTACATCAAATGTTAGAGGATTTACGTTTCCAAATTAACAAGATATTTAGTTAGTCCCACAAGTTGACACAAGTTTGAACGATAAAGAAATATTTTAATTTGAGATTTAAAAAGTAAATGATTTAAGGGAACTTGACGAAATGTTGAATTTGACTTTTTTCAAATATTTGTACGTTGGCTTGAGCATTGCTGACCGAAATTGTTTGTCTCTTAGCTTGATTTGGCGACCCAAGTGCACTGCTTCAAATTTCTTTGCATTATAAAATAATACCGCTTTATTAGTCTGCAGCAGAGCTAGTAAACTGTAACTTGCAACCCTACTAGTAGTGCACTACAAAGAATCCAGGTATTTACAGCACCCTTACACCACTTTATCCATCTGAAATATTGACGTCACGCTCTTGTGGGACTATTGAAAATTGAAAATCTTTACGATAAATTATTGCTTTGCGTAGCACATTCGGATATTTCTGCTTTTGACGATTCAGCTAGGAGCTCTTAGTGTCATATGATTTTATTTTTTTACAATACATGGATAATTTAAATATCGTAATTTAATCATAGAATCTAAGTGACAATGATGTATTTTTTTCATCAAGAGAAGTTGTTGACTCCAAGTTGTGACGCTATAATAGAACTAAGCGTATGTTGGCTGTTCTTAACACACATTTCACTTTACATTTGCCAGGCATAACACTGTAATTAGATGTAAAATTACTGACATAATAGTTAATTAGTCTGTAATTTTGTAAATGCGCAGCATTGCGGCGAAATCCTACATTTCTTTCATTTGCTTCTTGCATGCAGAAATGACGCTGAAACGGAAAAGTTTCGCAATTTCGCACTTCTAGCAGGCGGGGCTGAAGCACGGTGTTCTCCACAAGAGGGGCTAACTACGCCCTTATTTAATTCAGTTTGCAAGTTTGCGCGGCGCCTTTTTAATCAGCGCCAGCAAATAGCGTTTCGTTTCTGCAGGTGCGCGCGATTAGAGCTAATTATACCGGCCCTGATTAAGCTTTTGCGAACGCGTGTAATGAGGCTTAATGGGCGCAGCGCACGTATCAGGTTAACATGCGCGCCGCTAATTTGGAAAATGTTTGCTCTGGAAAAGCAGATGCAGATCATTTGGAGTCAAATTTAATTGAACTAATTTTTAAATTTCTTCAATCTTATTTTATTTTTATGAAAGAACTAAAAAATTATATAAACTATTTGATTGCTGCTAAAAGAATAAGCTCTTTATAAACTTCACTAAAGTGAAGCGACCAAAAATGGTCAATAAAGTAGTCGAATGCAGCAAATGCCGTTTAAATGTACCAGCCGCTTTTATAAACCTAAATTCCAAGGAACTGAAAGGATCGACAGTTTACATGATGATCGCAAGATTGTTGAACCATTTTTCTGACAATTAAATCAATTTTTCGGGTAGAAAACTAGCTCCGCGTCTAACACTCACCTTTTCTCCTCTTTGTATTTTTTCCTTGAATGGCTTTCTAATATCAGGGTATTCCATGACAAGTCAATAAATCTTTTCTACCTGTCTCGTGATTGGTTGGTTCCTCTATTATCTGGTTTCCAATGTTAGGGCATTTCGACCTGCCAGTCTTTCTCAAGAAGGGAACCGAGTACAATCTTTACCAACAACTTCAGTGTTTTGGAAAAGTTAAAATTTTTAAAAAATATGATGAAAATCTAGAAGCATGAGGTTACGAAGAGGCTGTCTGTCGACAGAGTCGCGCTATGAGATGGCTTAGGTTTCGAGATACACTAGAGTTTAGTTCGAATTCTAATGGTGGTGCAACAGAGCCGAAAAGAGCGGTGAAGAGGGTGAAAGAGGCTCTTCTATGGTGGTTCAAGTAAGTGAATTTTTTTAACGCATCCGTGAGTAGAGGAATCCTTCTTCAGAAGGCAAAAAATCTGACCAAGAAAGTAGGTGAAGAGAATTTTAAATCAGCGGATTGATGGCCGTAGAAGTGGAAGGGGCGTCATGGAATAGTATACAAAAAAATACATTTGGCTGGAGAGCTACTCCCTGGAGAAAAGTTACAACATAGACAACCAGACCGTATCATGATGTTCAGAAACCAGGAGTCAGCAGAAAGGAAAACTTAGAGACTGTTTGACAGTCCTGTTAACTTGTAGTATGACAGAGAGACACTGGTAATTGGAAAGAGCAAGGTTTTGAGATGTTTCCAAGGAGTAGAATATTTACCGACGAATTATAGAAGCAGCAAAAATCATTGATAACAGCAGCAGTGTCTGAAGAGTACCTTGCAACGGGGTGGAGGATCTGTAAAGAAAGAAAAAGGAATTGTCCTTACATTGGACAAATGCCCCGCATATCCTCACACCAAGTTGTCCAACATTAAATTGGTGTTCTTGACACCAAACACGAAGTTGGAGAATACTATACCGATAAAAAATGAGGTAGATTATAAGGGAGGGAATCGATGAAAACCTTTGCCAAGTGTTTGAAGTGCCCAAAAAGAGCTCTGTCTCTGCGCTATACTTGGTGGAAAATGTTTGGGAAAAAGTAAATTAAAGATCCACAAAGAACCGCTCAAAGGGGACAATAAATGTACAGACCCGTCATGTAGTGACAGACAACGGTATCGCAGAGTTGGTATTGTTGGAAAATAGCATAAGGAAGCAGTAGCAGCAGTGCTGGTTGAAGAAGTAAAAAAGAGAAAGATGATTGTGGCAAAGAACCAAGCGAAGGTGGGTGTAGACGGAGTGCGTCAACCAATACAGGAACGTGGTTGTGACTTCTCTCTTGTGTATAAACTCAATTACTTTGTTAATGAATCTTACGTAATATCGTCAAAACAAAACCAAAAATAACTGATTATTTTGTAAATACTGTATTATAGTGTACATATGAAAACCATTAGATATTTTTTAAACTAAAAAGTCTAATTTTATTCATCTTTCTAAAAAAAGGAGTCGCCATTTGCTAAACTCGCCAGGTATATAAAAATAGTTTAGTTGGGCGGATGTGATTGTATTAACCGGCACTTACTGCATTTCAAACACGCTGATCATCTCTGGGTGGAATTATGAAAGGTTAAAGACATTTTTTAAAATGCGTTTTTCTAAGAGGAATAAATAGGCTAATCTCCAATTGGAGATCCAGATGAATGTCACCTTTACTTTTACTCCTGTTAAATTTCTTCTTTATTATGACAAATAACAAATTAATCAACATGCAGAATGTATATTTCTTTGGTCGTGCGTTTTATCATTTCTACTAATGTTCATGGTTTTGGGTACAATAGACGTCTAGCCTATTTGGGATCTGAAAGGACGTTTCAGCAAGATATGCCTTTGTAGTCATCTTGCTATATTGAGCAATGAATTTTTTTTATTAGCAAGGCTGTAGCGAGCGTGTGCATTACCCGATGTTACATACAACGCGTACTATTTCTTTTCTCGAATTCTGGTATGGTACTTCTACATATTGTAATCCAGTCTGTTGACACCCTCATTTGCTTTTTCTTGACGTGGGTTACTGGTTGTTTGTATTGATTGTGTCATGATTTGTTAGGAGTTGTCGAATCTATAATCATAGACACCTTTATCTTTCTTCTTCATGCTCTTCTCACTTTTTATGGGACAGTTGTTAGTCCTGTTAATTTTAGATGGACCTATTGCCCTCACCCTCATTTCTTCAATATTTTTATCGGATTGAACCTTGTAACGAACTTATCAAAATAGATTTTTATGAAGCTGTGGAGTATCTATGAAGAAAATCGTCTTTAGTACTACTAACGAACCAGGACTCGCAACTGCAATATCATCTGAAGTCTTACTTTTTTCCTCATAGACAGGTATTTGATAACAATAGCCACTTTGGGAACAGCATAAGGCCCACTGCTTAAACCCGAATGTCACATGTTTTCCCGAATGAACTGTTTGAGATAATTATGCCTGTACTATGTAACCATTTGCTCGCCCATGCTCAAATGGGGTTGAGAGAAAATGCCAAATTTCAAGAAATTTTATTGAGGTGGTCTGTCAGCGGACGAATTTTGAAAATATTGTCTCTTCCATTGGTATGCCGCTGAGGAGTGCACAGTTATTGAAGTGCATATGGTTCTTGATATCTGGATAGCTATTGCGACTTATCTTAATCTTCACACCAATATAATGGAGAAGTGCATGGTATCCACTGAAAAGCAATATTCTTAAGAACTCCTTAACACATCCAGTAGAAAGCTGAAAATTGTGATTGTTTTGCCGAGTCGCATATCGAACACTTCCCGACGATCATGCTCACCAAAGATTCTTTGAATAATTCTTCGAAAATTTCATACCTTCAGGTACGCTATAAAATCTCCGTTCCTTAGTTCAATTTCTTGTGGATCAGGATAGGTACTGCTATAAGTTGTTTCTTTCTTTGCCCATTTAGAAGAAATAGCAGCCTTTACTTTCTTTCTAGTAGGCCCATTATTACTTTCCACTGTCTCTGTAAATGTTTCGCAACTCTTTAGTTGACGATTAGTATGCTCTAAACTACCAGGTACATCAGGTGGAAGTGCGTATTTTCATCAATATCTTCGCAGGCTTATACCTCATATACACGATCCGCTGAGAGCTCGGTGAACTCAATTTTATCGTTCACATTATCTTCATTATCATTATCTAAAGTTATGGACTGGCGACATTAACTGTATCCTCTAATCATTACAAACTACGTGCGAATGAAAAAACTTCTAGATGACATCTGTTATGAGCCGCTGATGGGGATCAGACTTAAGTCTTCACGAAACAACAATATTCTTCAATTGTAAATTATTCATATACAAATACTACTTTGTAAAAACACTGAAGTGATGGAACCCTGAAAATCTTGAGCTTGTCACATAGATCTCCACTACAACCAATCTGTTTTAAATAATTTAACAATATCTTTATGCACAGGTTTGTACCAGATGTGGACAGCAATGCAAAGAAGAAAGCAGGTCTGCCAACCTAAAGATGGCTTCAAATATGAAATATAAATAGAAATCTCCAAATGGGAATTATGGCAGTTAATGGATTAACGCTGCCCTTATTACTAATCCCATTTTTATTGGTACTAATTTTAAAATATCAACATTGATATCTGAAGAGTGTTTGCTCTGTATCTTTTTCACATTTAAGAGAATTTACTAATGAAGATGCTTACATTTTTAAAGGAGATTAGTGCTTTTGTATGTTCACTGATTATTTAAACGAAAACACCATTTCTAAGGACTAATTTCATACCATCGTTGTTTAATTAAAATAACTTACTAAGGCGTACCCTTGAAGGAATAGTGATGCGTGATGAGACAAGTGAAAAGTGGTTTAATGAACCAGAAAATGAAGTCTTCGGCATTTAACGGTAAAAAATTCGTAGTAATTTCCCGCTTAAAATCGGAATCCTACTCTAACTTTCTCTGTTCTCTTCGGCCCACCATGATTGCCCGACTCCGCTGTAAAACCAAACATTTTTCTCCAGACGCAACTCCGGGATTTCAGTCTAATTACGGCCGGAAAAATCCCTTAAGGCCCTGAGCGCAAAAGTTGGAGGAACTTACAATACCAATTTAAGTGCTTAATTCCCCGTCGGAGTTTTTTGGCGTGGATCTGGCGGATCGCTCGCTTTAAAGCGGCGTTTCGTCGACGGCCAGGAGCTCAACGGAACCGGCCATTTTCGAGAATGTGGGCAAAAAGTGCCTTTTGTTTTTCCAGCAATCGAAACGCAGCGCAGACGCCCACAAAGCGAAGCTTTATTGCAGCTGATCAGGCTAATGAATTACATTCCTAATCCATCAGATAAAAAATGCCCAAATTAATTTTCTTCTGGAGAAACTTGTTGCCGACAAGACGATCTCAAAGAGCTTTCAGCTGCCAGGCATTGTGTGTTGCGCGAAACGGTCCATATTTGATTAGAAAAGTTTAGGGTGTGCAAACTGATCTGAAAGTTTGCTTATTTAAAGAAATGCAATTTAAAGTTTCTGCCCGCGTTCATTGCTACAAACAGTTGCTCTGTGTCTATGGAAATGCCCGTTTACTCGCAAAGTTTGTCGATTTACCTTTAGTTGCGCCCGCATCTACGCTGTTCAAATAATCAAATAAAAGGGGTGTTTAAGTTGAGCTCTGGAAGTTTTATCTGCGGGAAGTTCTGCAGGCAGACGGAAGGTATCGATTCTTCCAGCGGTTTTGCATTTATTGCTTTTAGTCTTCATATAAGAATAACTTAAGTAAAGAAAGAAAAGAAAGTTTTTTTAAGGTAGTTATAGAAAAATAAAGGAAGCATCTGTTTAAAAAACTTTATTTGTTATTGAAACACAGATTTTGGGACATTATTTTTTGAAAATAATTTTATTGAAATTGATTCTGCGTACTCGCAATACTCTTTTAAACGAAGCACGTAATGGCTGCTATTTTCTTTCAATTGAACCAAAGAGCTTGGATTATTTTATATTCTTGATGTAAGATATCCTTACAATTAAAAAAATAGTTTATATCACCTCTTTAGAAATCAAATTTTGGGTAAAATTACACGAACTCGTGGCAGAGATATCAGAAGTATGCGATGTTGCTCCATTCTGCTGGAACCATGTTCTTTGATTAAAGCTATCGATATTTTGCAGTTTAGGTATCTATAAATTGTTCAGCATCTCCACATAACACTTGGAGATCAGTGTTAACGCGCGGCCTTTTTATTTTCGAAGAAGTACTGGAATTGCAGCCCATAAGTCACTTTTGATGAATGAAGGGCTTTCTTATGCTTGCAATGTAGGCTCGTAGCACTCTTTTAACGGCAGTTCTGCTTGTTGTGGTCATTGAGGTGAAAATGTGCCTCATCTGAAAACAAAATGTTGTTGAACGAAATGAAATGCTCAGTTACGCAGTTAACGAATTGAAGCCTCCGACTGGAGGCTATAATTATTGCACCAAATGAATTTCATAAGGGGGAGGCACAAATTTTTGCGCAGAATGCGGTCTAAAGCTGACCTGGGCACATTCAAAACTTGCCCGTTTACGAACTTGTAAGTCAGGAGTCTCAAGAAGGGACTGTCGTACGCTGATAATGACAACGCTTTGTACACTTTGCAAGTTTGACATATTATCATATCTCACTTATTACTAAGCGAAGCAAAATTACACTAAATCGCCGTTGAAATCTTCCATATCCACCGCATAAATCAAAGTCAATCATCGGTTTCATCTCCATCCCATCGACATCACAACAAAGCTTTCAAATGCGCCTCAAGAATCAACCGTCAACTTCGATCATGATATCAGAGGTTTGACCGTTCAAGTGGTGGCTGGCATAAATGGATTGTGCCAATCAGATTGTGCGAATGATCGAATCCCCAGAGCAATTCGCCAACAACTCTGGTGGAACAAGAGATTGTGATCATCACTACGTAGATAGTTATCCTACAAAAGAGGCGTTGGCGGCTCTAAAAAAGACGACCTTCACATTAATCTCGAAGGCGAAGAATTCGACGGCGTTTTCGATATGGTTCGCCCAGAGGAAATTCGGCGTTCTATTGAGCCATTCAAAAGAGATGGTGGTTATAAAGTTCTCACCGGATTGACCAAAGATCAATTCAATCACATTTACGACACCTATATCGAAAATCTTCGAAACATCGCGAAGAGATCAACCAAACAAGCCTTAGCAATGTATTTTATGAAATTGAGAACTGGCAATTCAGATGGAGAATTGTCAACTTATTTCCAAATCATAAGAGAGAACTTGAGCAGAATTGTCTGTAATCTCGGAAGAGAACTCGTTAAGAACCTCGTCAACGATTCTTTCGACCCAAAATCTTGGACCCGCGATGAAGTCCAAAATCATATATCACCAGTAATCGAATCCTTTCATCGCGAACCCGGAACTGTTGCGACAATATGGGATGGAGCATACTGCTACATTCAAAAGAGGAAAGATAATCTGTTTCAGCGAAAGACATATTCCGTCTAAAAAGGTTGTCATTTGATTAAACCGATGATTCGGTCCATATAAGGCAACATTCAATGAAGCACAAATCATCGACAAAATGCTCGTCGAAAACAAACGGTATTTCAAAAGAGTTTTCGTTAGTAAGGACACATTTATCGTCGATCGCGAATTCAGGGACACCGAAGAATAGAAGGACAAATACAAAGTTGTAATGCCGTGTTGTGTGCAACTTAAGGCGTCTGAACAATTGACTTAAAAAACAAGCAAATGGCAGTAGATTTGTGACTAAGTGCCGATTGAAAAACGAATTTGTCATCGGAATTCTAAAACGTTTCAAACTGTTGGCAAACACAAGACCTAACTCAATGATTGACTCGGCAATGGATGATTAGCGGATAGCCGGTGCACTCTACAATGAGTTCTTCAAACCTCTTGAATCGGACATCGGTGAACAAGACTTTGTCGTCAGTGAAATGAAATGAATTATGAAATCAAGTGCACTCTGAAAGATTTGGTTCTTCAAATCGACCTTTGCAAAAAACTCAGTCACCAATCACTGCCGAATTTCCCAAAACTTGATGAGAAAAACATCAAGTATTTCACACTGCGGTCCTACCAAATCGCACGCGGTCAGTAATATGTTATGGAACATATTTCCTAAAACAAAGGAGACTTTATCCTTGAATATTGTGTATATTTCGATGAGAACTTTCAGAATATGTTTCGCGTCAAAATTCAATCACTACACAAATCGCGCACCTCGTATTATGTCTACATCGAATACCAACCGAGTGGTTTTCTAATGTAAAATCAACAAAAAATGTTTGACGCTCTCTGGCGGCCATACTAGAAGTTGACGGAACTTTACACTTACCCAAATTGACCTTACCTCACCTCCTTGCTACCTGTAAAGTTTGATTAAAAATATGCGTGGGGCAGAAGTTAACTACAGGCTCGAAATACATATTTTGACCATATGTTAAGAAGTGTGACTTTTTGCCCATTGTGAAAAATTGTACGCATCGAATTTCATAATCTACCACTAGTAGCGAGTCATCAAGGACTGCCTTTGAGTCGAATACCAGGTCAATCGCAGTCACAATGTTAACTGCCCCCTTGTTGGACCATGTTCTTTGGGAATTCTAAAATTGATTTTGTCTACTTTTTTCAAAGAAGTGTATATTTGAAGCTTCTGGAATAGACTTTTGTCTTTAGTTAACTTGTATTAAAAATGTAGATGTTTTTGACCTTTATATATTTTTTTTTTGGAGCTTTTGGTTATATTACCATTGTGACGTTACATTTTCCAGGTTGTTTTGGAAAACTTTAATAAACGGTTACAGTTAATTTGTATCCAATTCATACGTATTTTTAATTTCATCAAATTCTAGAAGTGCCATTTATAATAAAGCGCTTCAGTGTGCTTCCACTAAAATTATTTCTTGTGAGACATACGTTAAAGCTGAAGTTACAACTAGTTATGCATAAGGGTCGTAGAGGGAAGCAAAGTGTGGTATATTCGTCTTGGGTTATTATTGAGTTGTCCATGTATATTATGAGTCAGTTGTAATATCTGTATATCACTAAAAACTTGTAAGTCCATGATAACTTTTCCGGCATTTAAGTTAGTTTTAATCATCCGTTCCAAATTAGTTATTAATATGTGCTATAGTGTCGGTCAAAAGTTTTTGAAAATTTATATCCACGACCATAACTCTCTTCGAAGACGAGTCCTTAAAATACCTGTGACGTTTGGGTGCGAAAAGAGAACTTTTTATCCTCCAATTTCAGGGCGTGCTGTCCTTTTTCTCAGAGCAAGAAAATATGCGGGAAAATGTGTTAGGAAAACTCTCCAGGGGCCAACAACGCTGAAAATCAGGACACGCAGATATGAGGGTTTGCTGAAAAACAATTCTTTATCTGTTCGGTTCATTTGATAGTTGTGCAAGTGTTCTAGTAAGGCACTGTGAATGGTCATTTGCCCTACTCGCTTTTTGGGTCTAATTTTAAGAACATCCTGTAATATGACACTTCACATTTTTTATAAAAAGAAGCACTTAGTGGAACATCTCAACAGCTTAAAATCAGGCCGATGTCTTGTACCTCGCAGAACTGGCTGCGGCGCGAGTAGGCCCGTTCATCGGGCGTCAAGTAGACACTATAGAGACACGGTAGAATCTTGCACGACGGAGCAGGGAGATGATCCCAAACACAGCTGTAAACTTGCGGAGCAGTTCATTTCCCGCCTCACTGTCCCCGAATGACCTTTTTACAGCCTGGATCTTAACCCAATGGAAAACCTCTGGGAAACCTTCAACAAGGCGGTGGCGAGGGAGAACCTGGAGATATTCGGATGTCATCTCGGATCTCATCTCTTGTCGCAGCATGTATGCTCAATAAAAGTAGCCAGATCTTCGCGGAAACATATGATATGGTTCTGATTTTTGAAACTTAAACTATTGAAATGATCACTGCTAACCTTGAAAGCAATATAATGGACCAAAGTATATAGAAACGTGGGGTTTCGAGACCATATTTATAAATTGCCTAAATGTTCGCTTCTTTCAACTAAATACTAATAATAGAACTGTTTTGGCTTCTATTATAAAGTTATAGTGACCCTTAGAATCGGCGAGATTAAATCCGTTAATCGGCCATGGAATGATATTTTCAAATATTAGATGTTTTGATGCCTTTCTTCAACGTATGTGGTTTTGTTATACAACGATGGATTTGTCTCCGTTTTTATAGTAACTGAACTTTTTGGTTGTGAGTTTTTTATTAGTTTTTATACAGCGTAGAAGGTTTTTTGCATCATTTCCATAATTGACTTTGGGTTATCTCGCTTTAAGTGTGCCCCAACCAACACCATCATGTTCTTTATACGCTTTTTATTGCGTCCTCTGCTTTTACGACTTCTCTTATGATTTCGTCCCGAATGTGACGTTACACCGACGTAACTAACTAATGCAGCTACTTACGGTGCTTCAAGTTTACTAGCTGTTTCAAGTGTGACCATCATTTCTCTTATGGAAGCACATGTTTGGTTTATTGTTAATTAACCTTAGATGCCGTTCTGTTACTTTTATGGTAGTGTGAGTTCTATAATTTTTTTTAGGTTTGTAGATTGTGGCGTTAATTATGCTTCTCACAATAGCAGTCTTGCTTTTTTATGTTTTATTCAAATTGTAAGGTAGAAAAAATATAAAGCATTAAATATTATCAATAATCAAATAGCTACGGATGTCGTAGACACATTATTGCTTGATTAACCACTCCTCAAAGCACGGGTTTTAAATTAGGTTCATTGGTACCATATGTAATTTTACATTCCACTTTGTATCTCCAAACGATTTTTGTAGGTTCCCTCTACTTCCCTGTTAATGTTTACTTTTTTGCTACGATTCGCAGTATTTGTGCGCGATCTACCAACTATACATTTGATGTAATAATTTCTTTTGACAGTGCCATTTTTGGTCCAAATAAGAAATTGATTGTCCACAAAATGAATTTTATTATAAATTATCATTTACATTTTGTTTTACTTTAGCCATTCCAAAATGGGTAAGGAAAAAACAATACCGCAGTTTATATTGGAATAGAACCGACAAAAAAAGGGAAAAGCAGATACTTGTACTATAAGACTGGATATGTCATAAAATACTGTTATTCAGTGAACATCTAAGAAAATGTAGTAAAAAATTGGAGCAACATAGCATGATCAATTGTAACCGGACAGTATATCCCAAGCTGATTTTTGTTTATGATGCTTGGTTTTAGTGTCCCGAATTCAAATAATATTAACTGTTTCGGTCTTTTCGTTGCATATAAATAAGTCCAGTCGTGGTTTTCTTTCCATAAAACCCATAACCTGGAATTTTAACGTGGTTTTGTTTATACGTGCTACAAACACGAGCAGTATAAATGTGATGATGATTTCTATTGGACAGAAACAGGTTTTGTTGGCGATAAGTGCGAAGATCAAAGAAGAAGCAAGAAGTAACCTGCGTTCCTAATTCCAATTATACTAAACCAATCATTTGGTCTCAGGTTTTTCCATCCTAAAATCAACGAATGCGATTGCCAGCTTTTAGAAGCCCTGGGATTACTACGTGCGCAACTACATTTTCGTTTGTTTTTTGAAAAATGGAATTTTCAAAAAAATACAAAAAATGGTTTATTTAAAGTATTGTAGCCCTCGCTAGATACACATTTTTGCCATCTCTTTGGCACTACATGAATATCGCGACGATAAAACGATGTGTCTTTGGACCGAAACTATTCATCCAACCAAATGTAGCCCAGCCAAGCCATGCGCCATCGACTGGAACAAACGATAATTAGAAGTGGCCAGGTCTGGCAAATACGGCGAGTGTGGTAGCAGATGGATGATGGACGATGGAAGTGCGATAGCACGGAGCGTTGTCGTGCTGCAATATTACTCGTTCGTGTCTCGTGTCCCATTGCATGGTTCAAATTTATCAGTTGTTGTCGGTAGCGTTGACAGTTTCGCCTGATTTTAGCAGCTCATAGTACACGATTCCTTTCTGGTCCCAACAAACTCAGAGCATTGTCTTCTTTCCAAAGCGATTTGGCCATGCCGTTGATGTTGATGCTTTGCCAGGTGAAAACCACCAATTTTTGAGTTTCTCGAAATAAAGGGTCTTTCATTAAGCGCTTCCTATCTTTAAATTTAAATAAAACAGTGTGTGTAAGATATCATCGAAATTTTTTATTCGTTTGAAAGGCCTAATTGTAACATATACTCTGACTTTCCTTTCGGTTTCATTATCATGTACAACCACACATTTTCAATGGGATTAACATATGGGAACATTGTCGGCCGTTCTGTCGTTATGATTTTATTTTGTTGTTTCCATGCATTAGAGAGTTTGCTACAATGTTTAGGGTCATTGTCTTCTTGCAGCACCCAAATTGTTCTATGACTTCAGCAAGTATTTTTTTTTTTGTAGATGGTGTACATTCTCTCTACGTTTAAGTTGTCCAAACAGATAGAGGCAACCAAAACTGTCTAAACATGCACTTGTAGAGGGTGTTTTCCTTTCGATAAGCAAGACTATGCCCAGAAAAAGACTCATCCGTGAAGATAAAATTGTCCGAATCTCCATACAAATTTTCGTTGCCCAAGCCATTCGTTTTTGATCGAAAAGAAACTTTTTTTTCACGCAGGTGACTTTGAATCTCATTTAGAGAAAGCTGAATTCCTTTATTGCTAAGATTCATTTGGGCAGAGTGCAGCGAAAGGTCTGGCTTGTCTTCAAAGAGACGCGGACTATTGCCCTCTTCCACAGATAATCTACATTTCCAACTTCCAAATGTCTCTTTACCCACTTCTTAACAAATTCCTCCGACTTACACATATATTTTGCATCCGTTTCGTTCCTTTCGCGTGATTCGCCTTAAACACAGCCTGATATCGCTGAGGGAATCTTTGTAGAGATAAAGAATTTACGGACATCGCCAACACAACGTGCCAGCAAACTACATACTGCGCAAAAGAGCACGAAATAGCATAGATGGCGCTGCGATGCCTCCTTACCAAATGATGACGACCCAAGATTTTACGATTAATAAAAATCGATTATGCCATATTTCAACTTAAATAAAAATCTGCTTTGACAGGGTTTACTAATCTTAAGGAACATCCAAATACCCAGACGAACTTCATTTTAGAGAAATTCCTGACGGCAAAGAAGTAACTAATTCTTGAATATTGATGGAAAACGCCAATTTTAATAACTATTGAGTAAGCAGTACATTTCTGAATAAAGGAATTCCAAAAACAGAGATAATTTTATTTCTGAAAATTATAGGTAAAAAGGCATATTTAATATTTGCTCTAGCCCAAATTTGTATTTCTGAATATGGATAATCTTATTGTCACATTTTGAAAATAAAAATATAGTGTAATAATAAAACCCATAGAGAAATGAATATTCAGAACCTGTTTGAGTTTCCTAAACAACGCTTTGCGGTCTGGTGTTCCAGATTTTTATGCATGTGAAATCTAGAGAAGATTTGAAGCGTTCACTTTGAATGCTTATCGGGTTATGATCGCCTCGCGCCGCTCAGAACTGCAATTCTTGTTCAAATGCAACAATGTAGACTTCACCAAGAGCAGAATAGTTGGCGTTCCCGGTCTCCCCGTCTGCGGGCTCCTTTTAGGTCAAATCGATGTGGCCGCCGTGGAGTGCTGGCGAATTGGCCATCGATATGGGCGTGTGCCGCAACCCTGACCTGCCCCATATCAATGTGTCTGCGCACCGTTCCTCCCACGCCGTGCCACTTGTTAATCCGACCCGGATCTGCCCGGCAAACGGGCCATATTGTATTTTATCCCGAATTGGCCTCGCGATTAAATTCACTGAGCCCGCCGGAGGCAAACATGTTGGCGGCGGGTTTTTGCGTGGTCGTAATTGGGAGCGGGAATGCTGCGGGCACATGCTTCGCTTGCGATTGGTAATTATCGATTCGGGATGGGCGACCAACAACGTCCGCTTTTGAATGTTTTCTCTCAATTTTGGCATGCTTGAAATACTCTGCTCTCCGTTTTAATTTTAAATTATTTACCACCACACCACAACCCGAGTTAGTTTAGAGGGTTTCGCAAAATGAAGAATTTATCTTCAAAGTTTTGTTACGTCCCATATTATTTTTGAAAAACGTATAAAAAATTCTTTATTTTATTTAGTAAAAAAGTAAGAGTTACATTCAAATAAGATGTTTAGAAGTAAAACCATTTTCATGTTTCATTGTTCTAGTTATATTAAATATTTCACCACCAAACCGCTCTTTATAGACTTTGTGTACAATTGAAAATATCATCAAGTGGTTTGTCAGATTCATGGATTAAATGAATGAGTGAGACATGTAACTGAAGATGAATACGGAAAAGATTTTGGATCTAGAATAAAAAGGTGGAACGTGAAACTTCACATGACTCAGAAGCACAGGACAATCCATATAGGAATTTATAACTTTAAATAGCAAAGCAAGGTCTAAGCGGATATTAAATGATAATAATTGTATTAAACAACTATAGAACACTATAGTTTATATTCTTACAAAATATTCTAAAAGTAAATTATAATGCACACTAAATTGGGCAACAAAGCTTAGAATATATCGCACAATTAAGGAATACAGAAGTTTTAAGGTATCGATATTGTTAAATGTACAGATAGTCCTGATATTTACAATGAGGGCTATTTTTTCTACCCCCAATGACGCATTAAATAAAGACGAGTGAAAATAAAAAAATGGTTTTATTGCCAGGATGTTACTTTTCCACATAGTTATCGTAAACATTGAGACATTTGTTATACCGGTGGACGAATTGTCTAATATCCTCTTCATAGAAGGTCGCCGCCGGCGTGTTGAGATAGTTCTCCACGGCATTTTGAAGCTCCTCGTTGGTGCAGGCGTTGTCCTCCCAGATCTGTCTTCAGCTCTAGAAAAAGGTGCAAGTCATTCGCTACCAGGTCTCGGATGTACGGCGGATGATCGAACAGTCCCATTGAAATTGTGCAAGAAGCTGTTTTGTTACCGCAGCAATATGCGGCCGTGCGTTGTCATGGATCAAAATAATTCCAAAAGAATTTGCATTGATCGTAGTCCACGGCTGCATAAACTCCACGAGCAGTACATCTTTCTGATCCCAGAAAATACTAGCTATGGTCTACCTTTTGTGAACGTTTATTTCAACTTTTTGGATGTGTTCGGGGAGTTTGTGTTTAGATTGTTTTTTCGATTCTGGATTATCATAAAGAATCCAAGTTTCATTTCCTGTGACAATTGATTTCAAAACTATTTTCTCTAACTAGTGTAACGTGTGAGAAAGATGAAGGATGATGCCATACGTTGTGTTTTGTGGTCAACCTGCACAAAGGTGTTCCGTTACGATCGCAGCTGACCTTGAAATGTCCGGAATATCCACAGACAATTCACTAATGTAAACTTCCGTCTCTGTCGAACCACTTGGTTAACTCGCTGAGTAGGGTCTTCATTAACGACAGACTTGCATCCTTGTCCACCACTAAAGCTCAGCTCCAACTGATGTTTTGGACTCACCAATGACATATAGTGGAAAATCTGCGCAGTAGCGTAGTGTACAGATCCGCCTTATATCGTTCGGCTGGTCACTTAGCAGCGCTATCGGGGGTTGAAAAAATTGTAATTACAATATAATGAATGTAATAGCTAAACGATAGTTTATAATCGAATAACATAGCCAAATCTTTAACGATATTAGGCGAATTAACCCCTTAGACAATTTTTTTTTATGAAATTACTAGCTACTTTAATTCGCCATTTATACTACTTACAAGGGTTGCATTAATAAAATGTAAAGAGAAAAACAAAAATTTAGGTAGAGACTTGCAATTTTATAAACAATTAGGGTACATCATGCGGTAATCAAAATTATAGCATTCACTACAGAAAACCGAAACAAAAACTGATTAATAATTATTCTGAGTGTGATATATGTTGAAGCAAGGTTCCATTCACAAACCAACATTACAATCCTCGCACTAGGTTCTTGTTTCTCTTCAAATTTTTTTCCCATCGTCACTTCTCTTGGAAGTGTCTATGGCGCATTTTTCTGTGAAGTTCCTTTTTGATTGAATTTTCAGAAATGTGTGCTACGAAGTGTTTTTCTGTCAATTTTGTTGCATTTCTGTCTCCTTCCGCATGTGAGGTTACGGATTGTAGATATTTTTCAAAAACCTCCAATCTAAATTCCATAAACATATATTCAGCTCTTGCACACCTTTACCCATGCCGCCCATTGTGTTATTGCAGTCATATATCAATTGAGGTTTTATTTCGTTGCTCAATACAAAGATTGTTTTCTCATCTTGACATTTTAGGATCACGACCCTTTACTAAGCTCTGATTTCCTTCTTTCTTAGGTCTTATGGCTGCAAACTTCGACGCGGCCAAAGCCACTTTTGTATGTTATTACGTTAGCAAACTTTACATGAGATATGAGAACAAAGAAATATCATTTCAGATTAAACGAAGGAAGAGACGCTTAATATCCTAAAATTGTTATGCAACGTGATACTAGCGGAATTATAATGGAATAAGTGAAACGCGATATCTACATTGCCTCCGGTTTGAGGGTTAATAACCATAATTTATTAGGTACGATAAGTAATTATGGTGCTGATGACTATGAAATGTTCATTTCTAGACTTTGAAGCAACAATTATGTCCGACGCGTTTTGCAGTACAATAGAATCAGGAGATGAATATAGATGATATAGATTTGAATAATTTTAAGTTGTTTGCAAATTTCTCTAAATTTGATCCAACATCAAAATGAGAGCCTTAAGGAACCTTTGAACGAAGTAGGACAAGCACCAAAATAGGTATAATTTAAGTTTTCACTTAATTAAAACTTTCAAGCATGTAATTAAAAATAACCAATAAATTTGTGGATTTTGCAATGCGGTAATTTTCTATATTGGATTTTACTCCTGATTATGGATGGGTAATACAGAGACCGATTTCCAGTTGCAGGAAATACTTCAAATGTTAAGTACGCTTTACAAGTAACAGAAAGAGACTTAATTAATAGATCAAAGCAATGGAGGAACAAGATGAAGTCCAGTGTATCATTTGAAATCTGAATATTTAGCCATCACTAATATTTTAGGTAAAGTCGAGCAAAGTGAAAAAAGTGTCACTTTTATAATTTAATTTTGGTGAAACAAGATTATGATTTAATGATTCAGAGAAATATTCAGAAAATATTTCAACAAAATCTACGGATCGTTTACTCTTTCTACTAACATTTTTCAAAAAGAAATCTTATTAATAATTTTCTTAAAATATTTATGAAATATCCCAGGTGCGTTTAAGTTCTAAGGTCTCCAAATTTTTTTCTGAAAGAAAGTTGAAACTTCTGTTACTCCTCAACGTAATCTCCGTCTAGACGTACACATTTTTCACAATGTTATCGTTATGATTCCACTTCTTTAGGGTGTATGTTTTGCCCATTGGAAAAAGTGCTGATGTAACAGCGGCCTGATTGGAAAATAAGCGGCCACGGAGAGTGTCCATGGTTGGAAATTTATAGCGGCAATATGTCTGGAGACATTGCCACCTGCACAACCTCCTGTTGGTCGGCCAGTATTCGTGGGGCCCTCTTAGAATAAACTTTCCGCATTCTCAAGTCATTATGCATAATGGACTCCACAGATCCTACGGAAATGCCAAGTTTAGAGGCGATATAACGCACGGTCCGGCTGTCACATTGTCACACAATTCTTGACCTTTTTAAACTTTCGCACTCACGAACTCACATTTTTAACATCATGAACATTTCAACACGCGAGGGGAGAAAACGTATGATTACACGTTGTTCTTGAACACTAAACGTTGTCTTTTGAGGTATACAGAACAACACTCACTGCAATAGTGGTCATTCGACCTGTTTGCATTGTATGGTGCTGCCATCTGAATTACAAATTTGGAAATGCTCCCTGAGTTTTTAAAATTAACCGCATCTTTCTACTTACTCTCACTGCTAAGAAAAAAATTGGAGACCTTAGAACTCGAACGCAAGTCGTAAGCAATAGTGTTTCCTAATAGAATAAAATTTACTGTAATTGGCGGAACATTGCTACCCTTAGAACTATAATAGACTGTATTTTTTGCCTTAACAATTCTATCAATTTCTTTGAAGACCAAATAGGATAGGATCTTCATTTTAAGAACAAATAATTCTATATTGCTATGTATCACTTTATAAAGCCGTTCCGCTATATTATTTACTGGTAATTTTTCCACCAATTATACGTAGAAATAAATTGAGAAAGTTTATCAGAATTACCCTTTCTAAAGCTATGCCTAACTCCATTACAGTGAAGACCCACAAGATATAAAGATAATTAGAGGAGGATGATAACGCAAGGTCCAAGATTTTGCCCAATTTATTAGAAATTTAAAATATTAAAGGAATTTAGAATGATCCTACATTTATATACTAATTTGGATCTTTTTTCCAATCTACACCTGTAAAGTTGTAGTTACCAAGGAGCAGTCTTTTAGTCTATATCCTTATATTATTTTCTCAATTATACCACAATGATTTTCATAAACCAGAGAATCAATTGCATCAGTAAATACATTCCAACAGTTATAAAGATTAAAGAGTTTACATTCTCTTTCACAAAAATATGTTCAACATTCAATTTTTGACAAGCTGACTAGGATATTAGTCTTTTATTGCTATAGGGACACTACCTTCAATATGTCAGTTCTTTAAATATTCTACCCCAGTAATTAAAGCGTTACCAATGCCATCCTTTAACCATATTTCTAATAGAACAATAACATTGCATTTCAAAATAGGCATAAAACTTCTAAAATTGTCCAGTGTTTTTCTCAAACCTCTATGTTATGTGGGTTTGCAGGTATAATCATTTTTTTTAATATTTGCATATAGTTTAGGTTCTTCTTTTACACATACCGAAGGTTTCTCAATAATTTATATTGGCTAGGGCTTCTATCTCTAGTATTTATCCAGATATCTGCGTATTTTAAATATTTCCAAAGCATCAGTACGACTAGCGCAGATGACTTTAAGTTCTTCTTGAAAGCTATTTCAAATCATTGATTTATGAATGAATTCGTTGTCAGAAGCAATTTCTTTGACCGTTGTGATAGATGCACTTTCGCTAACATTTTATACAATGACATTTTGGGAAAACATCGCCCTTATTAGCATATTGCATTTTCTCCGTTTTAAGAGCTGTAATCTCAGATTTCAGCTCAAGTAGGAACACATGAATCACGTACATTAAAGCATCAATCACACTTAAGAACATTACTCAATTCCTAATTCGATTTGCACGGTGATAGACCAAAAGTAAAATACTTTTTTGTAGTAGGAATTTTGGAATTCTCTACAGAGAATGAAAAATTATGTAACTGACTGTACGATAGTAATAGATGCCTTTATTATCTTTCACTTTATATGTTTACTTTCGCCTTTGTCTTCGTAACGACAAGTTGTATTTATGCATTTGAAAATATCAAGCGCTGGTGTGTGCTATCACCGGCGGCCAAAAGCCGCGAGATTGTTCACTGAGCGCAGGAAGTTTCCTTATTGATTTTGAATTTATTTCGTGAGGTGTTAATCGACTGCGGTTTATCTGTATTCCGGCAGCTTTACATCGTGTTCAACATAAATCAAATGCTCGGATATAATGTAAAATATCCAATTAATCCAACCATGACGCTTCAGCAGAATACTCAACAAATATTTCCAACGAATATTATACCACTCATCTTTTTGGCCACGCCAACTTAAAGATGAAAACATATTTCGTGAAAATTCTGATACGAACTTCATGGACACAATAAGTGATGAAGAGTTATCAACGTATGTAGGAAAAGAAATCAAATAATTTTCCCCAATTCTCACAACAGATCTGATGTTCTGTTTCGACCAAAAGTAATAGCAATACTCAAGTAAGTAAAATAGTATATTAAAAACGTCCAAACCACCACCCATTTTTGTGCATGATGTATTAACTGTGAGGCAATGATGAATTTTGGAAAGTTACATCACAAGAACATCTTTCGGAGGATAACACAAGTTAGGGTATATACAATTTCAGTCAGGAACATTCTCTATCAAAAGCTGTCCTATCTAGAGCACGAAGTATGTAATATTATCAAGATACGTCAACAAGTAATAAAGGATCCACTGCCTTTCTTTGTGGCGTACCTTTAACCAAAAGTAAATAACGAAAATATACCAAATAAGATATTTAAGCAATATCGCAGTTTGAGTCGAACCATCAAGGTAGAACAACACATGTCCAATCTGACTGTACAAAGCCATATGGCAGAAGACGTAATACCAGCGGTTGTCAAAAATACACAACCGACTATAAAGGCTCTCCAGTCTATAAAGATCCACACAGGACAAGGCAAATAAAAAATAGTCGGCAGCCATAAGCCCAAACTTTAAAGAAACATCCTTCTCAAGCTGTTTTCACTAAAGTGTTCGTCCAAATAGCTCCTGGAGAAGGAACTCAAATTCTAATAGCAAACAGTCAATACATTTGAAAGCAACTATCGCGATTCCAGACATGGAGTACGATAATCATTGCTTATAATTGAACGTTATATCGTTTAAATGTTTCGAGCACTTAAATTTCCTAGGTTCTTTTCAAGCATGGCAGCTTCACTCTCCCGTATGGCGACTTAGATGTCATCTTTTAGGGGTAAAATATTTGCTGGATTATTAGCATACATTTTACTTTTCAAATTATTCCAGTGACAAAAGTCTAAGGGTGTCGGATCGCGAGATAACTTAGTTGAATCCATAAAAAAATATGTTAGCATCGCATTATAATGACATGTCGGGATTGTCCTCAAAGAAAAATAGGCCGATGATTCCTCTCGTCATTTATGAAACTTTCCAGGATGTTCTTCCCACCAAATGCGACCGTTTTGTTTATTAATTGTGCCGTTTGATGTAAATGAGCCTCATCGCTAAAGATGATTTTATGCGCAAAATGTGGAACCGCTACTTTTTGTTCTAACATTCAAGTAAAAAAATGTCTGCGTTGTCGATGGTCCGTTTCCTTCAAGTCTTAAGATGGAATTGATATTAATGGTTCACTTGCGATACTTTCCCGTGCCAGGGCAATATTTTCAGCAGAACGTGCAGTTTGCCGTGACCAGGCCCAGTTTCTTCACATTTTTCAACTAAATCCCGAATTTTTTTGTTCAGAATGGCTGAAAGCCCTCAAAAAGTCACGAATTCTGCGATGAGTTTCTTTGGGGACTGATCATTTTCATAACAAGTTTTTATGATTTGAATACACTGTTCTTGCGAAAGCGGGATCGTGGTAAAATTTGTATATAATCTAACTTAGTGTATATCAAATTTCACCTGAAACAAAACAAACTCTTTGTAATTATAGTCATTCACAATCCTAAAATCACTTTTGGAAAACCCCAACAGTAAGTTCTAATGTGATCCATATTAAATATTCCAAATATTCTTCTTTGTACACTATCTAATAGGAAACTGTCTTCCAACAAAGAAACGTGTTATTATTTGAATTTCCTTCTCATTCTTCTATGATAATTTTTCTTTTTTCTTTTCTTAACCTTTCAACCAATTCCCTTTTTTGTTATACTTGAGATGAAGCAGTCACGAAAATTTTAGATATGGAATTTTCTTGGGACTACATGAGGTAAAGAAAAACTTGTACTTTAAATTTATTAAAATAAACGTAGAGGTTTTTCTCTTACTAGTGATGTGCTGCAGTATTCAAATTTGAGTCTGCCGATTTTAAAAACTCGTCTCCTGGACGATATATGCAGATTTATGAAAGTATTAGAGAAAATGAGAAACAAAACTCAGTGTGTAAAAACCATCCAAACAAGCAAACTCGAATACCTTAGCCACATTAAGTGAAACTCTAAATACCGCTTATTACAACTACCACCACAAGGTAAAATAGAGGAACGCCGTCCACCAGGTCGAAGACGACTTTCATGGCTCATGAATTTCAGAGACGGGTATAGAGTAACATCTCCGTCAATGATCGCTAACACTCTTCTTCGAAGGGTAAGCACTTGAAGAAGAAGGTTTAAAAAAACAAATATTTAAGGTATCTTAACAAATATTCTTTTATTTATTTTAAATGTCCCCCCCCCAGCAGAAATACAACGATTTGCACCTTCAAGAAATGCACCAAACGACTTTTATGCCGCTGTGATAATGGTATTGAGATTGCTCGTCGTTGATCGTTGAATGTCTTCAATTTATGCAAGACGGTTTCATTTCATCCCTAAATACAGTGTGACTATAAGGGATGCTGAAGCAAACGAATTTTATTTTTGGTAAAAAATCATTAATAGTTGCGAACCATGAGGAGGTACAACAATCGGTAATTACCTGATTCCCCATATTCAGAGTGAAAACGACTAATGTTTTGTTAGATAATCCTCTTGGAATTGTAAAAAGCATTGTTTTGTTTTTCCACTTCTCCAAAGATTTTTTAGGATTTCTTCCGTGCGGTGACCGCTATTCAACACTTCAATACATTACCAGCTTCAATCGTTTATAGGAAGTTTTCGTATTTTCGAACTTCTCTATTTCCTAATTCGGTACAATATTTAGTCATTCGAATTTAGCTTTCATAGACCAAGTTTCCGCTTAAAATAGGATGAATTGTTGCCTTGTGTATTTTAAGTTTCATTAACTTTTGGAAATTAAGTTTGGAAATCGTTTCAAATTGTTGGCCTCAACGTTTATTATCATTATATCCTATCTGCTTTCTCTGTATTATCGATGCCACTCAGTACCCTGTATTGATGCTAAGCAATTGAATCATTTAAGCACTTTTACTGTTCTTAACAAAAGACTTAATATAGATTTGTTTTTTATGCTACTGCCATTTAATGCGATCTACCTTGGCTTCTAGTGAACGAAATGTCATGAAATTTTTATAGATTATTAATGAAGGTGACACTTTATAAGTAACTCCGTCACCAATTGATGGCGCTACTAATTTCACTAAAATGGGGTTATTTCGTTTATTTTTAGAATAGAGGGTGTATGTAATACTCCCGGATATAAAGCTTTTTAGACTACTTGGTTGATACACGAAAATAAACTCGACTAGATGAATGAATAGCGAAGCTTTTCTTTTCAGGCGATGAGTTAGCGTATGCTGATTTGTTGATAGAAGCTTTGCAACAAGCAAGAAATCTTTCCCAGTTGGGTTCATAGTCCTTCAGTGTTCCTATCATAGTAAATTTTTTATTGGAATTGAAAGACTGTTTATGGAAGTTCTATATTATATTATTTGCGCATTTATATCCTTGTCATATCTGTGGTTCTTATAAAGTTTCGTTATGCTCTTAATAAGCAAATAAAGTATTTTTTGTGGTCTATTTTTAATTCATATTTGCCTAACACTTTGACGTTTAAAAATATTTAGATTGCTTTTTGTTGATTAAATCAGTTATTTCCAAATTCTGCCATTTCAAAAAGGCGTATATCTAGAGGGTCAATATTTTTAATTTGCATGCAGATTTATTGTGTATTTGTGATATTTATTTAACAAAGTTCTCAACATAAGAGTTGGAAGAAAAATTAAACTTCATATGCCATAATTTACTAAAGATGAACAGTATTCCAAGAAATCTATTATTATTAATCCTAAACTAAAAGATGTCCATTATGTGGCATTAATTATAAATTTTATTTCACAGAACAATCAAACTAAATAAACAAATGAAATGTTATACAGTATATCAGTTATAATTGGCGTTTAATTATAAAGATTATTGAAATGCTTGCCAAGACGAGTTTGAAAGGCCTTTGCAGATCGTTGTCTCATGTCATCGGGCATCTATTGAATGACAGTTGAGATCCTTTGTTTCAACTCTCTTGTATTGCTGACCGGTGTTTCATAGACTTTGTCTTTCAAATATCCCCACAACCAGAAGTCATTCACACTCAAATTAGGAGAACAACTAGGCCAATTTATTCCACCTCCGGTGTGGTTTCTCGGATCCAATGCGATCAATCTTTGTGCAAAGGCTTCTCTGAGTTTAGCGAATACTTATTGGGTCCAATGAGGAGTGGCACTGTCTTGATGGAACCGATGATTTTCAGTAAGACCTTTTCGATTAGCCAAAGGAAGGAATTTATCCAAGATTTCCGTCTGATGGACATTATAATCAATAGTTTGATCCACAAATATTGGTCCAATGATGTCGCTGTGACTGATAGCGCACCAAACAGTGACTCTTTCTGGGTGTGCGAAGATGTTCAATGATGCATGTAGGTTTTGAGACCCCCAAAAGCGATAATTGTGACGGTTGGCATAGCCAACCAATTGGAAGTGTGGTTTATCGGTGAAGTGGATCTTCATTACATACAATTCTTGCGATCGGATTATTTCTAAGGCAAGGTTTGCAAAGTCGAATCTGATATCGATGTCCATGGTTGACAACTTCTGCTGAATTTGGATCTTGTATGGATGATAATTGAGATGTTCGATAAAGATGGTGTGCAGACTACTCTTGCAGATTCTCAACAAACGTGCCGCTCGTCTCAATGAAGTGCGTGCTTTCGTTTCGTCTTCTGATTTATAAAATGTTTGGACGCGTCTTATTGATTCAGTGATCACATTATTATTGCGTCCAGTCTTGTCTTCGATTCTGTCACAGACTGATCCATAGGTCTCAAAATATAACTATCGAAAAAAATTGAAAAAGTGAATAAGTAATTTTGATCAAAATGAGCATTTTTGCATTTGGTAGCAATACTCACTTCGCAGCGGTCGAGTTGGCCAGTCGACAATGTTTGTCATATTTTCCGATGAAGTGGGTCCGGAATTTACGCAAAGCCTCGGCCACACTACGAGGGTGGTCCCAGAAGTACCCGACCCAACAAAGAAAACACAAAACTTTTGGAAAAAGTATATTTATTTTTCAACATAATCTTCTTTCAGCTCTATACATTTTCCCCAGCGATGTTCAATAAGTTCGATACCCTTTTTATAATAAGAATTGTCTTGCCCCTCAAAATATCCATTAACTGCCGACATTACTTCTTCATCGTTGGAAAATCTTTGACCACTGAGCCATTTTTTCAAGCCTGGGAACAGAAAATAATCCAAGGGGGCTAAATCTGGCGACGTAGCAATTCAAATTTTAATTCATTAATTTTGGCCATTGCAATAACGGATTTGTGAGCTAGTGGATTGTCTTGACGAAGCAGCACTTTCTTCTTAGCCAAATGCGGCCGGTTTTGCTTGATTTCTTCGCTCAAACGTTGCAGTAAGTTCGCATAATGCTCGCCGTTGATATTTTTCCTTTTTCAAGATAGTCAATGAAAATTACCCCACGCGCATCCCAAAAAACCGACGCCATGACCTTGCCTGCAGATGAAACGGTCTTCGCCTTCTTTGGAGCTGATTCTCCCTTTTGAGTCCTTTGTTTTGATTGTTCTTTTGTCTCGGGTGTGAAGTGATGGACCCATGTTATGAAACGGCGCAAAAATTCTGCTTTGTTGCTGTGAAACTTCGCTAAACACTCAATTGAAACATCTTCACGACACTGTTTTTGCTCGAGTGTGAGCAAACGCACACAGCTTTCTCATGTCCAAATTTTCAGATAATATGCGATGTACCGCAGTTTTGAAATGCCTACTATGTCTGCTAGCTAGCGCACTTTCAGTCAACGATCATCCAGTACCGCTTTGTGGATTTTCTTCACCATTTCTGGAATCGTCACCTCATTTGATCGACCACTGCGATGCTGGTCTTGGCAGCTCGTACGGCCTCGTTTAAACTCCGCCACCCAATATTTTACTGTTGTAAACGAACGAGGAGTCTCACCCAGAGTAGAATCCAGTTCAGCTTTTATATTGGTTGGGCTGAGGCCTTTCAAATAAAAGTATTGTGTCACATAACGATGACCAATTTCCTCCATTTTCACAAATTCACTAACAACGTTCCCTATTGATGGCTGCCAAACAAATACTAAACAACGTGGCGTCTTCAAACTTGAAACATATGCTTTATACATTGTGTACTGTCTAACACAGTGATATTTTTCAAACAACTACCGCCATCTCTAGGTCAGGCCGGGTTCTTATGGGATCACCTTCGTATTGATTTCTTGTAGTAACATTCGATGAATTTGACCTTCTCGTTGATTGGATATGAATCCATTATCAGGTTGATTGTTTAACACACGACTGTTTGTAAACAAACCCCCAACTATTCCTCAATACATATATCACATGACAGAGCTATGCCATGTGGTTGTCGATTTTTAGCGCTAAATTTAAAATTAGTGTCATATATTGGACACCCTTTATATATAGTACAGTATCTTACCTTGGTTAACATAAATATAAGTTTGTCAAAACTCTCAAAGAGTAAAAAAATATTTTGAAACAACGTTTGTACGGGTCATGCAATCTGTTTAATCACCTCCATTACTGATTGTAGTTTGATACCTTTTGACGAGATTTTCTGCATATTTCATCATATCTTCTTAATTTGTATTAATAGCTGCTGCACCGTGTAAAATGGCTTTCCTTTGAGCTTTATTTTTATGCACATATTTTCAATAGGATTAACAGCTGGATAAACTGTCGTCCTTTCCATCGTAAGTTTCCTTACACTGCATAGTTTTGTTGCTATGTTTAGGGTCATTGCTTTCTTGCAGCAGCTAAGGTGTTCTATCAGAACTAAGGCACTTTCCAGGAGGCTCCAGCAAATATTTCTAGTAGGTGGTGCACATTTTCGTGGCGTTTATGTTCGTTTCTCTCTTGCTTTTTGATAATAAAGGTTTCTTTAAATTTGATCGAAAAGAAACCTTTTTACACAGGCGACTTTGAATTGCATTTAGAGAGACCTGAGATTTCAGCTAAAGGTGTCTGGTTTGACTTCAAAGATGCGCAATATCGCTTTATCACTCTTCGTTGTTGTGACGTGGGCTCTTCGCCTCTCTGACAAAGGATCTACATTCCTATCCTTCAAATATCGATTTACTCTTTTTTTAACGAATGCCTCCGACTTTCGCATACAATTCGCTGCTGCTTTGTGCTTCAGTTTCAATCTTTTCCTATAATCCACTAAAAACACTGCCTCGTATCGCTTTAGGAATTTTGTTCTCGTTGTAAAGATAATAGATTTACTGATATCAACAACACAACGCGTTGGCAAACTAAATAATGCACGAAAGAGCACGAAGGAGGTGGTGCCTCCTTACTACATGACGACGGCCACTTTTTTGTTATGCAGACTGTATTATAGCCTTCTATAAAAAAATAATGTGAAGTCTCAGCATTATATCTAATTCAGGAACGAAGCCTCGGATCATCCCCGAAACCCCGAACTGCATCGCGAACGCCGGATTATGGGGCTTGCGCCGCATCAGTATTATTAGTTAGCATTCTGCAAACTTAATAAGCTGTCATGGCGCAATTAGTGAGCCGGTTGCGCTAGAACTCTCGAAGCCGAAACCGCGGCAATCCAAACCCAATCAGCGTACAATGTATGCATTAGTGCACTCACCAGCCAGGCTTTGTTCCCTATACAATGGAGATGTTGCCCGGATTTCGCACCTCTGCAACTATAGTTCTTGATCCCTTCGCCCTTGCAGCGTGAAGAAACTCCGATAACGCGAGGATTCGCTCGCCCACGCGCGATTTGCGATGTACGCGGATAGCAGGACACGGACAGCCTTAATTGACGGCCTTAATTAGATAGCCGGCACCTCCTAGTATTTAATTAACGAACTTTGTTGTCTTACGTAAGGACTTTAGTTTACGCTAATTTTGATTTGCATTTCTAAAGTATTAAAATTCAATTTTGGGTGGTCAACATATTAACTGTTCTAGATGTATGTGATATGTTTCGAGCTTATGAGTGTTAGTTGACAGGATGTATCTATGAAAAATTGAGTCAGTTAGCTGTGTTATTCGTAAGCAGTCCAGATCTGGTTAACTTTTGATTAGGCAGCTATCTCACTCGCTCAAAGGCAGCGGCATAAAAAAAGGTCCAAAGAGACAATGTACCATCACGTACGACGGTGAAATAATAGGTTACCAAATATGGAAGGAAGACAATACGTTGCTGCAATTTGTGAAATCACATTCTAATGACGTACAAAGAATGTGATGTTCAAGAAATTACAGGTGAATTTTGCGTATCCTGAATTCGCAGTTTTTCTCCAATTGATCGTAGAAAACAGGAGTACATTACTTTCCGCAGACAAGGCAACCGTCTCTGCAATAATAACATCAGTTTGCCACTGCTCAAAAGTAAATTATTTTAATTACATTGAACATTATGCTGTTGCAATTGTTAAAAAATTAGATATACTTTCTGTTATCCAAATCTGGTGCAGTGAGATCTTTACTGTTAAACAGCTATGCTGCTTATATAATTCATCACTTTTAAATTTTTCTGAATTATCTTTCTTTCGTTTGTAGCCATCTATTTTCCAATGTCAGTTTGGAGTAAAGTTAGGATTCAATTGCACTTTAAGCCTAATGGAACGCCTCGAGTGAATTATTTATACAGCCGAATGGGTTAGAAAACTGTTCGTTTAACTTCAGTTGATGCTGGCCACTAATGCTTTAATTTTTATTTGCATTTTTATTTTATTAGTTATGATGTACTTTAGACTTAATTTTTGAATCAAATGATTGATTTAATTTAATGTTTATTTCTTCTTCTTTCTCTATCACCCAGTTGTGTTTCCACAACAACACGCGGTATTCCCAAGCAATCACCTATCTAAGTACTAACCGCGCCCGACGCTGTTTCACATTGTGATCGGACGAGTTTTTTCAACGTGGTATGGTCGTCGCATCTATTCTTTTTTGAATCATGTTACCTCGTGTGGGTGATTGGCTCAATGATGAAGGCTTTTACCGTTACCTTGAGACAACTGGTATCAAGTTATACTCCCCGATGCTGTGTCGCCACAGCCTCATTTGTTATCTAGCATAGGATATGACGTGCAAGTGAGGTTGACTAGATGTTGTTACCACCCCTTACCCTCCTTCAACTGTTTGTTTTTATTTTTTAAATAGTCAGTCTATCATAATTTATCCAAAGAAGTAGTGTTACAATGCAAATACTGGGCGGCGCAAAAAGAATGTTTTTGAAATGGGTAGTAGTTGGAAAGGGAAAGATCGGCAACTATCATGCAACGCCCATGACTAGTCCAGTTCATTGCATTTTTGACGTCAAACAGTTTTTTAGAAATAACTTCCGTTTTTACTGTTCGCCGTCTTTTCCGCCGACAGTTCAATGATGCGCGTGATGGTCTCAGTATAATACTTCGATGGGTTAAGTCGATTCACACAACTGGATAAAATGAAGAGGAAATCAACTGATCATCTCCATACGACTTGCACTCCAGAAAATGTTGAGAGAGTGAATCGAAATACGATTGTTCAAAACTTCTTTAAAATGTTTTTGTGCAACGCAAAGCTTCTAATGATGTAATTGTGACGATGATTGATGAGGCATTTTACATTTGGATAATTATGTCAATAAGCAAACTATCGACTTTGGACAGCAGAAAACCCACGAGTATTACACCAGAGAACTTTCTATAGTGCTAAAATTACAGTTTAGTGCATTGGACATTTGTCACTGAATTATCACAAAGATTATAGTTGTCACTGATTTTTTTGGCATTGACTTTACTAGCTAAGTTCACTGATTTCAATGAATTTGAAGGATTCCATTTTGTTTTCTTGGTATGCTAGTTAAACTGTCATGGAGAACTATTGCAAATCGTGCGTAGTTTATTTATGCGACATTCTGATTGTTTTTCATAAATAACATGTATTTGAACGTTGCGTCGTTTTTTATGTTAAAAACTGGGGAACCACTGAAGTTCAAATTTAATTCGAACAGGAATTCGGGGTAACTCAACTTAAGCACAATAGAGTGGTTGGTATAGGTAACTAAGCAACTGCCAATGCACTTTTTCCGAAATCTAAGTTCTGTTACCAAGCAATTGTAGTAGATATATTTTTAGGCCGATGTGATCTCTCGCTACCCCCTAAGAAGTTTTATTCTAGACGTTGGCATTAAAATTTATGGGTACTTCTGTGCATTGATTTTCTTTGAGAAAGTGGGGTCACAAAAGGATCAACATTTAAGGTGTAATTTTGTAGTCTGATCGTTTATCACTAATTTTGTCTGGTGCAAGCATGTAAATCCTTTGGTATAATGCAGTAGAACATAAAAATAGGAACTTAATTTATTATTTATATGAACATTACATTAGACTGTTTGAAATGTAGTATAGTAGTGTATCTTGGAAAAATCATTAACACTACATAGATGTCATAATAAAGGTTATCTGAGGCGTAATGTTTTTGATAACTTTTTAAGTAAAATCCCTACTGTGTGTTAATTGTGTTTATATCTTTAATAAATAAAGGAATTTTTATGTTGGATCAATAATATTTTGTATTCTCTTAACTATGTGAACGTATTTTTTCATTTTTTCGCTTATAATTTCTAAACCACGCGTTTTTATCGGAAAATACCTATTTACAAAGTTAAAGAGCTTAAATTTTCTTCAAACTTTACTATCCAACAGTATTTTGTGACCCAATAATTACCGAGATACAGTAGTTCAATACAATAAATTTCTCAAAGTATCAAAATAGCAGAAAAATGCAGGTTTTTGCATTATAACTTTTATTTTTCAACATTTGTATGTAAACACGTAGAGACGTAGAAATGGAGGCACACAATCCTGGAACATTCATATTTCCCTCCTTGTGTCCTCAGTTCCATAAATCCATTCCAACCGGGTACTGATGATGAGTGCGTGTTCTTCCCATACAGCCAGGCAATATTTGAGACATATGGCACGATGCTCTGTACAGGGTTAATATTTATGTCAAAAATTTTACTGTTTTCAATCTTCCATAGGTCGGTGATACTACGTAACTTCAACATTGTCAGCTTTTTCAATTAAGTCAGATGCTGACGGCCATTATTTCTCTCACGGCGTAGAATGCGCCTTTTCCATCCATCGTGTTCACATTTAAGTCAACATTGTCGAAGATTAACTGGCTGAATGGATTGGCTGACTCATCAACTATGTCTTCTTTGCCTGCAGCACATATGATCATTTAAGCCTAAAAGCTTCATCATAGGTAGCTGAAAATCCTAATGTCTTTAGGAGATTTAGAAGATTTTTGGGTCCAAACTTCTTGTAAACCTACGTTTCAACCTGAATCATAATGAGAGACAAGTATGATTTAACTTGGTCTGTTTTTGTCTGTACTCTTTAGTAACCTCTTCCTCGCATAAGAAACACTTGTTGTTGAAATCAAATGTTATCGGTGGCTTAGCTGAGCGAGTTGGTTTGGGGGCAGTTGTAGGGGGTGTCACGTTCACGATATAAAGAGGCCAAAGTCAATTTCTCGTTGTTGTATGTTTTTTGACAAGCTGTGTAAATTGCAATTTCCTCCACTTCTTCCAGTAATCGTTGATGTTCAGGCTTTTTGCGTTTGTCACTGGAGGCAAGAAATGTAGCAACTCCTCTCTTTTTAACTACAGCCACTTCACGTCCCGCTACACTTTTTTCGATTATGAAACACTATTGCAGATGTCATATTAACCTAGCATCACCACGAAAATAATTCGAATTACAGCAAATCCAAGAAAAGCGCGTTATAATATCACTCAAATAAGAAGTTGCCAACGAATATTCACTTTGAACAGCTACAACGGAACTGAACTGAAAAGAAGGATCGTTAAAAGGGAATTTATGAGCCCTGGGAGGGATCACGAGGGGTTGGTCTAGTACTTATCCTCTAACACCTGTATCTGATGCCGTTACCTAAGGAAGGGGTTACGCGAGGTCATTCCATTATAATGAATCTCCTAACAATACCCTTACCTGAAGAGAGTTTTCAAAAGGGAAAATAAAAGTAAATCATAGTGAATCAATATAAGTCATAAATCGCTCTCCAACACCAATCCCGATCCAGTCCGAAGCTAAATGCCTTGATCTATACCTTCACCAGAGACTTGCCCGAAAAAAAAACATTTGAACTGGTTGCTGGGAGAAATTCTTAACGATCCTTAGAGAATGAAATCCTCATTTGCTAATGTACCATCTCACTGATGTAGACCTAGGGCATTTAGCTTTGGGAATGTACAAAACCGATAATTTTCAAATTTATTCGGCGACCCTAGTCGAATAATAACTAATGCACCGTGTTCTTTCGAACCATACATTCAATAGACTTGCATCAGAAGAAATCTAAAGATGTTTATCAACATACCACCAAAGACTACTAGGTCAGTACTTCACCGAACTAACTAATCTTCCAAATGTAGTGCGAAGATAAAACAGTGACCACGTAACTTCCCACAGTTAAACAACGACAACTGAAACTTTCGCTATAAATAGACAATAAGAGTAAAATTACATACATCGAAAGACATAAAATACTTTGTACTTATTATAATGAATTTTGGGTTTGGTTAGCTTTGTGTGTACAATTAGAACATCTGAAAAGAGGCTGCAAGATAGCGATGTAACAAGATGCTTACTTGGCATGGAACTGCGTCCAGCAAATGCATTTCGCAGTAAACGATTTAAATGTGATTGAAGTTTGTATTGACTTAACACTCAACAGCCAAGGAATCGAGATCGGTGCATGTCGATGTGCAAAATGTGCGGTTCTTCGAGCCAGATGGATCCTCGAACACTCCTTGACATTCCGCTCGATGTGCCGTTGAAAACAGACGTCGGCATTGATGGGTTCTTCTACAGATGACAAGTGGCTCTCCGTGGGAGATGACATCTGGCTGCTTTTATGGCCGGCCGTTATCTCGGGACGGCCTCCTGAACGCGGTGTTTTTGGCAGATTTCCGCGCAGAAGAGCGCTTCTCGTTAAGCCGGCGACATCGTCTGTAATCTGAGACGGAAGCAGTCGCGCCCGATTGATCAGCGGCTCGATTGTCGGCCGCGCCGGAAATCGGATGCGGCGTGCATTTCAATTCACCTAGCAGCCGCGCTTCCTTCTGCGCCCCTTGGATGGGGTGGAGTGAAATTCATCCGCCTTAATGGTTTATTTTTGCTCGTTTCAGAATTCATGCAGGTTCTCGGGCTTAGCGCTCAGGCCTTGTTGGGGCAAATCGCCGCGGAGCTTTCTCTTAAAAATTCAGGGCGGAAATGGGCTTCCTGCTTATGTTGCCAAGTTTGGTTTTGTATACTTAGGTTTCTGTTGCGCTAATTAATTTTTTGCGTGGTCTTTGTGGCAAGAAATTTGGGATTGCTTTCGCCGAGTTCGGAACCGCTTTTTGTGGGCCGTACTTAGTAAATGAGGGAAGGGAAAGTTGGTAATTTAAAATGAAAACTTTCAAAGTAAATAAGCCGCTGGAACATTAAGTTTATTAAATGGATATTTTATTCCTACTATTAAGGAGTAGAATTTAGAAGATAAGTAATTCTATTAGATAATTTACTTCGCTCAAGGCGATCTGCATGCGTCTTTAGCTTATCAATTAAATTGTACCTATAGATGATGGACTCTGATTTGCTTTTTATCGTTTCTATATCATGTACAGTTAAATTTATAACAGGACGAGCTCTCTCCTTTAATATTCTTCTTCCCAGCCTAGGTCGTCCACTGCTGGGCATCCCTCAAACCCTTCCATTTGTTTCTGTCCTGTGCGATCTTGATCCAATTTCCTGCAACTCTTTTTACATCATCGACCCATCTTGTTGGTGGTCTAGCTCTGCTTCTGAATGCGTCTTGTCTGGGTCTCCATTCAATCATTCGTCTTGTCCATCTCTCATCTTTCAGTCTTGCCACGTGTCCCGCCCAGTTCCACTTCAGCTCAGCTATCCTCAACACAGCATCCTTCATCTTTGTTCGCTGCCTAATTGTGGTGTTTGGTATTTTGTCCCTAAGTGTTATTCCTAGCATTAACCTTTCCATTGCCGTCTGTGTTACTCTTATTTTCTTTATGGTTTTCTTGGTCAATGTTAGTGTTTCAGCCCCATAAGTGAGAACAGGGAGTATGCACTGATCGAACGTTTTCCTCTTCAGGCATATTGGGATATCTGATTTAAAGATGTTGCTGAGCTTACCGTAGGCTGCCCATGTTAAATTGCTCCTCCTCTTCAGTTCGTGGGTTTGATTATCTCCCCCAATGGTTTACTCGTGTCCCAGGTATTTGTATGAGTATACTTGTTCGATTTTTATATCATCTGCCGAAATGTTATCGCTCAGGACCAGGTTTGTCATATATTTTGTCTTTGTATAGTTTATGTCAAGCCCGACTTCCTTTGAGGCAGCTTTGCGTTCTTGTAGGATTTTATTTGCTTCATCTATCTTATCTGTGATTAGGACTAGATCATCGGCAAATCTTAGATGGTTTAGTAGTTCACCATTGATGTTAATTCCCCTTTAATGTTACTAAAGAGCTAATCTTAGCACTCACTATTATTGTGGAAAATTGTATTTTTTTGAGTTGACATTCTATGACCACTGACATCTTTTACTTTCACCAGCAAGGACTGTTTTATTTTTCTAACTCGTCGCAGATGTCTTAGAGCTTTCGATTAATCCAAACTTTAACTTTAACTTCAAGACCGTCATACTGAGTGTCTAACAAATTTTGTTGAAGGAACTTATTTCTATCTCGTTTCTTCAAAATTTGCTCTACTGTATGGTCAAAAGTATACTGATGCCCCCTGTTGTACAACCAGAAACTCTTGGGGCATGTATTAATAGAATGTTGGTCCACCTTTATCATCATCATTCGCCTGGAAAACTTTTCACCAGCTTTTGATATATGTCCGTAAGATTCCACGAGAGCTGCGGTGAATCCATTCACTAAAGATGGATCATTTGGCCATGCGCATGATCTGCTTTTCAGTTCGTAAAATTGATCGATGGAATTGTGATAGGCGCTATGTGAAGACTAGTCCAGTTTTTCATCGCCCATCTATTTAAATCACGGCAGAATAGCCTTCTTCGTGTAGACAGAGCAGTTTTCCTGTTTGTTCAGGAAAGGCCCTTCACCGAACTGTTGCTACATACTAAGGGACTGAAGCTAAACTTCGAAAAACAGTCCTAAAATTGACTATCACCATCACAATATATTCAGAAAAGAAGTGTTCTTCTGACGTGTCCATCGGATTAGGCAGATTTATCCCCCCCCCCCCCCCCCTCCTCCGAACTTATTTCTATTATTCCACAGTCCAATGGTTATGAGCTCTACACCACTGCAAGCGACGTTTGGCATTGACTATATTTATGTTCAACTTATACGACCGTGAAGACCCATTTTTCAGCTGCCAATGAAGAGTCCTAGTGTTAGAGACGACGGAAGAAGCACTTTGAGAATCACAAGTGAGCGTTACCAACGAGGACATCCTATTTTTCATCACTACCGTCCTCAGAGTCTAACGGCTACGATCATTAAACCTCCTATCACTTCTTTTCACCTGTGACAAGGCGGATTGCTGCAACAATGGCATCCAATGATCATGCCATGTTCATAATGACTCATTATCTGTTCAAAACACGTGTATGACCCCCATTCTATGAAGTTTCAGTACGCATTATAGCTAAATCCACTTCTTCAGAGGGGTGTCTGGATACTTTTATCCGTACAGTGTGAGAATATTTTTTTTAATAGCAAATATCTGTTTTTATATATTTTTCTTTGGAAAAGATAAACTTTTATCACTAGTATAAATGCGATGCGGAACTAAAATAAAGAATGTGACTTTATAAAGGTCAAAAGTGCTAATCAAGCAATCGCTAAGAGAATTGCAATACAAAGCCCTAGATGAAAAGGTAGTGTGTGTATTTAAACAATAGAAATTGGGAGTCAATTACAACACTAACAAGTTAATAAGGTTCGGTAGCTAACATTGCCCAGCCAAGTTTGGAGATTAAACAAGAATAAAAACTTCGGCTCGTTGCTTACGAAGTAAGTGTAACGTTAATTACATTTCCTAAAAAACTGCTGGAGAGATTTTAAGAGGCTTTCGCAACTTCTGATCTGGTTTTTATGCTGCTCGTATTTACTTTCCTCGGAGTTACACAAAACTTGCTTTTAATAAGGCAATTTTAAGACCGTAGGGTTGTTTTGTTTGTCTTTAATTACTGTTTTTGTTGTTCTTTGCCCCACTTGCTTGGAATAACGAATTGTGTGACCATTTCTGCTGTTTCCTAGTAAACGCTTGGTCCGCCAAAATGTACACCCTTGCTTCTAATTTAATTTAATCAAAATGTCATATAGTAAATAGACTCATTCTTGCTGATTTAGTTTTTTCAATTAATCAGATTTGATATTAATGCACTCTTTGAACATACGACCCCGAAATTTTGGAATGTAATAGGGAGAAATAGCAAGTTTATCGACGTCGTTATATATCATTTATCTTGTAACAAAAACAGCTTTTTACAGAATCATAGCTAATAAAATTCTTTGCAAAAACTGAAACTTTGTACATTAACAAGGATATTGATTATAGACATGGTAAATTCAGATTTGTTTATAACCTTTTTGTACAGCGGAATTATTTGGTGCTATTTAAATTAGGTCGCAAATAGTTCTGCAACTGTATTGTTGAAAATTCCTATTATTACATTCTTCTTAGAAGTGGTGGTTTACTAGAGCTTCAGTTGGAGGCAGTGGTGAAAGAAGACTTTCTACTGCACTCATTCAATGTAGTTTTGTCTGCAAACTATTAAATAAAATGAATTACTCTTTTACATGTAGCAACAGATTAATATTAGTATTTTGTAATGTTGCATTTCATAAAATGAATCCAAAAGTCCGAGTTTATTATCGGTAGTTGACTGTGTGTCAGCAGGAGTAAAGGTAATTTAATTAATTTATTTTCTATATGAAGTTGTATTGCTTGTTATGCCATTAGCAGCATACCAATCTTCATAATGTGTTATAATTTTAGTTTTCAGAAAATAATTCCTATAAGCGTTTTGGGTTTTGAACACTACCGCTAGTGCTCTCCAACGAGGAAGAGCACCTGTGGTTGAAATTATCAATTTGATTAAACTGGCTGTTTGTGTAAAGATAAAAGCATGAACCTACCGCTTGTATTACAGGAAAATATGGGGCGAGTTTCAGAGAATTTAGAGTGTGGCACAATAAAGTCAACCCATAGAGTGAGCAGAAAACTTGGACTTCCACAAACAACCGTCTGGAGTGTATTGAGGAGCCGTTTAATATTCAAACTACATCGCCTACAACTAGTACGGGATCTTCGTGCAAATGACAAACTGAAGCATGTAGAATTTTCTGATGGTATGCTAGAGAGCATGGAAGGTTGTGAAGTGACGAGGCAACGTTCTACTTAAATAGGAAAGTGAATCGACACAATGTTCGGGTATGGGGGCTACAAAGTCCCCTTGCAACACTGAAATATGAGAGGGACCCCCTAAAGGATAATGTGTTCTGTGTCCTATGGAGAACAAAGATTTATGGACTTTTTTTATGGTAATACAGTTACTGAGATAACGTATCTCGCGATGTTACATTACTGGTGTCTTTCTCAAATGAATGAAAATTTAGAAAACTGTATTTTCCAATAAGACAGAGAGATTCTGTTAGTGCCGGGTGTTTAACGTTTTTTGAATGAATTTCTACCTTAAGGATAGGAATGGATAGGTCGCACAAGGAATGAAGACTTGGTGCTAATGTTCTGACCCCTGAAATTTCCTGATCTCACACTTTACTACTTTTTCTTGCTGGGGTTTGTAAAAGCAGTTTATGCACCAACAACTTTGGACGACCTAAGAAAACATATCGCAGTGAAGTCAGTAACGCAAGACATTAATTGTATGCTTACATAATTGAGTCCATAATCCCTGCCCAAGTGAATCTCAAGAGTACACACGTTGTTGGCCACCGATTTTTGTAAATTAAAGAAATACCATCTAGCACATGATACAGATTCTGTATCCTATTTTGGATTAATTCCAAGGTATCTCGCAATATATATTTCAGTATGTTGCTACTTCGTAAATACAAAAACAGTCTTTGCCCGGTCGTCGCGCACCATCTCTTGTGGCAAGCATCGCGCCATCGAAGACCCTCCATTATTATCCCTTGTTCGAAGTGAACACAGGTACTCACTTATATTTAATGACTGAGTAGGCAGCCCGCCAGGCATCAGAGAGCTTGGGGAATGGAACCGGGGTCCGTCAGCATCTCAGCCCGGCCCCCCAACTACGGGACCACGCTGGATTAGTTGAATCCATAGATACCATCAATCGATCGATTTTTAAAGATGGTAGCAGGGGAAAACTGCTAGAAGGTAGTTTAATATAAACAGTAATATTTATTTTGTCTTGCTATTCACACCAAAACAACCGCATAGTCTTCATCAAGAGATAGGGTCTGCTTTCTTATCCACTCTACTCTCCTACCGCGGTCTTCACGGATTGTTATATCAATCATTCGCTGAAAACTGGCAAATGGGAAAAATTGATGACGATTTGAATAAGTTAATAGTTAACGTAAAACCATGGATTGTCCCAACTTAAAACAAAGGCGTTGTTATTTTGGTTAGAGATAATGTACTTCAGAGGGAAAAATCTAAGTAGAACTACACGCTGGTCCAAAAATCAGCTACGAATTTAAAAATCAATAACTTTTGAATAAAAAAGATATGTGTAAAACCAAGTGTATTATAAATGACAACTAAGTTGTAAAGCGTTATATTTTGAAAAGTTTTACCTTCAGATAAAACATGACTTATTCTGTCGACAAAATTCTGCTACACTATAGGGATTATTTGTTCTGATACAGCTTTTAGGACATTTGTACTGCCTTAGCGAAAAGTTTCTATAGTGTGTTTTTGATTTTTGTAGACCTTATGCATCGAGAAGTTCTACAAAAAAAAATCCATTGAATTAAGGTCCGTTGAGAAAGCAGGCCACTTTATTCCAATTCTAAACCTTTCAGGGAATCCTAGACCAATAACTGGATCTTTGAAAAGGTCTAGTACTGGGCCAGTATTATGTGAAGGTGCTTCGTCTTGCATAAACCATGAATTCTGCAAAGTATTTTTTTCTTTCATTTCCGGAACAACTCGTTCTTGAAGCATTTTATAATAAAGTTGGTATTCCCTTCAAAGAAGAAACGCGCAATAATTCTTTTTTACTCAATCCGCACCAGGAAGCCACTCTTTTAAGTCTGACGGTGTAGCCTTAACGCAATTCTGCTTGTTCACATAGCGTTCTAAATAAAAATTGGCTTTATCGAAGTAGATGATCAGATTAATATCAATTTTTTGCCTTTAATCTTTCAAAATCTAAGGTTCGGAAAATTGAATTTTTCTTGCATATTCGCCTCACTTATTGCACGACAAGCTTGAATCTTATAAAGGGTGTCCCAGAATTAACGCAAGATTTAAATTTGCCGCCATTTATGCAATAAAGTGTTGACAACCCTAAAACAAAAACAAATCGACAGCTGACAGTTTAGGGTTAGTAAAAATGGAGCGTTACACGATAGAACAACGTGTCTTCATTATTGAACAATATTTCAAAAATAATGAAAGCTTGGCGGCCGCTGTTCGAAAATTTCATACAAAATATGGTCGGAATAGTGTTTTAATTTCGTCAACTGTGAAGAGATTAATTGAAAAATTCCGAGAGACAGGATCCGTTGGAGACGCCAAACACACTGGTCCTCCAAAAACAAGCCGTTCAAATGTCAACATCGAAGCAGTGCATGAGAGTGTCGGTGACAATCCAGGAACCTCAATTCGGCGTCGCGGACAAGAATTGCAAATTTCCAGAAGCTCTCTACAGCGTATACTCACTAAAGATCTGTGTCTCCATGCTTACAAAATTCAATTAACACAACAACTGAAGCCTGATGACCATGCACAGCGAAGAGAGTTTGTTGATTGGATTATTGAGCATCAACAAATGGATGCTGATTTTTCGAGCAAAATCATCCTAAGCGACGAAGCACATTTCCAGCTTGATGGGTTTGTTAATCGCCAAAATTGCCGCTTTTGGGGTTCTGAGAACCCACATGTGATTGTCGAAAAACAAATGCATCCACAACGTGTCACTGTTTGGTGTGGATTTTGGGCTGGAGGCATAATTGGACCATACTTTTTTGAAAATGAGGCTGGCCAAGCAGTGACTGTTACTGGTGCTCGATATCGGGACATGATAACACAGTTCTTTTTGCCGAAATTGGATGATATTTGATGTGGCCAATATGTGGTTTCAACAAGACGGGGCCACATGCCATACAGCCCGTGAAACACTTCAATTACTGCATGAGACATTTCCAGGTCGTGTACTCTCTCGTTTCGGTGATCAGAATTGGCCCCCTAGATCGTGTGATTTAACACCATTAGATTTCTTTTTATGGGGTTATTTAAAATTACTGGTCTATGTCAACAAGCCCACAACCACGCGTGCATTAAAGGAGGAGATTCAACGTTGCATCAACGAAATTCAGCCACATTTATGCAGAATGGTCATGGAAAATTTCGACAAACGAGTGCGTATGTGTATGCAAAGCCGTGGAGGCCATTTGCCCGATGTGTTATTCCATAAATAACCCTATCCTATGTACTTTATGATTCAATAAAAAAATTACAATCAAAAGACTAAAAACTGTGTTATTATCTATTTAATTCAAATCTTGCGTTAATTTTGGGACACCTTTTATGAAAGAAGTTAAATTTATTTCTGATGATTTGATGAACGTTTGTTTTTGGTAGATTCAAGCAACCAAGCAACCTTTTTAGACAAATTAGGATCTTCACTCGAGCGCTCACAAATCTTGTCGATATTTTCGATAGAGCGTGCAGATCTTGGTCTTCCAGTTCTCGGTTCGTTAACGCTGCCAATTCTCTTAAGTTTTTCAATGAGCCTGAAAAGAAAAGCAAAGTGAAAAAATCGGTACTTAACGCAATAACAGTTTTGTCCTGCCGGCATGAAGCCGGTGCTAGATTTTCTAATAGCTTCGTCTTCGTTGTCTCCGTTTTTATAATAGTATTTAACTGGGTGGGAGATATTTTGACAAAAATGAGAGTTTTTCTCAAAAGATGACGGAGCTCTCATGATTTAAGTAAGTGGCTTTTAGATCACCCTGACATGAATTTCATAGAAGTTCTGGTATAAGAAAACGCGCAGGTAAAGATAGAATCTGTCAATTACAATTGATTAAATGAATATTAAAAACGACTGTTATTTAAAATAAACTATGAATAATACAGCATGTCCCAAAAGTCTATGCCATGGGAAAAATTTATTTATTAGAAAAAACATTATCATAACATAATCAATAAATTTGTGCCGGATTTCTTCAGAAACCAAATTCACTGTCTTGGTGATTCAATCTTTTTGTGATTTTGAGATTCTCCGGGCATCTTCGACTCGGTAGGTATACAATATCTTTGATTAGATCTTCTATAACCGTAGTGGTGAATGGGCCGGCCAATGAATGACCGCCATATATGATAGTTCCGAGTGTTCACAAATTCTTCCAATTCATCGTGACACTCATCTGAGAACCACAACTTTCTATAATCGATATGCTTTCGATTCAACCACTCGTGCGTAAGTAATGGCAAATTTGTATTAATTTTTAATTACTCCGTTACTCAACAGCTGATGAGGTTGAATTTTCTAAGTGAAAAGTTCTAATTCTTGCTTGACGATACAGCGATGAGATGGCTTCTTGATCTTGAGCTCTTTTTATGCAGTTCTCACTGATGTTGGAGTTTTTTATGGTTATGTTTGTGAACTTTTTTGATATTCTTATAAGCTTTAAAGGAGAAGAAAATAATGTACCAAGACAATACTTAAATTGCGCAGACATATTTTTTTCTGAATACCTGCAGAAGTTTTGTACCGTATCACCTTTACAATGGATTAAACTTACAATGTTTACTTTTTTAATCCTGGCCCTAAATTAGACTTCTAGTGCTACGTGAGCGATTCTTTGATTCAATCCATCAACTGCTTGTAGTAGCATTTTTTTGTGCATTTGATAGTTTTAGATCGACATCATTCCCCAGTGCTTCTAGTTATAATTCGCGTATAACCTTTCAAGAAGGTTGATTTATTTTATGTGGAGAAGTAGGGAGACCCTCCATTATATCATTTCGTAAACAATTTTTAAATTGTTAAACAACTGTAGCCTTTCGTTTGGTTGATGTGCCTGCATTTGACAGAACAAGCCCGAAATTCTATTACTCGATCGCGCCACATTTCATATTTCGTCCCGGGCGGGCTGCATTGGCTTTCAAACTCCGGAGAGCTGCTCAAAAATGCAAAGAAGCCGGCTCCGAGTGCGCACTCACATGTCGGAGTAAAATTCGGCGCAAGCATGTCGTTTGTCTTTGCGAGATCGCTCTGTCTGGACGGAAATTACTTCAGATAGAGATGAAGTGTTTGTCAGAGACTATTTTTCAAAGTTCGTGCAATTGTGTAAGTCCTGCCAAGACTCTTTTACGCTTTTCCGCGTTAATTCATAGCCGAGTCTGTTCGACGTGGAATTCGACCTCGTAATCCTAGACAAGCGGCGCGTTTGTAGCTCCAGTTTCTAGCCAGGGGGAGGTTCGTGCGGGGCGGCTAGATAATCACAGGCCGAAAGTTTGCGGAGAGCAGATTTACGCGCGCAGAAACAGGCGACATCGATTACGCGGCGAATTTAATTAGTTTCGCGACTTGCTGGAAGGATGTCGGGGAAATTGCGCAGTTATGTGTTCGTTCTACTTGGGAACTACGGCTTGGGGTTCTAGTACATTGTGGGGCGTGCAGAGCAATTTAAATCACACAAATTGTAGGAAGTTCAATTAAAAGATAGGGCGATGGGGAAATATTCGCACCAAATTACCTAATTAAATATGGTTATAAAGAAGATTATGTGTAGCTATTTGTGCAGAGTTTATCTATCACAAATTTTTGTTTCTAGTTCAGCGGGGCCTATTCTGACAATTTTTGACTACTATAGAGAGAAATAATAGAAGTTCTAAAAGTCATGAGAGAACCAGGTGTTAACGTCATCTATAAAATTTGCTCTTTGGTATGGGGGGCGACCAAATGACCAACTGAATGGTGCGAATCGATGTTTATACCTTTTTTTTTGAAAAGGGTGTTTCACGAACTGCAATAACTGTAAGACCATATCATTTGTCAATAATACCAGCAAAATCATGCTAGAAATAATCTGCTATGGCTAGTGCTCAATAGAAATAAAACAAAAGTAATGATAATTGACAAACGAGGAATAAGTATAGTTCGAAACACAATCCCGAAATTATGTAGAATCTAGAGGGGCTCAGCAATATCTCAACAACAACAAACTCAAATTAATAAAAACATTGTTTTTCCCATAGCCACATACGCTGCGGAAACCTGGAAGGCGATATTCTTTGCACAACGAAAAATTGACATCTTTGAGGTGTGGGCGCATAAAAGAATATTAAGAATACCTTCAACCCAGCATCGAAGTAATGCATCGATCTTGAATCAACTGAAGGTCATAACAAGTCTCGCTATCAATATTAACGAGGCATACCTACAGAATTTTGGTCACATTTCCAGAAAAAGTGAATTGGAAAAATGGTGGAAGGAAAATAAACGTGAAGCGCCCAAGAACATTTCCAAGACGCTTATAAGACATGAAATGTATGAAGGAATGACAACGACACAAAATTGAGAACCATAGAGTACCATAATTTACTCCATCTAAACTCTTATTATATTAATAAGACTAAGAAAGAAGTAGAAACGACCCCCCCCAAAATGTGTTTAGTTTCCATTTTCTTAAGTGTATTTAAGGTACTTTATTTTTAACATCAATAGAAATTTTCAAATTATATGGTTGTTTTGTTAAGCGTAGTATCCATAGTTTTCTTGGTGCTGAGAGTTCTATCAATTAAAAATATTTTGTCGAAATATAACTATGCTCTCTATTCTGCCCCAGAAGCAATAAAAACTGTTAGAATAAACTGCGTTTATTCTTGTGTCGCTTGGATATATGGCCAGAATCCTTATCTTGCTAGATAACTTATTTTATGTCAACAACGGAGTACCACCAGTAACTTCTTGTCAACTGCAGAACTCTTCGAGAGGGAAAGTTTGTCAATTGAAAGATGACTGTTTTCATCTACGAGGTTTTATCAAAGACGTGTCGTCTTTTTGTTTACTTACTTTTTGATGTCAGTAGGTGATCAATAGATCTATTTGACAGTTGTGTTTAATGAGACAGGCCATTATTTTATATGCAATTTTTAGGCTAGTAAATAAAAATCTGGTTTATCCATCCAATTGTTCGAACATCTCCTATTAAGACGTTTTTGCTTTACTTGTCTCTGATAGGTTTTTTTGATAATGAAGTTTTCGTTCTGGGCCAAAAATATTTTTATTATTTTTTTGTACTAGCAGACAATAAAAAATTGGGACTTTCTATGAGCCAATTTTCGGAAGAAATAAAGGCTGGGGTGTTGCCCTATGGCTACTCCTATGTCATTTTTCCCGTGGCGAGATGCCCAGTCTGCTTGATGACTTACTTCTTTCTAGCAAATAGCACAACATTGGCATTTTGGTTGTAGTTTAGAATTTTTTATGAAGGTGCTAATTTACGAAGATCATTTTTCTTTATCCTTCTAGAAAGATTATGATTGACAAATCTTTATGTAAATGTCACTTTTGATGAAGTATAGAGTTCCTATGATACTATAATTTACCTAATGGTAATTTTGACGACATTTGAGATTTAAAGGAATTTTCGCAATTTGGGCGCTATTGTACTTTAAATATCAATTGTTTACGAAGTCGAAAATAATTAAAACGACTACTTTTCTCTGTTTCATTCTATGGCGGCAATTTCAGATTTATGTAGAAATACCTATTAGCTCTTGTGTACCTCTCTTTGACGCCCTTCAACTTCAGGTCCTCTTTATCAGCTGCTAACCATTGTTTCTAGGGTTGTTTTACTTTGATGATGCCCTCCAGTATCCTCTTCATTAGATGTTTGAGTGTTTCGTTTTGTATTAGTTATATGTGGCCTAACCACTCTATTCTTTGTTTTTATGAATTAGATTATACAAGGTCGATTGTATATATAAATCACCTTATTTGCCCTATTCTCCCTCACTGATCTCCCATTTTTCCGCTAAATATTCCTCGCAACATCTTTCTCCTAAATTTATACCCTGCTTTGCTGACTTTTGTTGTGCACCAACGTCTCACTTGCGTAAGTAACTAGTCTTAGATATCATCCATTTTTCGTTACGCTACTTTCAAAGATATTATAGTACAAGGGTTTGCGTCCTAAACTAACAATTTTTTACCCGCATTTCCTTTTGCCAGGTGGGAACGTATAAATTTTAACTGAATCGGGTTTTCCTCAGGATTGGAAACGTGGAACAATATAACTTGCAATCGAAGCTCCGCTCGCCGGAAGCATACCAAATGGCCGTGGCAGACGGGCTTTTTGCGTTCGGCAATGTAGCGACTCGGTAGCCATGGCCGCACAGACCTTCTTGTGTAAATTAAACGCTTAGAGCGTGGCACGCCAAATTTCATATCATTCGTCTGTTTACTTTCTGTTCAAATGAATAGACGGACCTGCTCATCTTTCACCTTTAACTAGCTTTGCTTCTAATTCAACAGTTTCTTTGCCAAATTTGGTTATCTATGAATCTAACTTTATCTTTTTATCTTATGTTATTTCTCCTCTGTAATGTTGAGGTTAGTACTTTCGTTGTGTTGGTCGTCTTTCCTATCGCTACAAATTTGGTTTTGTTGCATTAAAGGGCAGTTCTTTTTCTTGACCTGATACTCTGCATCATTTGTTATTTTTTCCAGTATCGATACTGATCTTTCCATTAAAATTAGATCGCTGATATTGTTGATTATCATTATTTTGCTTGTAATACCGCTATTAATAATATCAACATTGAACAGAATGGGAGACAATGGATTATCCTGTTTCACTTCTCTGCGATATTTTTCCTTTGCATTTCAATTTTCTTTTAGCATTTTTCAATGAAATTTTTATCAGTCTCAACAAATTTGCGTATATTTGTAAGCTTCCGAAATCTTCAAAGAATTTGTTTTTGGCACCTGTGTCGTATCTACCTGAAGTCAACGAACGGCACGCATATGGCTGTGTTGTGGTTGTAACTGCTGTTTATTATTTGCTTAATTGTGAAAACGTTGTCTATAACTCTGCCGAAACTCACTTTGATACGCTCCTGAGGTGTCGCCGTGTTTTTCCAAATGATTTTCAACGTTGTAGTTATTATTTGTATACCGTACTCAGCAGTGCTATCTCTCTGTAGGAGCTGCACTCCGCTTGTCACTTTGCTTGTAAATTGATACCAGCACACCATCACTTCATTCTTACAGCGCTATCTTCATTTGCTAGGTCTTTCTAATTATCTCTATTACTTTGCGTTGTACACTATTTCTTCCATATTTAGTTAATGCTATGTGTACACCGTTATCGTCTGAGGTCTTTCTGGTTTTCTGTTTTATATTATATTTATGATTTCTTTTCCTGTTAATGTCTCAATTGTGTCTATTGATTGTAAAACGTTTTCCTTTGCCACTGTTCCTTCTTCCTCTCTTGCAAGATATTATTTCTATCTTTGCATAATTAGTTTAGTGTCTTATGTTTGCTTTTCTTCTCTAACTTCAAGGTAGATAGCCCTGTTATTATATCTTTTCTTTATTATTGTAACTTCCGATAACTTTCTAATTTTTTTTATTATTGTATTTCTGTTTGAATCCTTCAATTTCGTTTTCTATTTTTTGTATCTTTGTTTGCCTGTAGACTGTTTCTGTCGAAATGCTTTTGGAATTTAACTTGTCTCTTTCTTCTTTATCGCATCAGCTTCGTATTTTCTCTTATTGGAGTTCTGCATTGTTTTTTTCAATTATTCGTAGGTTTATCTTAATTAGTATCATAAAATGATCAGCATTGGCTTCCGCTCTTCTTAATATTAATACATTAGTTATCAGTTTGATATTTCGTTTTCCGATTATAACGGGATTAATTTGATTTGTTACTTTTCCATTTGATACCCCATGTACCGTTAGCTATATCCTCTCAAAGTAAGTGTTTGCAATATTTAGTTGTTTTTTTTATTGCTGCAAAATGGTTAAGACGAACACCATTGTCTTTAATTTTGTCATACCACTTACCGCCTAAAGCCATCTATAGGAAAACGGAGAGCAAAGTTGGACATGTATTACTTTTTCTAAATCTTTGTAAGTCCCCTCTTTCCTTCCTTTATTTGCTTATTATCTTTGCCTTACCTTTTACTGTAAATTTAAAATTTTTCTTTGCTTAAGTTTATTTTCGTGCTTTTGACTACACCGTTGTGTGCTTGTATGTCTGATACCTCGTAGTTGTTTTGGCGGAATTTCATATCCGCTACTGTCACTACCACCTATTTTTGTAATCCTTTATCCTTGTATTCAAGTCCAAAATCATCTTCAATGATAAGTTTTTGGTAGGCTACCTTCTAATTTTATCTTTTTTCACCAGTCTTTTCTTTAACTTTGAGTATTTAGTTCCACTCCTTGGCATTATTTTATCCGGTACGCATTTTTATCCCTGTTTATCCAGTCTCTGTTTCTAGGACCACTGTACTCCTAGTTTAATATTACGTTCACCAAAGGCGAGTCCTCTTATAGCTGTGGTATTTCGTTTTTCAAGCTTTCCTTCCTAATAAAATTATTCGTTTAGCTTCTCATCTTTCGTTATTGACCTTTTTATTTATTGCAAGTTTTTTTCTGATTTTGCCCGATTAATTTTAATTCGTGCACCACCGTGCCCATTATTAACGTTAACTGATCTGTTCCTTCTTCGATATGACTTTAGCTTTTGATGTTGTTGCGATTTTACTGATTGTTTTTTCTTTGTTATATCTTCTGAGATCATTCGCTCTCTTCGCTTGATTCGCCTAGGTCGTATCATTGTCGTATACTTACAGACATGCTTATTTGATACTAATTTTGAAACTTCGTTTCTGTTGGCTTCATATGGACAGCGCCAATACCACTTTTCTACCTGGCGCAAGGTCGCTACTTCTGCGACGATTATTTTTTAGCTTAGCCCGTTTGATTTTGGTTGGTTGTCGCCTTACATTGTGTTATATTGGATTCTTCTATATATTCGTGCCGTTCCTTGCCACCACGTTTGGTCTGAATGTTTTAATCTAAGTTTTAAAATGAATCTTATATATCAGAGAACGGCTATCATATGGTAAATAAATCATATATAATATATATATATAATAAATCATGTAAGCATGATCGATCATATAAAAAAGGAACAAACCATGAAGGTGATATAGGATCGTAAACAATATAGACGAAATAAAAATTTTATGTAATTAAGTGGGGTAAAAAGAAAGGGCAAAATGTAATAAAATATCTAATTTGACATTGCGACATACGTTTAAGAAAAAATTATCTGCTAATTAGGTGACTCAGTTTTTTTTTAGTATATTATGGTGTTTTAATTATTATTAAAACTTTATGGTAGTGCATTACATGCATCTTAATCAATTTTCTTTGTGTTAAGTTGCACATTAGCGACAAAGTATCTATTAAGTGTCTTACTAGTTAGGTTTTCAGATTTGCAATACTTAGGGTATGATAATGTTACACATTTCAATTAATCGCTTTTAGTGACTAAAGAATGAATTTCTATTACGCGCGACATATTAGGTCATATCACTATTTCTTATAGTAATCTCAATAATGAAAATGATTTTAAAAATCACCCAATCGTCTAATAATCTACGAAAATTAATATTAGCATTGGATTTTCAGTGTTTTTTTTGTCGAAATAATTACGGTATTTCAGAAGTTTATCTTCTTGTGAGCAAGCGTTTCCATTGATGGTCGAATGGTACAACTTTCATATTTTAAAGAAGTTAGAAAATAAAGGCCATGGACGATCAACCCTTAGCACTGATGAAGACGAATTACTACAAAAGTTGAATGAAACTGCTGTTCATTGTGACTATAAATCGCTATCTTTATAACATTTGCAAAGCTAAAAACCTGACAGATGGGTTCTGGATGGATTGACAGAGACAAGAAGTGGTCACTTTCTTGCTGCTTAGGTATAACAATAGTTTGTAAACTGGGCTGTAATACCCGACGTAGCGTTTAGATCGCGAAGAAGTTCTTAAACAGCACAGAAAAGCGTCAACATCGTTGTCATCATATAAGCTTAGGTATTTCTCTCATAGATTTTTTATGTGCTGATGACTTTTTCAAATTTTTGGAATATGTTTCGATACTTATCCCACAATTATGCGAATGAAACTTTTAGTATTTTCAAATAAATCACTGTAATAAGTGAAAATCGCCATTTTATTATCTTTTGAAGAACTTATATTTAGCGTCATTTTCATTATTTTTCTTTATTGTTTAAATAATAAAGATAGTGTCGGCTATGGGTAAGCAGTCTGGCTCCTACAGTATATCCCCATATATCCAAAAGGCGATTGCTAATGGTTGTGCCCACGGTCGAACTCTCCGTGAGCTTGCAGCACAGTTCAACTTTCACAAGAGCTGGAAGATCAAGGTTTAAGAATTAGCGTCTTAACTCCATTTGAGAATTGTTCTTCTACAACCCGCTTATTCAGCCTTATCCATTTTACGACCAAATAAGTTTTATATTCCGACTCTAATTATCATCCAAAATTAGCATTATGATAATCGAAAGGCTGAAAAAATAGGAAAATATTTTCGTTGAACCTAGAATGCTTAGGTTCTGCAGACTTATTATTTCATATAATGAATTATGTAAAACAACAATGCATGTTAGGTCGAAAGTCTTGAGCTAAAAGACTGAGCAAATTAGGCATATAACATTAAAATATCCTCGAGAATTTTGATTGAGATTATGATACAACATAGGGCATGTAACTTTAGAATTAAGAATTGTTACTTGAAAATAAGATGTCAGGAGTGTCTGTAAGGGACAAAATGGAAAATTCTAAATTAAATTTTCCAGCTGTCCAGTTCTGTCTCTTGCAAACCAACATAGACTTTACTTCCGAGAATTGTTCTCTCTAGCTTATTCAGCTTATCTTTTAACAAAGAAGTTTTTATTTTCTCCACTCTAATTACATCCAAAATTAGCATTATGATAATCGAAAGGCTGTCATTAAAAAAATAGGAAAAATATTTTCGGTTGAACCTAGAATGCTTAGGTTCTGCTGCATTATTTATACATATAATGAATTATGTAAAATACAACAGTGCATTTTAGTACGAAAGACGAGTAAAAGACTGAGCAAAAAGCCTACATGAAAATTAAAAATATCCCAATTATGAATTTTGCATTGAGATTATGATACAACATAGGCATGTAACTTTAGAATTAAAATTGTTACTTGAAAATAATGCCAGAGTGTTGTAAGCAAAATGAAACTTCTAATTAAATTTTCAGTGTCGGGTCGCTCTTGCAAACAAAAGCAAGCCATAAATATGCCGGCGTTGTTGGGACTGGAGTACGTGTAGGTACATGTACATATTTTATTAAGCATATGATGCATGGTCTACTGCAAAAAGTTACCTAGTTAAATTGCGGATGATGTATGTGTTGGAGGCTTGTTTTTTATGTTTTGTTTCTCATTTGTGTTATTTTCCTGGAATTTACATTTAAATCATGTATTGTGTTTCTCATTTAACTTTGCTAATTAATTTTACGTACTTCTGTTTTCTATCGTTTCGTTGAATTTTTGATTTTAATGTTTTGTGTACTTTATATTTTTTTATATTCTGTGTCTTTAATTTTCTTACATTGTTTGCACGTATAGTTGTTTTTGATTCACTGATATGATCTGTTGCGTCCTTTGAGCTGCCTTTGTAGTTTTGTTATTGCTGTATTTTCTCATCATTTTACCTTATTATAATTAATAAATCTTATTAATAGCTTATAATCTTATTGTGATGCTATTTTAAAGCAACAGGTTTTTTCTCTATTTTTATTGTTGAAAATGTGTTTGAATGCTTAGATTTGTTTTTGGTCTTCATTTTAATCTTCACCTCTACTTAATTAAATTGGTTGAGTTACGCTTTCTCTATTTTTTTATTAGAGTTATTTTTTGTTTGTTGATAATGGTTTATAAGCATAACAGTCATGTACAGTTTTTCGCAAAGAAAAAAAAATTTAAACACATGTCTGATCTCGTTTTAAGTAGCGGCACGTTCTTTTAAATTATCCGTATAGTTGCTGTTATATAATGTCATTTGTGGAGTTAAATTATTTTGGATATGTTAATGTAAGTCGTGTAAATAGAATACCCGATTTTTTGTATAAATTATATAATTTTTACTATGGCTCACGGAAGTTTGAACACCAAATAAAAAATTATTTTATGCATTTTAATGCAAGAATTTATTATTATATAGGGTGGTCCAACCAAAACGCACGATGTTAATTGTAAATAAAACAAAAAGTTTTCAGAGAATTATCTTAATATTTTTTATTATGACAATTATGTGTCAAACAAAATATCGGCCAAATGCTCGCCACGGCTTCGGTGGCATACCTCTATCCGATGGTCCATATTTTCAATGACTCTGAGACATAATTGAGGTTTAATGTCGTTAATGTGCCGAATTATCTCATCATTTAGCTCTTGAATTGTTCTTGGCTTAGTGACGTACACTTTTTCTTTTAAATATCCCCAAAGAAAGAAGTCCAACGGTGTCAGATCACATGATCGTGGCGGCCAATTAACATCGCCACGACGTGAGATAACACGGCCATTGAATTTCTCGCGCAAAAGATCCATTGTTTCGTTGGCTGTGTGGCAAGTGACACCATCCTGTTGGAACCACATATCGCCCAGGTCCATATCCTCAATTTCTGGCCACAAGAAGTCCGTTATCATCTCGCGATAGCGAACACCATTCACGGTAACTGCTTGGCCGACCTCATTTTCGAAGAAGTACGGCCCGATGACGCCGCCAGCCCATAAACCGCACCACACAGTCACTCTGTGTGGATGCATCGGCTTTTCAACAATCACTCGTGGATTCTCATTTGCCCAAATGCGGCAATTCTGCTTGTTAACGAATCCACTGAGATGAAAGTGTGCCTCGTCGCTGAAGATGATTTTCTGTGTAAAGTCACCATTCACTTCTGTCTGTTCAACCAACCATTCGGCGCATTGACGACGCTTGAAATGGTCAGTAGGCTTCAACTCTTGAGTCAATTGAACCGTGTAAGCGTGTAAATTCAAATCTTTATTCAAAATTCGCATCAGTGATGTTCGTGAGATGTTCAATTGTTGGGCACGACGACGAGTCGAGGTTGACGGCTCTTCTGCCACACTATCGCGAACAACAGCAATGTTTTCCGCAGAACGAACTGGTCGAGCCTGCACAGGTGTTTTCACATTTCCTACAGACCCGGTTTGCTGAAATTTGCGCACAATTCTCCCAATTGTGGACACATTTGGTCGATTATGCTGACCAAAAAGATCACGAAGTGCACGAAATGCATTTTGATTTGAACGCCCATTTTCGTAAAAGACTTCAACAATCTTAACGCGCTGCTCAATTGTGTACCTCTCCATGGTTGAATTTGTCAAACACTGAAACAAAGAAATGTCAAATTAAGTTGGGCAAAAAACTTGACGTTAAGGTGTGACTCACAATTAACATCGTGCATTATAGTTGGACCACCTTTACAATACGTAAAAAACAAATAAAAATCATAAACACCGAAAATATTTAACTTTAATATTAAACATTTGTTTGCAAATCTGCTCTATGCATTTAATATTGCTTTTACGATGTTAGGCATGCTTTCGATTATTTTTTTTATTCCTCGAGTGGTGGAGCTCTTCAGGTACCTTAAAGAAGACTCCCAAAGATGATTTTTGAACGTGAAACACTCCTTTCTTACCGTTATGTTTAGCTCAGTCCATAGCAACTCTATGAGGGTTGAGGCCTGGACTCTGTGGTGGCCATGTCATCATTTTGAGCATTTTTTTCTTGGTTTGCTAAATAGTTTTTACAAAGTTTGTTTAGAATCGTATTGCATCATCACGAATTGCTCCTCGATTATCGCAACCAGATGGTATGGTGTTTTCCGTTAAATTTTTTTTAATATTCTTTTATCATAATGCCATCGATTTTTTGGTGTGGAGTGACACACCAATCAAAGACAAGCACCCCACCACTAAAACAGACCCACCTTCGTATTTGACAGCCGGAATAATAGAGTCCTGGATAATCTTTTCAGTCTTAGATCGACGCACGAAAATTCTCTGTTTCTAAGTTTGGATTCATCGCTCTATAATACGTTTTTCCACTGTCAAATTGTCCAGAAACGGTGGTTTTGCGTCAAGTGAAGCCGTTTAGCTTTATTACCACTCTTTAACAAGGATTTTTTGATCGCAATACGATCATGAAAATTACCATTCTGAAGTCGCCGCCTTGTTGTGCTTACTGATACTGTTTTATCACTTCTCCTGTTAAACCCCACAGCAATGTCTGGGACAGTTAATCTTCTATTTTTCTTACTCATCAGTTTGATGAACTGATCCTCTGCATCGGACGTTACTCGCGAAGGTCCAGAACAATAGCGATCTCTGTCTCTCTGTAGAGTTTTAATGTAAGATTAATTCATCATTGAAGCACAAACTCTTAATATTTTACGATACACTAATAGCCTTTCTAGAGAGAGTCCTTCGTCTTCTTAAAGAAAAAAATTCATTATTGAATGTTGGCAATTTTGTCTATCTTTAGTGGCTCTTATCAACTCATGTGTACTCATATGGGTCCAATCTCTAATGTTCTTAAGCCAGGAGCATCTCCTGCGACCTCGCCCTCTTCTGCCTTCAACTTTTCCTTCCATAATAAGCTGCGATGTATTGTATTTATAATTCCGATATAAATGTCCAAGATAAGCTGTTTTTCTTTTTTTAATAGTTAACAGGAGTTCATTTCTTCTGTTCATTCGTCTCAGCACCTCTTCGTTTGTGGTATGCTCCGTCCAAGATATACGTAGCATTCTTCTGAACACCCAGTACTCAAAAACTTGTATTCTCTTTTCTGTATTAGCCTTGAGGGTCTACGCTTCAGCACCATATAATATTATTGAGTATATGTAGCACTGCACAAATTTGTATCTGGTTGTAAGATGAAGACTGCGGTTGGTAAGTAGTTTCTTGAGTTTTTGGAATGCTGATCTTGCCGTTTCTATTCTATTTCTATCCTACTACGGGCCATTGAATTTAGAAATTCAAAATCCAAGTAAGCAATACAAGGTTTTATAATAAGCTATCGAGGAAGCTCTAGCGCCCCAGGCGGCAGACAGTTTTTTCTTATGAAAACAAACATTTAAAACGGGATAGGAACAGAAAGAAAAATTCGAGGTGTTGTGTTGCAGTTCAAGGACGTAAAAGCAGTGTGATTTTTTTACTCTAGTTTTCGACCCAACAAATTCTTATAAAAATATCTACAAGTCACTATTTTCATTTAAAACAATATTGTCTAAAGAGATGGTAAAGGATTAAATAAAACATATATTACGAAATGTATAGTTTTTTACTTTATAACTATCCATACCTCCATGAGCGTTAGTCTGTATACCTAGGTATAGATATGGCTACTACAAAATATACGTAGTCTGTCCCGAAATCTATATAATATAAAAAATTACAAATGAATTAAAAAAATTATATATTTAGTAAAAATGGTACACAAGAAAAACTGTATTGAACTCTCTTTAAAATAAGCACCTTTGGATCTTACACAATTCTCTCTCCTAACGTTGCTTCTGCTGTCTAGAATGTTATGTAAAGTTCGTGCTTCCTATTCAACGATGATTTAAGTCTAACGAACACCCAATAGTCAGAGCGCGACATATCTTGATTGATATCAGCTGCTTATACAGATCTGGACTAATTGTATTTTTCCCGAAAACCTCCCGAATTATCCAAGCACTTTCTGTGGATTTTTCTAGCTTCATACAAAATTTGATGCAGATTACTTGCTCTACTGGCTCAGTTATTGATAATCCGATAGTCGCATACTAAGAGTGATCACTCTCCGACATTTAATCGCTAACTGACACATGTCTCACATATGCGCATTACGCTCCGCACTCATTGGATGCTAGGTTACATGGTACTAATGGTTTTGCCAGTTTTTATGCAGAGTCGCAGAGGTAAATTCAGAATTTTTCAAATTGAATTATTTTGAGAGGCTATTTTATGCGCATGCGCAATCCTATATTAGGTAACAATACAAGTTAGCTTCAAATAATTAACAACTTACGATTGTAAACGAAGTACACTTAACTCGAATCTCTTCGTATCGAAAAATCTACGATAAAAGTTTATATATATAAAAGTTTATAACGTAACCAAAAGATACAGGGAATCTGATCGGCAAAATAAGATAATTGTTGACAGGGCAACACACAGCAACCAATCTGATGGCAAAAGAAAAGGATTCGTCCATAAATTAAAAAAGAAGTTCAATGAGGGTACTGGGCGGATCATGACAAACCTGGCAAAAAATGGGCGTAGTGCAACAGGAACCGCCAAAAAAAATAAGATGAATAAAAAGTTAACGGTCCAAACACTGCTGATCTTTATCTAGGATAGGAAGGCAAAAATGATCGTTGGATCTGTCAAGATGCCTCTGGAATATTTACCGTTATGCATACAAAGCTTCCCGTCTCTTTGATGATGCTCGGGTTTGTGAGCAGCGAAGGGAATGTCATGACGCCCCAAGAACGCCTGAAGCTACCGCTAATTATCGACGTGCGGAAGACAGATGTCAAGCTCTGGATAGAGGAGGTGACCGCTGGGCAGAATATGTATTCCAGCAAAACTCCGCTCCAACCCACGAGCCAAGGAAGACTAGACTGGACATGGGTAAACAACAATTTGCATTACCACTGATTCCCCGACAACTGCAATCCTCTTGACTACTATGCGTGGTGCATGGTTGAGGCGAAGGTCAATGAAAGGCATTGTAGCACCAAAAACATGAAGGTAATGACACATATAGACAAGGAGAAAATTGTGTTGCCCTGCATCAGGTTAAGTTCCCTGTTCGTGAAGGTTGTAGCCGCTAGTGGGGCCTACATTATATGGTATGATTCTCAAAAGTATTTACTTTTTGTTAAATTTTATGTAAATTAATGTAATTCTTCTTGTATTTTGATGTTATTTTCTTTGTTTATTTTCCGGATTTACCTCGACAACCTTACACTTTATCTCTCTATGTATAGCTTAAGTAACGGAATGCACGGATCGATCTAAGAGCGAATAGTTGTGTGAAAAAGACCTGTAAGTGTATGTGCAAACGAGAAGCCAAAAGTAAATTATTTGAACGTTTTAGGTGAAATTTTTTTTACGCTTCAAGTTGAAGTTTGATTTAGTGGATTGTAGTTGGTTAATATACATGTGCGAAAAACCTTCTTACGTTTATAAGCGCCTGCTTTAAAAATCACCCGAGGAAACTATACACGTGGATAATGCCAGATGATTGAGCACGTAATCAACTAGACTACATCTCTATTGACAAAAGATGGAGATTGTGTATAAGCAGCACTAAAACATATCCTGGAGCTGATTGCGGGAGTGACCACAAACTCGTAGTAGCAGAGATATGTCTCTAAAAAGATACCAGCGATTAATACAATCGGCACAAAGGTGACCTAAACGTGGGGAACTAACAGTCTTCAGTGAGTAACCTAAGACTAAATCAGCCAACTTTGCCGTAAGTTGCCACGACGACAACTCGAACAGAGTGAAAAATCTTATAGTCTCATTACGCAAGGAGAGCCGAGAAAGGCAGTCGATGCATCCAGAAAAGTATGTGTACCGGAAGGAACATGGAAGGCCATCAGAGAACGAAAGGAAATACTCAAAGGCAATGTTTACTCTGGTCTTGCAGACTGTCGAGAAGCTTCGGCAAAGGTTCAACGTCTGTTCCACGGGGACTATAATGACTACCTGAATTCAGTCTGTTAGGAAAAAATTGCAAACAAGGGATCTCTTCCTGAAAACTAGTACCATCACTCGAGACTTCAAGTCGAGAACATAGGCTATAGAAAACGATGAGGGAAGACTGTTGACCGAGATAGATCAAGTTACAGAAAGATGGAGATCATACTGGGAAAGCCTGTATGTCGACTCTGCAACACGAGCTGCAAGTTATCGCAAATATAGACAAGCATTGTATGGAACCCGATATGCTCAAATCTGAAATCTGATGTGCACTGCGCAAACTCAAAATAAACAAATCAGCCGGTAGAGACAAAATTTTTGGTGAAGAACTTAAACACCTAGGGGATCAAGGTGTGAAGATAGTGCTTAACTTATGCAATCAAGTCTGGAAAAGATGGTGCACTGACTGGAAAGAGTAGGAACTAATTCCACTGCACAAGAAAGGCTCAACAAGAACATGCGGGAACTACCGGACAGTTGATACTTCTATCTCATGCTAGTAAGATAATGCTTTACGTAATCAACGACCGACTACAATCCTACCTTCAGTGGCAGATACGCAGTGAATAGGCGGGTTTTGTGAAAGTCGAGGTACAAGATAACAGATTGTGAATATGAGGCAAATAATTGAAAAAAGCCGAGAATTCAATGCGCCGATACTAATATGCTTTTTTGATTATTCAAAGGCGTTTGATTGCGTTAGATGGGATTACCTGAAGAGATGGGCGTATCTCAGCACCTCGTTTCACTAATCGCTAATCTGTACAAAGACGAGGTGTCCATGGTTAGGTTAATGACATAATTTCAGGCCCTTTCAAGCCAGAAAGGAGGTAATATAGGGGTGTATTCTCTCTCCCATTCTCTTTAATATATATGGTGAATGCATAATTATGAAAATTCTTAGAAGAATTGGAGGAAGGCGTCTTAGTCGGTGGAGTAAAGGTCATCAACCTGAGATATGCGGACGACAGTACACTCTTTGAATCTTCGGGGAAGGAGCTAGCCGATCTGTTTCGTAGAGGGGAGTACGAGAGTGGACTGGTTGGACTCACTATCAATAAGTCGAAGACAAAAGTCATGCTTCATCGACAGAAACGGTCAACTTTCTAGGACGGGAGAACTTTCGGATCTAGAATTTGTTAGCGATTTCATATACTTTCGATCGTTACAGGGAGGAAGCAAACGGGAAATCAAGAGAAGGATTCAAATGGCCAAAGCTGCAATGTGCAAGCTGACACTTTTTTGGCAAGACAGAAAGATCTCTAATATTACCAAGATGAGACTAGTCCGGAAAGTGTCTTTCTCGATATTCCTTTATGATTCAGGGTCATGGACATTTCAGACAATAGAACGGAAAATGATAAAAGCTTTCGAGATGTGGTGTTGGCGAAAATTCTCCGCATACCATGGACCGCCGAGAGAACTAACAAATCTATCCTCGACCAACTACGTATAAGAACTAGACTATCCACGATCTGTTACCAAAGGATTCTCGGTTACTTTGGTCACATTGCCCGTCGAGAACTAGATAATCTTAACAAGTTGATGGTGATGGGCAAGGTAAAAGGGAAAAATCCTTGCGGTCGGTCACCTAGCCGCTAGTCGGATCAAGTAATCGCTCTCACTGGACTCTGTTACGACCACCCTGAGAGAAACCAAAAACCGAATGAAATGGAAGAATATTATACATAAAGCCATGAAGGTCTTTCAAGGAGATGACCTTCAGTAATGAAGTATGCGACCAATTTATTTACAATTTATTTACTTATTTACATCTTTTATTTGTATGTTTGGCTTTATTTTATCTGATGGGATTTTTTCTTCTATCGTTACTCTTTAAGTAAATTTTGCATGACAAATGTTTGGGCTACACGATGTAAATACATAGATTGAGGGGACATATTATAAATTACACGCGTAATGGCAATTCCAATGCCTTTTAATGGCAGTTTGGTACTCTATTATAACTTTATGCTACTGGTTGCATGCGAGCACTACAATTTTCATATCAGAATTGCACGCAGCGCTGAAGGTTATCAGCGCAACGCGGAAGGTTCGTGCAGAAGCGCATAACTTCAGCACGGTGCTGCTGCTTGCAGGCCGTGATTTATTGATCTGCCGTGCAGCAGCGGTCTAGGCTGCATTATTTACAGCCTGGCTGAAATGTCCCATGTAACGCTATTCATCGCGAGCTGCCTCGGAGCGCAAATCCGACCTTTTAATTAATGGACTCGGTTTTTGCAACTTCATCCTGCGCTTTGCGCTTCAGCGGCGCTTCAATGGCGTCGCGATTTTGAAAGCGCCCGAAGTTGGTTTACTTCTGGGACTGGCGGTGGTGTGCAGGTCTTGGCAACACCGCTGTGCTAGAATTGATGTTGATTTAAGATAAAAATATATTTGAAGGCTATTGTTTTGAATTAATGAATTTAAAAGATAATATTTCTATATCTACAACTTTTTTAACGTTAATGTATGGGGGTTACTCTCTTATTAAAAAACATTTTCGTTGCATGATTTCTCAAAAGGTTTTCCATTGAAGTCTGTGCGCTTTTGCATGTAAGTTATAACTTGTAAAACATCTACAAGTTGATTGAATTTATTTCACATCCGAAAGAGAAATTCTTGCATCGGTCAGTTTATCGCAATTGCTATTTGGTTTTTAAATCGTCCATTTATCACGGAGGTGACGTATAAACTTTTCTTCACGACCCCCACAAGAAAAAGTTGGGAGATGCGAAATCAAAAAATCTTGGAGGCATAATTTCTTATGTGGTTTGTTCATTAGTGAGGAAGAAATTTATTCAGAAAACGTCGACCATATCTTGATTAATGAAGTTTTCTGAATTTTTGTTCATTTGTAGAAGGAACGAGCGTTACAGTTTCATCTTAGCCACTGACTTTTCATCAAAAAACAAAGGTTCGTAAATTTTGTTGCTAATATCATAAAAGAATATTAATAATGGGGGATCTGGTGTTGAAGTTTCTATATGCATAAAATGTGTCGGTTTACATTATTAGTTAGGTGGAACTTCGCTTTGTTAGTGAAAATTAAAGGCAACATCCATGTCTTGAAGCCTATGACCTCATATTAGATCTGCGCGAAGAGCATATACCAGTTGTATGGTTTAAATAGTGAACGGCGCCTCAGCATGTGGTAGACTCTTCTGGTTCTTCAAGTTCTCTGCTCATTCTGTGAGCTGACTTGCTAAGCTACCCTCTAAATCCCCACATAAGTTGTGTGTTCTTCTCTGACATTACCTACGACCCTAGCTTTACTTTTATACGAATAGGCATGATGCTTTCCAAAGAAAAACGTTTTACTTTGTTGAAGGTTTAATGTTGAAACAACTGCACTGCAGTTGTCAACTCGGTTTTATTGAACTCACCAATGCAAAAAACCTTGTGCTGCTCAGTACTACTGGACCTCTGTGCAGCAAACCCTTTCTTTACCACTGTTATTGTAAATGTTACGTAGTGTATGAACATATAATGTGGAGTATATATATTTTTATAAATCCTGTGTTTTTAAAAGCTCTGTTGTCACATTATCACAATATTGAATCAGCTCTTGAAAGATTGTTTCTGTTCTTTATATCTTGAAGTAAAATTTAGTGACATACATCGCTATTCAATTTTCAGTTTTCTAATATTATGTGCATAGTAACACGATGGTGAGTTGCTAAGCTCAGCCCTACCATCTATTGAGTTTACAAGGAAACACTTCCAAGGCCATGTCTGTTCAAAACATATTTCTTCTCTTTGAATATTGAATGCAAAGAGTTATTCCTGTAATTTTTCTGACAAGAAGATGTCCCTTCTTTCACCTTGCGGGACGTTATAAGTGTTTAAACAAGTTATAACGTGTTTTTCAAAAAGTTGTCTACAGAAATTTCTCAAATCTGAACTCTGTAATGGATATATAGAAAATGGTATTATCTTCAAGTTTAAAGCCATTTCCCACATTTGTTTTGGTGGAAGTCATATATTTAACTTGCATAAATGTGATGTTGTGTTGTGATAGCTTCGTCCGTCAGCTTGGAATTTACTTGCTTGGGGTTTGCTCATTTTGGGCCACAAGGCTCTGGATTCTGGGGAAAAAGCTTAGTTTCATATTTTATGGAATCTCAGCATATTGAAAGGTATTGTTTAATAGCGGATTCGGGATGCATTGGTAATTGTCGTAACTGTTTTGAATTTCTTTAAGGAATTAGTCAGAGAGCTGCTATCTATCTATAGCGAAAGGTACGTACAGTTTTTATTTCTACCTTTTTAATCATCTCACTTTTTCTTCTCTAGATAGGATTATGGAAGGGGGATGTATTTTAACTTTACCGTTTCTCTTTTACAAAGTATGAATTGCACCATCTCAAGAGCTGCTGGTAAAAACAGCTCTACAGCAATTGTTTGTGGCTTATTCGTTTTTGAAATGCAACTCAGTAACTTGCTGGTAATTCTCTTTCATTAATAGTGGTTGCTGAAGTAAAGCTAACTTAACCCTTACGCTTCTTTCTTTCAGAAATGTCCATGGTTAGCCTTTTTGTCTGGATGTTTGCTATTTAAATGTCGAATTGATTGCTTCATATTTTCTTTTGAAAAGAGTCTCTCAAAAAAAAACACTGAGGTTTATTATAAATAAGGGTAAAACTATATTTGTTATGTTCTAATGATAGTTCTAATAATTTTATTAAAAGTGCATCATATATTCAATAGTTAACAGCACAGCACACAATTTGCACGATGCCTCATTTGGTTTCGCTTTTTAAAAAGCTTTTTTTAGAGCCAAACGGGAATTACAAGAAGGAAATTTCTATACTTAGGGGAGATACAAATACTTATATGGTCCAGTCATTTGGCCCTGCAGTCGCTGTTGCATTATAAGTGAATTGGAGGGGGTCCTCAAGAAAATTTCTGTCAAAAGGAGGTCCCGCTTTAGAAGAGTTTGGGAATCACTGTATTAACGAAGCACGTTTAAATAGAATAATTATGTGTGAAAATCAAAATCTGAAGCTGAAAATCATTCTAAATGAATTTGTAAGTATAATAAATTGTACTTGGCGCTAAATAATAAAATAAAAAAATAAACGGAAAACAATTATGATGGCAGCTTTGATAGAGGGATGTCCAGATCTCTTGGAACACTAAAATTTCTGTATTTTTCCTTCTTTTTGACTTAGAAGATAAGAATACGGCTATAGCGTACTTTCAAGGTTTTTTCTCAGAAGAGTTGCTAGAAAAAAGTGCCAAAGAGACTATTAAATATTTTGAATTATCAAAGACTGAACCGTGGTTGTTAGAAATAGAGAACTGAGAGTGAGTGGATGTTGGTCTCGAGACTATCTCATACAAAGTACAATCTCTCAGAATGATTATAGGAAAGTATCTTTGATTACATCTAGCCCATTTCTCCAGCAATGAGGAACAAAAGCCAAATTAAAAATGATGATTTCATGACCGAAAAAAATCGCCAAAGCGTTACAATATTTGAATAATAATGTATGGATGATTCGTTATAGCTGAAGCAATATCAGAAGTAATCATAAATTCAGAATACCATATTTTATGTTGACAGATGTTGAAACAGATTATTACCAGAACAGTTGGGTTAGATGGCTTCGACAAAAAGGTATTTTTGGAGCGATGGTTTAGACTTTGATGAAATCTTACATAGACGGAGGTTATAAACTATTTACAGATAATTGGTACGCCAGTTCAATTTTGACAGACTACCCGTATGAACATATAATGCATTTGTGTTATACTGTTCGCAACAAAGAAATATACCAAAATTTAAAAAAAAAGTTGAAACAAGGTGGTCATAACTCAACATGGTGTGATATATGTGTACATGCTTACTACAATGTATACAAGCACAATTGTAGGTACAAGAAAATTCAAGTAGAGGAAATCGAAAAATCAGTGTGTAAAATGTTATCACGATAATTAGAGTTACATCGATAAAGTTGATATGCTGATCAACTTAGTGGAATACTAAAGAAAGGCAAAGAAATGGCAAAAAAGTGAAGACAGGCAGTTCTATGTACAGTACATTTAAGAGGCAAATCAATGAAAAATTTCTGAATGATGATAGATTAAAACTAGGAAAACGTTTTGGAGATGTTATAGTAGGCCTAGTCATTTTGCTAAACTAATTCTAACTGTTCCAGGGCAAACACTGTCATATCTGGAAAGTGACAGAATTGAGGCCTAAAGAAGAAAGATATGAAATACGTAAGCAAAGAATGTAACAGGTCTTTGTTCATTCCTTGTTTTGAAAACTAACATTTCAGAACGTTAATTAATTTTTATACATTTTAATTGTTATTTATCTCGCAATTACTCGTATACTCATAGTGCTGCAAATGTATATAAACGTAGGAGCCAAAGGATGCGAGCTTAACTGCATTTAATTCACTAGTGAAAGGGTTAAACCCGTTAGCGATAATATTCATCACAGTACTATATAGAACCAACTCGGCGACAGATAAGGCCGTTGCAGTGCAGACATGGGTCGCAACAGAAACAGTTCATTTTCATTTATTAATTTATTAGTAGCTAGTTTTAGTAGATTTATTTTCTGCGTTTTCTTTCAATTTCTAATTGCATTAAATACATCACCCAATTCTTTAAATTTGAATGGTTTTGGAATAGCGGGAAATGTTTTAGACATAATTAAAGTCTCTTTTAGAAAAGGCATGGATATACCAAAAACGTAAACAAGTAAATTACCTTTCGGGCGTTGTGATGACATCTAGTACAACCTCAGTGCAAATTTTTATTTGCATAGAAACGTTATATGTGATTACTATCACATCAACTAATAGAGAAAACTCAAACTGGAAGTGCAGCTAGAGTGTCCCCAATAAACGATGCGGGTCGGCCTCGTCGAACGTTGGCTCATTGATCGGCTGGTTCCGAGAACTGGAAGATGCTTTTCTATGACGCCGTATTGACATCTGCGCAATGTAATCAACGAGATGGGGTAGCGTCAAACCTAAAGAGGTTAGAGACAACTACAACTTTATCGGTAATGTTTACAATTTGGTTGCATCGACGCAGCTAAGGACCGCTGAGGTTGTCTTGTTGTTGACCACGTCGAACACAAAGATGGACAGACGTGCCATAGACGCTTGGATTACGGCAGTTGAAACGAAACCTGCGAGCACACCGTCAATTTCGCCAATCACCATGATCTCATCTTTGCAAACACTTTCTCCAAAAAAAGTGACTCACATCTAAAAACTTTCTATAGCAGTGAAAAATAACCTCAAGTAGACTACCATCTTGTCCAGCAGCGCGATATTGTTAGTGTTCAACACAAAAATTATATCATTTGCCAGCTGAGAATTGCTCTACCAAAATGGCAATTGACAAGAGCAAAACTGCTCGAAAAGAATCAGTTGGTGGTCTTTCAAGGGCAAGGACGAAGCCACAACCATCTCATGCGTCACTCTATGTACAATCATCACAGTAGACGAGGCATGGTCTAAAATAATTTAATCCATACATACCGCTACCACCAACACTCTTGTTGTTAGTAAGCTCTGGCACCATCATTCGACAAACAAAACTCAAGAAAAAATTTTCATAAAAAAGCAAGGATATTATGCTTTTCTGGCTGTCAACACGTCAGCAATCTGACAGGCTTGCGAAGAGGCCATAAACGCAGCGAAAACAGCAGTGGCAGAGGTAAAATTGGGGCATCTCAAGTAGCTACACATTGAGCACCACCCGATAAAGTCAAAGACGTGATATTTCAGACCTGGTTAGATGGGTAAAACTTCTATACAGGCAGTCGAAGATTTAAGTTCGCACAGCTGTTGGTGTGTTCTGTCAATTCGATATATCAGTCGGAGTCTAGTAAGGTTCAGCTTGGAACGATCGTCTCGTCAAATTCGAATTGCGATTAAAAGCTAAAAAGACTGACAATAGACGACAAGGAAGCCGAGACTATACAAGTCGATTTGCCAAAGACGAGCACTTTAAATATCTTGGCTCCACAATTTTAAAGGATGACAACATAACGTCGGAAGTCAACGCCGCATCTCTTAATTGGCTTTCGGTTATTAGTGTCCTGTATGACAAACAGATCCCACAACGACATGATTCCTCCTGTCTCCCTATATGGTACCGAATGTTAGGTCTATGATAACAGCAATGGAATTACGGCTGGTCACAATAGAAACTAAAGTGTTGCGTGGGACATCCGGATTTACTCGCCTAGACTACGTCAATAATACAGAACAATACAGAACGTCGGCTTTGCTATTTTGGTCTCGTTCTATGGGCCACACAATTAGGAATCGCCCAGATCTGGTAACGATTTGACGTACCTAGGAAAAGATCTAAAGAGTCAACTTAGGCAACGATGGACTAAGACACGACATCAAAACCTAAAGGCAGACTAAAAAATCCAATGATTGCAGATCCTCAATAATGGAACAGATACTATAGAAGAAAAAACATATGTGTTATGGGTTGAATCGTAAATAAACTATACTATTGCCAGGTATCCTTTAGACACTAATAAATTTTGACGTGGCTATTTCTAATTACAGGTATTATATCTATAGTATGTAATTCTTCTTCTTCAATCATCCTTTTATCCTTAAGGGTATCGGATATGTAATTTTTCCTACTACTAATAATTGTAAGCTCGAAAACTTAACAATCAATGGTTGAATGGGAGAAATGAAGTAATAGCTCTGCTAATCTCAATGCAGAGCTTTTTTCTCTGGGGAATATGAAAATTTCTACTATTTTTAATCAGTTTATTACTTTGTTTTCATCATTGTCTTAGCCACATGTCCAAATAATTATTGGGTACAATATTTTGTATCCAAATTAACTTTGAGCTTTTGGGGTTTAAGGTTAGAAGAGTTTATTAGATAAAACGCTAGATGCTACGTACGTTAAACTATAGTTAACTATCTAATTTATAGCGTAATACGTTCTCTATTTCCCTTTTCTATTCGATGTAAGTGAGTTTATTTCTGGTTATAGCTTTACGTAAATTATCCCGTAATTGGGCTTATTTCGGCCTAAATTAGCTGCATACAGGCCTCTCTATGAATCTATGCGGCTAAATCTAGACTCGATTGTTCGCCGTAATTGTGTTTACGTCTCAAAGCGACATGGGGCAATCGGAGCAGTTCGATCATGCGGTTGCGTGCGATGGGCTGTGATTCCCGGCGGTGTTTACGCAGCCGACTTTGTTTGAAGACGGCGGCCGATAATTGCAGTCGAAATTAGCGGAAACGGCGGGGCTGCGCGGCGGAGCGGGAGAAAAAGCGGCGCTAATGGAATACAGCGGGGGTCGCGCTTTCATTGATGGCTGCTACTGGCCCAATTAATGAGATGCACACTGCGCCGCGATCGGCGACAAAGCCAATTAGCTGCCGCGTTGGCTGATAAGCACCGAGAAGCGCCATAACCGCTAATTGCGTTTTTATCGCTATCGATCACCCCATACATGGCGACTGCAAGTTCGGCAAACAGCCGGAGCTCTCTAACTGTAGGCTTTCAGCGGAAACTTCAGCGGTGGGCTTTGGCTAATGAATTATTTAAGCCGCGTCTAGGGTTTTTTGTAAAAGCTTTTCGTCCAAGTTGTTTGCTGTTTTATTGTAATAAAGAAGGATCACCAACTTCTAGTAACGTATATCTATCAAATCTTTATGGGCTATACATTGGTCATTTCAGTTAGATCTTTTTTTTAATTGTTTTGATCTGACTGCTAACGTCTTTCGAAATCTCTTGGTACTCAGTCTTTATTGCTCTTTCAATACTCTTTTCTCTCTCTTAGTCTTCTTTGATCCATTTATGAATGTAAGTCTTCCCATAATCTTACCATCACTTTCTCTTGTAAACCGACGTGCTGTTTTAGATCACCCATTTAATTAGAATGTTCTTTGGAGATAGAGAAAAGGTTTGGGGGGGGGGGGGGTTTAAGAATATCTGAACTTACTACTACATATCTTACTGTAGTTTATATGTAGTAGTACGTTTTGAGATATCTATTTTGAAAAACTCTCGACAATTTTTGAGTTGTGTGAAGCGGTGGCTCACCACAACATTCGTTATGCTCAAACTACAGGTGGTTTTGTTTTCTTTTATTGAAGTATACATTATGAGCTATAGCGAAAGTACCTAATGGTTGTTCTAATCACCTCCATTATTGATTATAGTTTCACACTTTTTTCGTGCTTTCAATGAGGTTTTTTGAGTAATCATTTGGCAAATATCGCTCGTCTCTCTCTACGTCATCAGTCTTTTGACTGGTTTGACGCAAGCTTCTAATCTTGTTTTCTCCCGGTTTTTCTCTTAATTCCATTATAATTACTCGAGTCCACATCGTCCGTAAGTTGTTTTATGTATCGATAGCATGGGCATCTCTTTGTTCTTCTTTCTTTCATATTTTCTTCTATAATTGTTTTGTAATGGCGAAGAATGTGTCTCGTTTTTTCTGTACTTATTTCTTTTCTTTAGCTCTTTCCAGTATTTGTAACATTATCTCTTCAGCTAATTTTGATCATCCTTATATAACACCATTGTCCAAAAGCTTCCTTTTTTAGAACAATGGTCCCCAATTTAGAGCCATACAAAGCGACACTCCACACAAAAGTGTGTATGAGTATTTTTGTGCGTTTAGCGAAATATATTATTGCAGATTAAGAGACTTGTTTTGTTTAGAAAGCTCTCTTGGCTTGTCTCTCTTGCCTCTCCCATATTTTGTAATGATGCTAGCTAGATAGATATATGTATTCATTTACTTGACTTAATTTCTTCCCATCAATTCTTACTTCAGTTTTGGTTTTATGTGCTGATTATTCATATATCATGGTGTTGGTATTCTTTCTGCTATAGTTTAAGTTATATTCTGTTTTAATTAGCTTTATGATATTGAGTATCTGGTTTTTTCTCTTGAAATGTTTAATTTTTTTCTCCGTGTATGTTGATTCCCGCATTGCATTAATCGTTAACTTCATCAATTGATGTATAAATTGAAAAGGAAACAGAACACCCCTGTCTGACACTATTTTTTATCTGTATTTCTTTTTCTTTGTTATTAACCAACATTATTTCTTTTTGAGTTGTATAGAAATTGCAAATAAAACGTATATCCTTATAGTAAATACCGAACTCTTTCAGAAATTTATATTGTTTCATTTCCCGTTATCAAATACCTTTCCTGCATCAATGAAGGAAATATAAACTTCTTTGTTCTTTTTGATGCATTTTTTTAATAATTAGCCTTAATACTAGGATTGCTTCCCTTGTCCCTGTAACTTTAGCAAATCTGAGCTGATCTGCTAGTATATTGCCAATTTTTGTCTCAATTCTTTGATATATTATCTTTATTTTGTCAGTATTTTAAAACGTGTGGTATAAGGCTTATCATTCGATGCTCTTCGATTTCTGACTTCCAGCTCTTTTTGGTATGTCCATTTTCATCAATCATTTTAATGCCGTCAAGAAAAGTTTCTCGATGTACGCATTTAATGACTTCTTCAGATATTTTCTCAATATCCGAGCTTCATTTTTAGCTAGTTCCTTGTCAAATTCTGTTTTTGTTATTTGTAATCCTTTGTCTTCATCGCTTATTAGTGCTTCGTTCATTATTAGCTCTTCGAGTGGTTTATTTCTGTATAGATTGTCTATACATGCTTTTCATCTATCAGGAATATCTTTATCTTGTGTTAGATATATCCCAACTTCGTTTTATATTCCAAGAGATTGTGTTTTCCGTATTCCAAACTGTTTTTCTTTAAACTTTGCTGTATGCTTTATCACTATATGCTACATTCAAATCTGTTCTTTAGCTCTTCTACTTTCTTTGTTTACTTTATTTGATAGTCTTCCATACTCTTGTTGTCCTTGTGTGTTATTGTTTTTATTTTCGTTTCTCTGTATGAGTTGTATTACTTCTTCTGTTATCCAGTTTCTTTTTGTTTTTTTGAGTTTTATTTTCAGTGCTTCATTTAATCCTGATGTAATACATTGTTTTATATTCATTCGTATGTCGTTACGATTTCATGAGGGTTTTTTAAATATCATTTACTACTTTTTTGTGTTTCATATCTGTCTCTCCTTTTTAGCTTTGTGTAGTATTTCATCATAATCATATTGTGGTCGCGTCCATGTCTGCTCCAACTTCTACTGTCTTTAATTGGATTTCAAAACCTTTGTTTGACTAATATGCAGTCTATTTGATATCTTGCTATGTTTCCCGGTATTTTCCAAGTGTAGAGCCCTCGAACATGGTGTTTAAATATTGTATTAGTTGCAGTTCATTATGTTGCATGCAGAATTCGATTAGTCTTTCTCCTCTATCATTTCGCTTTCCTAGACCGCAGTTTCCCACCACATTTTCTTCTTATCCTTCTCCTACTGCAGCATTGGAGACCCTAGTAATTATTAAGTTTTCATCGCCTTGTATTTCCTTAATTCTTTTACTTAGGGTATCATACTTTCTATTTTACCGTCGCTATGTTGACTTGTGGATACATACTTGTATTATCACTGTGTTAACAGGTCTTGACTTAATCTTGACCAAAATGATTCTTTCGTCTTATTGTTTGTAATGTTTTCAGATTTCCTGTTTGAAATTACACCAAATCTTGTTATCCCTTCTGGTGTAGATTAAGTGCAAATGGCTCCTTCCTTTGACCATCGCATTTCACTTGTGCACACAATATAGATGTTTAAATTTTCTGTTTCCATTTTTGCGTTATCGCGTTTTCCGCTTTTGAGTAGTGTTCTTACATCCCATCACGCTATTTTGCTAATGTCCTTATTTGTTTGTACAGTTTTCTCGTGTGGTCCTCCTTGAAGATCCGAATTGAGGATTGTTTTACCCCCGGAATTAAATTTAATATGGGAAAACATTTCATATAATTTAATATTGTTGGAATTGCGATTCCTGGGAAATGTGTGTTGGTTCAATAGTTTTTCATTGCTTTCTGCATGATTTTCTGTACTTATTTGTCAACACTAAAGGCGCTAATATTCTATAGTGTTGATTATCGCTCGTATCGTAACCCCAGCTGAATCCAGGTTTTTTAACGAGGTTGTTACTCTTCCCCTTCTTTGTTACCTGGTTTGGGAAGACAATAAATCAGTTTAAACTACACCCACGGTGGCCCAATCTTGATCCCCATCGACGGAGTACAAATACCTCTATGTTTTCTTAATTTGAAGTGACAGATGCTTATCCGTGTATACTGGCTTTCTTTGAGCTTCATTTTCATGAGCGACCACACATTTTCAATGGGATTAATATCTGGTGACATTGCCAGCCATTCTACCGTAATGGCGTTATTTTGCGTTTCACTAATTGCACAGTTTGCTGTAATGTTTAGGGTAATTGTCTTCATTCAGCGCCCAACATGTTCTGTTAGACTCAAAAAAAACTTTTCAGTAGACTTCAAGATGAGTTTTGGATATATGGTGTTTTAATTGTTTGTAAATAGAAAGAGACAACCGAAAGCACGCTTACGACGCTGAAGAATCTATTACTCTTTGCTGACTATGCTTTTCGATAAGGAGGATTATACCTAGAAAGAAGACTTGTCCGTGAAGGTAACATTGTCCCAATCTCAAATTTTTGTTTGCTTACGCCAGTCTTGATAAGAAAAGTGTCTTCGAAATTCATCGAAAAGAAACTTTTTTCACGAAAGTGATTTCGAATCTTATTTAGAGAAGCGTAAATTTTTTGTTGGGCACAGCGCAATAAAAGGTCTTTAAAGGTGTGTTCGTTGGTATGACGCGGCCTATTTCCGTCTCCATCAGATCGTCTCTATTTTCAACCTCCAAATATCGCCTTACCCACTTCTTAACGAAGGTTTCTGATTTCCTCATATAATTTGCAATCGCTTTGTACGCCAGTTGTACTTTCGCATGATTCACTATAAACACCGCCTCATATCGCTTCAGAAATTTTGGGCTCGTTATAAAGATTATGAATTCACTGACATCAGCAACACAATGTACCGTTAAACTATATATTGTACAACATTTACATAGATGGCGCTTCGGCGTCTCTTTACTAAATGACGACGGTCACTTTCTTGTCATACAGACTGTATATTTGTACAAATGTCAGAATGTATAGAATGTAATGGAACATTGAAGAAGTCCATATAAGATGAACTTTAATAAAGGTCTGCTAGGTAAAATAAATAATCTAACGAGAATGGTGTAAAACCATAAATGAAACTTTCGACAGCGGTGTGCGAATTAGCGAGAGGTGAAATAAACGCATGTACAAAACTCTGGTGTTCCAATTTCAAAAAATTAATGGGAGAATAATGTCCCTTATGACGTCTGCTTTCGAATGAGGTATCACATGACATATGTTATGTGATGGAAAAAAGTTTGACTTTACCGTTGACCCCTTGACCTTTGGCCGATTTGGCTGAAATTCAATAGCGAAGAAGGCATTGACCTAAGGTATACGTATGCCAAGTTTGAAGTGAATCCGATGATTATAACGGACGTTATCGTGTCTTCAGACAGACAGACAGACACCATGTTAAAGTCATTAACTTTCGCCTATAGCGTTCCGCTGTCGAAAGTTAATAAATGCTTTTGTTCTTGTGTGTCTATGAGATATTTTGTCTGCAAATTACAGTCAAGTGGTAATTGAAATAGTCATTCGTAATCCGAAAAAAGATGGCATTCGCTGATACGCGCAGGTAATAGTGATATTGGCAGCTACCGGTATTGGATTCTATTGATAGTGCGCTGCCCGGTTCAAGCCTACGGCTTCAATATTCCCGGTTGTCAGATGCAGAATTAATGGCCGTATTTAGGAAGACGCCGAATCGATCGCGCTTGCCCCAGGTCGGCGAAATAAATCGGCCAATTAATTTAAACGGATGTCATAATCACAATTAGGGCCCGGCCGCGAGCAGAAGCAATAAATATTAATGACAGCGAAGCGTCCACTCCGATGGCGCCTCCTCTCCAGCGCTCTCCGAGCCTTTTTCAAGCGCCCGGCCCGAGGGGCGCGCAAATGGGCCCGTTTTTCTCTCCGCCGGGCTCCTACTTAACCGCTCATTTGCAAGCGGAATGGTGATTATTATTTATGGGGCGCAATTGAAGGGTTCGGCGCTGCAATTTCTCGGCCAGAAATAGAAGGCCATCAGGGCGGCGAGCGGGGCTGGTTTGGGGCATGTTTAGATTCGGAAGGTAATTGAATTTCGCTGCAGATGATAGCGTTCTGTCTCGTACATGCAACCGTGATTAAGGGGTGGGGTTGCCCAATTAGACTCTAATTGTTGCCTTTGTTTCAGTATGCGGAGACATACACGGCCAGTTCTACGATCTTATGAAACTATTCGAAGTAGGGGGACCACCCGCTAGCACAAAGTACCTTTTTCTGGGTGATTATGTTGATAGAGGATATTTTAGTATAGAGGTAAGTGCATCTTATTATATTTAACATGTTTTTTTTAATTTAAATCACGTATGTATACGGGTGATGGACTCAGTTTTGTAAGTCTACAATTTAAAATTAGAATTACTGACAAATGCGACGTAAATTATTATCTCTTTGGAATTTATCGTAGTTCTATAAACATTTTAATAATTCATTAACTATAAATGGCACAGTGATGATTTTGGTTACAATTAAATGTAGTTTTCCTCTTTTGCAAATACAATTTCCCACCGCTCAGGTAACATGGAACCCCCTTAAAGAGGCCACTTTGTAAACCTTTTAACATCGCCTTATTGATTACTTCAATGACTAAATTCCAATTTTCGTAGTGAATCCCATGTATGTTGAAGTCATAGGAGTGCACATCGGGTGAATATGGGGAGGGGAGGGGGATGACCCCCTAAGTCTCTGCTTTGTGTTGCCTGGCATTATCATAAATAATTATAGGGTACTTTAGACCCTCCCTTTTAATGTAATTCAGGAATGAATAATAGATAGCTTTAGTGGCGGTAGTTTTCTCTTCACAGGAAGCCAAAAAGCACTTCCATCGAAATCCATTGCTATAATCAGCATACTCTTTATATCCCTGAAATCTTACTTGCCCATTCTTTCCCTCTCCTAACCAATGGGCCAACTTGTTTTTAGGTAGAATTCGGTAGAAGCATGCCCATCTTTCATCAGTTAAGGTCAGCGGTTGTACTGAAGGAGATTATTGTAGCATATATCGGTTCGATCTTGCCTTTGCTTTTCTGTTAAATTGTGAAAGACGAATTGTCCAAATTTTTTATCACACGCAAATCCTCAATCACAATCTTCCAAAGACTAGTTTTGGGAACATCAACAATATGGCCGGCTCGGCAACTGACGATAAATCTTATTTTGGCCAAACACGCTTTGATTTGCTTTAATCTTTGGTCTTTATCGGGAGTCATGTGAAAACCTCCTTTTCAGGTCTCTTCAATTTCAGCACGCCCTTCATTTATTTCGTTTGCCCATTTCTTCACAGTGTGGATAGATAATGCCCTTGGTGTCATACTTTTTTTGCAGCTAATCATGAATGCATCTTGATGACTATCCGATTATACATCAGATTTCGATGAAAGATCGCTGATCTTGGCCACTCACAGAGGATATCAATAATTTTTTGTCAAACATTTTTATCACTTCGATTGTGTTACTTGCTAACAAATTTGAGCTCACTTTTGTCAAGTCTTACTTTACTAAGTAGTTTGTGAACCACGACATAATTTTTGAATCTGTGATAGATTGGAAATGTAATACATTTGATGCTCACATTCAAGTTTATGAATGTTCGATGTACTGCTCTCCGGATGCACGGGTAACGTTTAGACGGTGAATTAATCCCACGATGAAGAATGTCTTGCGTCGCTAAGTTGTGATAGGGTTGGTAGAGGTGGTAGGTACACTTCTTTTACTAATTCATACAAAAAAAATCTTAAGATGTGAAATCGGAAGATCTCAGGGACCAAAACGTAAGTATCATGTCTTCATTTCCATGCAACGTATTCATCGTTGAGGTAAATGTTCATTCAGAAAACATCGAACACCCCGATATGAATTTTGAATCCTCATTAAGGAAAAGTCAGTTTTTCGACATCGCGATATACGTTATCCGAGTAACCGTATTACCTTCAAAGAAGAGAGGCCCTAAAGCTTTGTTTTAGATAAGACCCCAAACACATTATCTTTCGGGTACTCCCTCTCATGTTTCAATATTCAGGGTTTGTAGCCCCCATTTTTCCACTTAGATGGGGCTGAAAACTGTAATCTTCATTTTCGAGCATACCATCAGAAAATTCTACACGTTTTAGGTTTTCGTTCACGCGAAGAGCCTGCATCAGTTGTAGGCGGTATGGTTTGAACAATAAACGGCGTCTTACACACACAGACAGTTGTTTGTGGCTGTTCAACTTTTTTTATTGGGCTACGCTCTAAACTCACTTGAATTCGTCCCACATTTTCATCGATACACGCGGTTGGCTCATAATTTTTTCTTTACACAACTAGCCAGTTTGATTAATTTGTTGATTCCAACGACAACTGATCTTCCTCGTTAGAAGTTCAATGTTGTAAAGGCAACGAAGTACATGTTGCACCGCAGGCGCACTGTACTCATCTCTATCACAAATAACGCTGCCACGTAACTGTGCGCTATAGCAGACATTGTCTTTGAAATATTACACACATCATTCACATACAATATATAGTTTGGGAAAGAAAGACGTATGAAATTGAGTCCATCATTCTGAATCACATGTAAAGTGCAGTAACGCAAAAGTGTCTATGCTTTGAAAATTACGTTTTCAATTGGCACTAGCATCGAACTTAATTAACATTTTACTAATTTCACTTCGCGCAGCAGTGATATTGCTAGTTTAGTAGTTCCAAAAACTCAATACACACAAATAGACAACGAACAAAGGATTAGGTATACAACGTTAAGCAGAGCATACGGGTATTGGAAATACTTTTATAGTGTTAATTATCAGAAGCATAATCAATTTCATATGACTTTAATTTGATATACTTCTGCCGTAGAAAGCATTATACACTATATCTGTTATATACTAACTATTCTTCAGCGCGTCTCTTATATTGTAATGTATTTTTTGCATAGATTGTTTCATTTTGATGAAGAAGTCGAGGAATGAGATGACATGTTTCACGAAGTCACTTTGCTATTTCCCCAGAAATTCTATACTGTACCAGTTTCCTAATCACATAGTTGGGCATGTTGCACTACCATCCTCTTCTCACAGTTCATTACTAGTCGTACGATTCATGTCTGTCGCGTGATAGTAATTCTCATTATTGAACGTAAATTTGACTCTTATATAAATATTTTTGATATGAATCAGAATAGTTAAAGTAAATTACCATGCTACTATATCCATAGCGAGCAAAGATTTTCTTGAAAGCTACTAAACGAATTGTTCTCATTATCGAATGGGATTAATCCTCTAATAAAGATATAGTACATGCCAAGTTCTATTGTCATTTGTCCAGTCGTTTCAAATTAAATCCGCTTCTTATCAGTAAACAGAGAGAACCTTAAAATATGCCCCACGGGTTTTATTTTAGAATATTACAACAATTCTTAATATGCATCTATTGATACATCATATAAGTGGAATTGTTTCTTTGTTATATGACACTTTTGAATTAAGTATCGAGCTACGTTCCAATTCTATTTTATCGTAACTCTTATGCCTGTCTAATATTTTTTTTTCTGTTTTATTCATATATGAAGCTGTAAGAACTTTTGTATTTATGTCCATTACCTTTTCCCCTGTTTTTTTACCGGTTGTTTATTGCTTTCTGTTAAGGTTTCCTCTTTCGTTAATAATTTTTATATAATTGTACTGGGGAATTTCTTTAATGTCGCCATTTTGAATACTAGTACTATTTGTTTTGCACTTTTATTAATTTGTTTATGTTTTTTTTGTTTGGTAAATTATGGGTATATTATAAAGTTTTTAATCGTTACTTAGTCTTTATTAATGACACATGCCTCCATATATCCCAAAACTAATTCTATCATCGAATACTGTTTCTTCTTTTTTTTTTCTTCTCACTTCTTTACACCTTATACTCTTATGTCTTATAGGCCCTTATCTATAAGATTTATTGCTTGCACTCTTTGCTAGTTTTCTCTTATCGTTTCTCCTTCTTTCGATCCTATTTCTACTATTTTGTGTATGGTATTCGTAACTTTCTTGGTGTCTTTCGTCTTTTATTCTTATTTCAATATCTCTTCTTCATCACTTTTTAATATACTTCCTAAATATTTGTATTCTGTTGCCGTTCCTAAATCTTAATATTTCTAAGCTACTTTTAAATCTTAGATTACTTTTTCTTTTTGTTTTATATTTATTTTTAGTTTTAGATTTGCAATTAAATGGCTTTTGTATTTTTTCGGAGATGTCTTAAGGATACTTTCACTATTCTACTTTCTTAAGGCTGTATTTTCTGAGAATTGCCAGTTTTTAGTTGATTTTCTCTTTTTCAATAAACTTCAACGTTGTGTATTCAAACAATATTATTAATATATAATAATAATAATAATAGTTCCCCGTAATAGGCTTTGAAGGCCCTTTGGGGTCGTAACAGGATAGATCTACTACAATCTAGAGCCTACGATACACAAGGGTAGTGACGTGGCTAGCGCTACGTACCGACCGCCTATTATTACCCCAGAGTTTGACCTGCAGGTACTCATTTATTGCAGCCTGAGTCGAGCTGGGCCGTAAAAATGCCAGCGATTGAATTGGCGAGAGCGGGATTCGAACCCACAACTCCTGGTTTCGTAGCCTAGAGACCTATCCACTAAACCACCACGGCTCATTATTAATTATATTCCTATCCTTTGTACTTTTTTCTTTCTTACCATATCAATTGTAAATCTCTTTCTCTTTAGCCTTCTTCAATCCATTTGCGGATATAGGCCTCCCCTAGTTCCTTCCATCGTGTCCTGTCTTATGCAATTCTTTTCCATGCAAGACCGGCGTGTAGTTTTACATCATCTATCCATCGCATCTGTGGTCTACCCCTTGTTCTTTTGCCTAGCCAGGGTCGCCAGTCCTGGATTCGTGCGTTCCACCTGTTGTCCGTTTGGCGGGCATTGTGTCCTACGAATTGCCACTTCAGGCTAGCTATTCTTTTTCCCACATCTGTGACTTTTGTCTTCTCCCTTATCCAAGTGTTTCGTTTTCTGTCTTTTAGGGTTATTTGTAACATTTGGCGCTCCATGGCTCTTTGGGTCTTCATAAGTTTGTCTACATTTCTCTTTGTCAAAGTCCAGGTCTGGGCCCCGTAAGTAATGACGGGCAGTATACAGCTGTCAAACACTTTTGTTCTCAGGTATTGAGGTATCTTTCGGTTTTTTAATATGTAACTTAATCTGCCAAAGGCAGCCCATCCTAGTTTCCTTCTTCTTGCGTTTCTATTTCTTGATTTTCTTTATTAAGTGTAAACCTTTGCCCTAAGTATGTGTATTCTTCTATTTGTTCTATAGTGTTTTGTTCTAGTTCGATATTCACTTCCACTTCGGAATTTGTCATGATTTTTGTTTTTCGGTGTTTATCTTTAAACCCACTTTTTTAGAAGCTTCATTTAGTTCTTGGAGCATTGAGTTTAGTTGGTCTCCATTTGTTGCAAATATTATGACGTCGTCTGCGTATTTTAGATTATTTAAAAATTTGCCGTTTATATTGATGCCTTTTCCCTCCCAGTTTAGGTATTTGAAGACATCCTCAAGGGCTAATATAAATAGCTTAGGTGATAATGGGTCTCCTTGACGGACTCCTCTCTGTATTGGGATTGGATCGGTTTCTTCTGACCAGTTGACTGTTATTGTAGTATTCTTATATATATCTTGGATTATTGTCATATATCTGTGGTCTATTCTGCTGTTCCATAGATTCTTCTGTACTGCCCACGTTTCGATGCTATCGAACGCTTTTTCATAATCTATTAGTGCTATGTATAATGGGAGATGATATTCATTTGCTTTCTCTATTAGTATCTTGAGGGTTAATAGATGGTCCGTTGTACTAAACCTTTTGCGGAAGCCAGCCTGTTCTTCGGATAAATACATTTCTATTTTGTTATTTAATCTTTTCATTATGATTCTTGAGAAAAGCTTATATACTTGTGATAGTAGTGTTATGGGCCTGTAATTTTTAAATCTTGTTTGTCTCCCTTTTATATAGTAAAATCGTTATGGCCTCTTTCCATTCACTCACTATTCTTCCAGTTTCCAAACATTTATTGAACAGTGTCTTCAACGCTGTTATTATTTCCTCTTCTCCTTCATTTAATAATTCTTTTGTCAGATTGTCTTTTCCTGGCGCTTTTTGATTTTCATTTCTCTCATCGCACTAATTATTTCCTCTTCTTCTATTTCTGGCATATCTTCCGAGTTTATATTTGTTATTTTCTTTTTTAGCTTTTCTTTTATTTCTGTGGGAGCTTTTCTTTGGGACTTGTACAACTCCTCATAGAATTCTTTTACTGTAGAGTTTATCTTGTCTTTCTCTCTTACTCTCTTCCATCTTTATCTTTTATTACTATTTTCTTGTTTTGCCTATTTTAGGTCTCAATGCTTTCATATTTTGATTCTTTTCTATAACTTGTTGAATTATAACGTCTTGTTTTTTAATTTCATTTTGTCTTATTGTTTTCCTTATTAATTTATTTAGCTCAACAAATTCTACAGTATTTTGTTTGTTCTCCTGTGTTAGCTTCCTTCTGCTTTTCAGCATCTCTTTTATTGTAGATGATAGTGTTTCATTTTTCTTGTTCTGTTTTGATGTTATTTTTGTATTGAGTCTGTAATTGCTTCTTTTATTGTTTCGCTAATTTCGTCTACATCCATGTTTGTATATTTTTATCTTTTAGGTGTCTTTTATTCCTTCTCGGTATTTGTCAGAGTTTTCTTTTAGTGTTTCGCTGTTGATTTTGTTTGTATTGATCTTTAGTCTTTTACTCTCTAATTTCTTATTTATATATAATTTGGCCCTGACTAGTCTATGATCGCTGCCAATGGTGCAGTTGTTCAGTACGCAGATATCTTTAATGATTTCTTTGTTTCTTGTTAGAACGTAATCAATTTCGTTTTTTGTCCCCGTTTGGACTGATCCATGTCCATTTGTTTTGTGGTTTTTCTTGAAGAAAGAATTCATTGCAAATAAGTTCTCTTGTTCTAGGAAGTTGTATAGCATCTCACCTCTTTCATTTCTTTTCTCATATCCGAAATTTCCCATTCTTTGCTCTTCTTTGTCTTTTCTTTTTCCCAACTTTGCATTGAAGTCTCCTATAATGATTTTGTATTCTGTTAAATTGTCCCTCAGTGCTTTGGAGATATCTTCGAAGCAACTTTCTACTTCGTCGTCTTCATAAGATTGAGTTGGTGCATATACCTGGACTATTTGCAGAGAAATTTTGTTATTTAGTTCTATTACGAGATATGCAACCCTGTTTGATATTGCGTTGTACATTTTTATTCTTTCTGAGCTGTTCTTGGATACGATGAAACCTACAGCCCTTGTTCCGTTATTTTCGCAGTCTGAGTGATATAGCACGTTGCCTGAGTTCAATCTTATTGATTTCTCTTCTTTTCGTCTAACTTCTGCCAAGCCGACTATGTTCCATTTTATTTTTGATAGTTCCTCTTCCAGTCCAAGTATTCTATCGTTAGATTTCAAAGTTCTTACATTATATGTTCCTATGTACAGTGCTGTATGTCTTGTCTTGTTTTTGATTTTTGTAGATGGTTCTTTATCGAATTTTGCCCTCCCAGAATCCAAGGGGCTGACTACCGAGGTAGTGTGGGATTCTGAACTTTCTGTTCTACCCACCTGGGGTAATGAATCCGTTTTATTTAAATTCGACATTTGGGAGTTTAGAAGGGGTTTTGGCCATTTCAACGCCACGCTGGCCAGGCGTGTTGGCGAGTTTTGTTCTTGGCCGATCCTCTGGATACAGACGCCATTTTCAGCCGCCCAATATGGGTCAGACGCTGCTGCTAGTTTTGGTCCCCCGGGTATTTTATTTCCCCGGTACCCACCATATCTGGTGAGCATTCCCCTATCCGCCACCGGGAAGGCGCCCGATGGGGACTAGCAACCCACACGGAATCAATTGTAAATATGATATATATATATATATATATATATATATATATATATATATATATATATATATATATATTTTCACATTCTTGTTATATATATAAGTTTTTCTATTTTGTTCCAGCTTTAAGATATCATTGCGACATATCTTTATTGTCTATTCTAACATGTAGTGTTTTTGATGATTTACTAAGAAATCTATTAATACTTCTCATTCAGATACTTTTATTTTTAGCGCCTGTTCTCTTTATATTGCATATTCTATTTTTTCCTTTTTTGTATTACCAGGATGTTAATTTTGCTATAAATCCTCTTCTGTATATTCTACTTCAGTAGTTCCATGTTTTGATCATGTCCCATCTAAGCATTTCTTAAACACCGATCTTTCCGTGGTCATATAATTCTTATTATTTAAAAAGTGGTAAACTCCTATTCACTATTAAAAATTAACTCCCGCACCCTGTGGGGAGTGTGCATTACATTGAAAACCGCGTATCTGTATCCTTTCAAACAATTTATTCATTTTAATATAGCAGAGTTGTAGCAACTACACCTTTTACCTTAAATTTCTGTTTATACTAGCTCAACATGGATTTTCTTTATTTGTATTGTCGACTATATGCTTTGGTGATTATTCTACTCTTTTCACGGTAATGCATATTATCGGTACGTCTTTCCAATCGCTTTCATATCAATGACATCTCAATGTTTAACATAGTTCGGCATATATTGCTTATTTTTTAATTGTTGGGTTTCACTGAACATTTCTTTTCTCATTTTGTGTTGCTATCTTTTATTATGTCTTTATACACCTTTTTCGGTGTCAATAATTTAATTGTAAAAGATACCTTCTCTTTCATGCATTATTTTTTCAATTATTTATGTCTCAGGTATATCAATTTAAATTTACAGTTCTATTTTGTTTGCTTTGATGCTTTTAGAATTATCTTAATGGCTTTGTTAACTTTATTCGTGTTGTAGAGGAAATAAAAACAAACTACTCTTTTCTTTTGTTCGTTTTTCGCTTAATTTTGTTTACTATTTGTTTATCTGTCATTGTATTATCCGTGAATATGTGCCATATACATGTGCCATTTTTCATTTTTTGGTTTATGCCTGCACAATACTACTATTCTTTTCTCTTCTACTTTCTGAACGCTTCTCAACTACAAGGTTTTGCTATTTTCTTTTATTAGGAAGTAATATGTTACTGTGTCTTTGGATTATTTTGCATTTATTTTTTGTTCCTATTATTTAAAAAATCTTTTGGGTTTCTATTTCCAATAATTGGCTCAGCATTTTATCGGTCTTTTGATTTCGTTACACCGACCTTGACTTTTTGTATGGTTTGGTGATTGCTCTGGTTATATAATTTCGTTTGGTTTCTTTATATTTATCATCGTTTTAGTTGTTTTTTTATCAACCTTTTCCTAATTCATCTATTTTTTAGTACGAGGTAATCTCCAAAACTGCCGATTTATTGTAGTGGGGTCGGAACAGTCACTTAAGCTGGTAGTACCATTTTACACAATGTTGAAAATCGAGTACCGACCCGTGATTACATTTAGAACTAAAGAAAGTCTCAGTTCGCTGACATTGAATTTGATCGTATTATGTGTATGGTGAATATTTGTATTTATATTCCACTGTAAAAGAATGGCAAAAGCCGCTAAAGCAAGGATCAAGCAAGATCATGGTAACGATCTTTTGAGATTTAAATGGAATTTTGCCAATTGATATTGAGGAATGCAACACAGTGGTAAACGGGGAATATTCCGTCAGCTTACTGCATAAATTGCGCGACGTTATCGAGGAAAAGAGGAGTGGCACGATGAGTCGAACTGTCCACTTTCTGTACGGTAACGCCCCTGTCCATGAGGCCACAATTGTTCAGGTTGCTGTGAAGGATTGTGACTTTGAGGAGTTTCATCACCCGCCTTACAGCTCAGACCTAGCCCCCAGTGTTTATTATTTATTTTCAAAACTGAAGAATAGCCTTTAAGATTAAGATCAATATTTAAACACAATTATGAGTTGCAGGAGGCTTTTTTGGAGTATTTTGCCAATTAGATTTCTCTAAGGGTATTTAAATGCTAATTTAAAGATGACAGCATATTGAAATACACAGATACTATATTGAAAAAGAACTCCGTAATTCTATTCCTACTACCCCTAGAATGTTGTCAGACTGGGCGCTTTTGGTGCTTGCCTCATAATTGCCTAGTTTTTTGGTTTATTTTTATGGATTACCCTCTGTACCACGACCATGCTTTATCGCTCATAATTTCCGGTAGCCTACAAAACAACCTAAAGCTACGACCGAATTTTTAGAGTTTCCTATTCCGCCTGCCTGTTCTGCTTATTAATGCATTCCTTCTTTTGTGCGAGGTAATTCCTCTCTATATTCATTGCGGTTTTATTGGCGCACTTACGCCGCTTTTGGGTTTTATTCTCTCTTATCTGGTTTATTTATTTATTCCTTAATTTATTTTATAGCCCGCAGTAAACGGCTCGCAATAAAGTGAAACGCTAGTTCGTAACTAGCCCAGCGCTTAATGTATTCCTTACTGCTCACGGCTGTTTACCACTGCAAAAGGGTGGGATTGCGCGAAGGGCCCGGCAACAAATGTATAGGCCGTTGGAGCTCGTTTAATTTTGCATGTTAATTATTTAATTAAATGTGATGTACGAGGGGTTTATATTTGCTTTTAATAAAGGACACGAGTATAGCAATGCTTTTGACTCCTTTGCAAATATAAAGGTATGGTTGCCTTTCCTGCAATTAAATTATTTTTGAGTTGTAGGTGCTTTGTATTTTGTTGAGGTGCACTTTATTTTTCTTACAGTCGCAAAAAAATATAGGAGTAAAGTTGTATCATGGTAACCAAATAAGATTGATATTGTGTGGAAAAATTTGCCACGTCATAGTGTTAGCATCTTTTTGAATGTTATATTTGTCAGTTAGATATTGAATATACCATTTAAGGTTCGTTCTTCATGATGAGTGCTTGATTTTCTCCGTTTTAAAAGAAACTCCAACTCACAAAGCACATCAGGTTCACGTTATACGAGGTGCGTTTAAGGTCTCCAGTTTTTTTTCTAAAAAAGTACATACCCAAGAAGTCTAGACGTACACATTTCACCTTGAAGAAACTTTCCGTATTTTCAGGTCACCATGCAAAATGGTCTCCACAGAACCTACGGAAATGCCTAGTTTAGAGGAGATATCATGCACACCTATAATCCATAACAACTAGCTGCACTCGCGCAATGATGTTTTTAGTCCGGCTGGTTCGTGGCCGAGGCTGCCATCTATATTACAAATTCAGAAATATTGTCCGCGTCTTCTAAAATTAACCGCATCTTTCTACTTTCTCTCACCGCTGAGAAAAGATTTTAAAGACCTTAGAACTTGAACGCACCTGGTAGATATACCTATAGTGGTTATTCTTTAATTTTCACGTTTCAAATTTAATAATTTTGCTTGAGAGCATGCCCAGTCAGTAGTAGCTTGTGTACCTAATCCTTTACAGTGTATGACGTAGAAACTACTATTATGATGTGATTTTGTTGACAGTGTGTACTGTACCTGTGGGCTCTCAAGCTGTGTTTCCCTACAACGCTGTTCCTTCTCCGCGGAAACCACGAGTGCCGCCATCTTACAGAGTACTTCACCTTCAAACAAGAATGTAAGTGGTTATATAATTTTTTTTCGCTTACTGCACGGGGCTCTCGTAAGTAAATTCGTAACACGTCGCATAAGAATTGCCAAGGGCGCTGCATACTGGCGTTGGCGAAAGTTTAGCCGATTCCCAAGTGCAAAGTGTGGGACCCGCCAGAAGTTGGGTTTCTGAAGTTGACTAACATATTGCACCCGATCACCGGGCAGCTGAAAGTTCCTAAATCGATTTGATGATGTACGCCCAAAGTCTGCAACTTTGCTGTGCTGTTTTATTTACTTTTTGCAACTTTGGGCCTACGGAACTTTGTCTTGTGAAATCTATAGGAAGAAAAGTAAAACTTTTATTATTTGTATGCACATAAACTTCTACCAATGAAAAATGTAGCAAGAAATGAAGGTGTGCTAATTAACTTACACTAACTTAAACTTAACTTACCGCAAATACTCATGAGTATTAACGGGATTCGAACTCTCCTCTTGAATCCACTTGAATGCCGTTTGGTCTCTCCAAACTTAACAAATCACTTTCTGTTTTTTTGTTATTTTTGTTTAGCTACAACGAATATTAAAACTGACTTCTTTTATGACGTAAGTGTGTTAAGAGAAATGTTTCCAAATTCTATCTTAAAATGAATGAAAAAGCTGCTAAACACTGTACCCTACAATAAGTAAATTGTTTCTTACCAATTCTCAAGATCCTGAAGTGTCGTACAAATTTAGTTTATATTTAAATGTTTAATTAGTAGTCAAAATCCTGCTGTTTAGAAAATTGTTTTGGAAAATCATATTACCGTTTATCACGATTGACCAGTTAGATCTTTATCAATTATTTAGTTAAAGTAATCATGTAATGTAGACACTTTTAAGGCTCCTTTTGATTTATTCATTGGTAATGCAGAGCAAATAAATGCGAATTCTTCCACGGCAGGTTCGAGCTGTTCTTCTGCAAATTGAACTCCGCGGTTGTAGACAAAATATGAAGAGCTTCCAAACTCTGGCTACGTCGTAACATCAAGAACGAACAATATAATTCAGAGCAGTTGTTTAAGGTCATATATTTACACATGTAGATGAAGTGGTACTAATTTGGTTGTCGCTTGAATAAAATCGCAATCGGTTTGTTAGCTTCATTGCAGTGTCAGGATAATTTACATACAGTTTGTTTATTAATATTATATGTTTAATATTAATAAATATATACTATACCGGAGTTGCCATAGAAAAGAGAGCAAAAGAAGGGGTGGGAATAATTATAACAGAAGAACTAAACAAACGAATAATAAAATGGAAAGCAGTACATTCAAGAATAATACTAATTCACAATAAAGCTCCAACAAAATATAAACTTTATACAAATATATGGACCAATAGAAGGTACACCAAAAGAGGAAGTGTAGGAATTCTACAACTAACTACAAGAAACTCTGGATGGAGCAAGAGAGGAAACAGAACCAACCATAATAATGGGTGATTGGAATGCGAGAGTTGGGAACGACCAAAACAGGGGAATGGGATGTATGGGAAAGTATGGAGAACAAACACTAAACCGAAATGGAGAGAAAATGATCGAGTTCTGTCAGAGAAATGACCTGCTGATAGGAAATATAATATGGGAACAAGAACTGGAAGATAAATACACCTTTGTTGCTGAAGAACGCAATGCGAAAAGCTTGATAGATTACATAGTATTCACGCAAACCCTAAGAGGGGCAGTATTGGACATAGAAACGAGAAAAGAGGCGGAAATAGAATAGTTGTAGCAAAATTAAAAGAAACAGTAAACAAGAGCGAAGAAGTAATGTACAGCAGAATAGCATTATATAAACTAAAAGAACCAGAAAGACAAGATGAATACCAAGATAATACCAATAAGCGATTTTGTAAACTAATAAATGAAAAAAAGAGAGAAGACCTGGAAACAAAATGGAGAAAATTTAAAGAAATAACTTTAGAGGTAGCGGAAGAGGTATGTGGAAGAAGAAACGTCAACAAAAACCTAAAAAGAACAAGATGGTGGACTAAAGAGATAAAAGAAATGGTTAAAGAAAAGAAAGAGACATGGAAGAAATACATCCGAACAAAGGACCCAGAAGATAAAGAAAATACAAAGAAAAAAGAAATAAGGTTAAACAAGAAATCAAAAAAGCGAAAACGGATAGCTGGAAAGAGTTTGGACAAGAATTAAATGACAAACACAAAGTGGATACAAGAAAGTTCTGGACAATAGTGAAAAGAGTAAGAGGGACTAAAAGCTATAAAAAATAAACAACAGGAACTCAAAGTGGAAATAATAGAAATATTGGAAGCACGGAAAGAGTTTTACACAGAAAAATTTGAAAGAGAATTAACAGATGAAAACGGAGAAGAAGAGGACGCAATAGAAATATCGGAGATAACTAGGGAAGAACTACAGGAAGCGATAAAACAGATCAAAATAGGAAAAGCGAGCGGAGAGGACGAAAAAGAACCAGAAATGCTTAAATACTTAGGGGAAGATGGGATAAAATGGCTACACGAAATGTTAAAAGAAGCATGGAAATCGAAGAAAATCCCCAGAGACTGGGAAACAAATTTAATAATACCTATACATAAAAAGGAAGAGACAAAACTGTGAAAACTACAGAGCGTTATGCCTAGCACAAACCACACTAAAACTATACACAAGAATACTGGAAAAAAGGCTGAGAATATATGTAGAACACAAAATAGAAGAAGAACAAATGGCATTTAGAACAGGAAGACAGACAAACGATAACATTTATATACTAAAAACGCTAATAGAAAAAGCAATAGAAGAAGATAAAGAGCTGTACCTCATTTTCATCGATTTGAAGGCACCGTTTGACACAGTGCACAGACACACAATATGGAAGAATTAGAAGTACCGAAACAATTGATCCAAATAATAAAAAGCACGTTCAAAACAGTAAGAGGGAAAGTACAAATTGTAGGACAACGCTCAGAAGAATTCGAAATGAGGAAAGGAATAAAACAAGGGGACAGCCTAAACCCACTCCTATTCTTGATAATAATGGACAGAATAGTAAAACAAACTAAGAAAAAAGAAGACCTGAAAACAACAGTAGGATACAATAAACTAGAACCCATACAAATAAGCAGCTTACTATATGCAGACGATGTAGTACTGATAGCGTAATCACGAAAGAAAATGCAGGATCTATTAAATATCTGGGTAAAAGAAATAGAAGAAATGAAAATGGAAGTAAACAACAATAAAACAAAACTGATGGTAATAAATGAAAAACAGGTAGAGAATAAAAACAAAGAAATAAAAAGCAAAAACACAATTCTAGAAAAAGTAACAACATTCAATTATCTAGGTACAATACTGACAAACGACGGGAAAATAGATTCAGAAATAACAAATCGATCTAATAAATCAACAAAGCTATATTACGCACTCAACCATATACCAGGACACAAAGAAATAGACAAGGAAACGAAAAAGAAAGTATATAACACAATAATACAATAATAAAAATGAAACACATAAGAAAAATAACAAGGAAAACAAAATGGGATCAAGTCCGCAACGAAATATTAAGGAAAGAAATAGAACGAACACCAACACTAGAAAAAATTAAAGAAAAACAGCTGTTATGGTACGGGCTAGTCACAAGAATGAATAATAACCGATTGACGAAAAGAATAATGGAAGGAGGGAAACCAAGAAATAAGAAGAGAGGAAGACCGAGAAGAAAATGGATAGACCAGATAGTAGAACATGGAAATAACAAAGGGAAAACGAGAGAGATGAATATACTGGCAAGGGAAAGGAGGGTATGGAAGAAATGGATTAAGGAGGACCGTGACTTGCAATCCGACGCCTGAAAGGGCATGAAGGAAACGAGAAAGAAGAAGAAATTTATTAATAAATTGACCGCTATAATCTTAAAAAATTTACAAAGTAGATTGATTTTTTATTTTATTTTCATTATAACCTATTGTGCAATTACATAATACGCTTCACTGGGTACAGTGACTTTCCTTTGAGTTTGGTTTTCATGAACAACCACACATTTTCAGTGGGATTCATGTCTAGCGATATTTTCAACCATTCCATTTTGTTGTTTTCGCGCGCTGCACAGTTTGTTGCGATGTTTAGGGTTATTGTCTTCTTTCAGCAGACAACTTCTTCTGTGAGAATCAAAGAAACTTTTCAGCGGACTTCATCAGGCATTTCTAGTAGATGGTGCACACCAAAATGTGCATTTTTATAGGGTATTCACTGTGCTCTGAAGAACCCTATTACCCTTCGTTGAGCTGACCACTCTTTCGACAAGGAAAACTATGCCCAGAAAGAGGATTGGATCATCCGTGAAGATAACATTGCCACAATCTCGGTCTAAATTTTCCGTGGCCCACGCCAGCCATTTATCCTTTTTTTTATAATATATGTCTGGATATCAATTAACACATCACTCAGTAAGTCCCGGGCCTAAGTAATAAAATAACAATTTTTTGCAACAATTCTTTATTCATCAAAATCTTCATTTTTGGCGGCGATACAATCACGCCAATGCTTCTTTAACTTTTTGATTCCGTCCTTGTGTGCCTTCAAAATAGGCTTTAGTTTCAACGATGACTTCCTCATCCGAGCCAAATCTCTTGCCACGGCTCATCTTTTTGATTTCGGCAAAGAGGTTATAACCGCTGGGGGCCAGATCTAGACTATACTGTGGGAGCGGAAGCAACTCGAAGTCCTATTCGTGCATTTTGCCATTGTTTTGAGCAATTTGTAATACGGTGCGTTGGCTTCGTGAAAAAAAAAGTTTTTTCGCCAAATGTGGTCTTTTTGAAATACCGGCCTTCAAATGCTCCAACAACTCAATATAATAGTCGCTGTTGATTGTTTTTCCATGTTCCATACAGTCGATGAATATTATCCCGGGTGCATCCCAAAATACAGAGGCCATAATCTTGCCAGCTTTGGTCGCTTCGGACGGCTTTCACTGGCTGCTCTCCACTGAACAGACTGCCGATTTGATTCCAGAGTGAAATAGTGGATCCATTTTTTATCCATTATCACATATTGACGCAAAAACTTCCACTTATTGGGCATAAATATGCCATCTGAATCATCATTTCGTTGTTTTTGTTTCGGTGTGAGTAAACGCGGCACCCATTTCGAAAACAACTTTCTCATACCCAAATGTTCGGTTATAATAGTGACCTTCTGATATCTTCAGAGCGTCAACTATCTTTCTCAACTTTACTTTGTAGTTGCCCATAATTATTTTTAGGGTTTCTTTTTGGATGCTTTCTAGAATAACTGCCTGATTTGGACGTCCAATGCCTTCAGTGTCTGCGTGTGAAGTTAGCAAACCAACGTTTAACCGTTGTTTCGGATGGAGCAGAGTCCGGGTAACATTTGATAAGCCATTGATTTGCTCGCACAGTATTTTTTTCATCAAAAAGCATTGATAAATCCACATACGAAATTGCTTCGAATCCATTGTTTTGAAAATAACAAAAGTGGCATCACTTAGAGCACTGTAACTCGGTAACAAATTGACCAAATATCATGAAATTTTGACTGTAATCTTTTTAAGGTTGGAACTATCTTACCGATATTTCGTTAGAGGTTCCATCTAGTGGACCGACGCACTGTTTGAAATTTCAGTTGTCCAGTCACGGGGATTTTTATTCTTTGCTTTAGTTATATTTATATTTGTCAGGTTTTTATCTTTTTCAGCTGAAATACATTACTTCATATTTAATTTATTTTTTACATTATTTGGGTAAGTGAACATTCATTAGTATTGGAAGAACTTTTAGTCAATTTGTATAAGTAAGAAGATATGTTTGGAACACTCGATGCAGTTTTTCTTTCAATATTTTTGTAAACAGTGTCTGTAAAAGTTAGTATGTAGAATTGTCACAGCTGAAAATATGTTAACTGTGTGACTCAAGCAGAATCATAGCTGGTATCAAAATGATCTGACTAATCATTCTTAGACAGTTGTTTCAACAAGTTTATAACTTCAATTTATTTTCAATTTTCTATTGACTTGTTTTCCTAAAAGCGTATATACTACCAATTAATGGATCAGATGTAATTAGCAGTCCATGTATTAAATCCGTGTTAGTATCATTTCTCAAAGTTTTGTGAAGACTGTTGTTCTTTGCCTTTTTTGATTTTTTCTGAGAGTTGTTCTATTGGTTTAGCATTTGCAGATATCATACTTTTCGTGAAATACATTGCATACGCTTATTAGCATAGAATACCAAGGATGCTCTTTAAACTGTACCTAGTGAGCATACTTTGGGAATGCGTCTAAATCTAATAGGGAGATACCATTTGAGCATTCTAATATCACGCATAATTTATATTAACTCTACGTTTACTCCATTTATCTCATCAGATTTTTCGGTATTGCTCAAAGACTTTTGGCGTACGTTTTTTTCTCTACTTTGGTTTTATTTCTGACAATATGCCTAAAAAAAATATTTATGAATAAGGGGGCGACAATCTCAAAGTTCCACACAAATAACAAGTGTGATTAGATGCACATGAAGACAAGGAATTGCAGACTTTGCCGTCATTACTAGAAATTCCCTGTTATCTTCATTTACAGTTTTAGAGATGATACTAACGATCTATTCTACTTTTTTACTTCAGTTGTTATACTATCGACCGATTTTCTTTGACAAAATGATTTTGATGAAACGACAATGTCAGAAGCAGGAAAAGGAAGGATGCTGCCCAATAGACTGATTTAATGTTTATATTCACGTCATCGTAGATATGTATAAGACACTAAACTAACCTTGACTACTTAACTGAAAATTTCTGACTATTTACTTTGTCTTGCAACATGAGAACCTTACTTAAAAACAATCTTTAAGTTATTGTAATTGGACAAAGTTTAGAGGACATCTTGGACCTTGCAAAACAATGTATTCTGCAAGGAATTACATTGGTATTTCAACCGATGTTTCTGTAATGGTTGTATCGGTAGGACAATAAATTGTGTCCTCTAAAATTTGTTTTGCCCGATCACATGCGATACCATACTGCTTAGTTGAAAGGTTTTCATCAACCAGTAAAACTAAAGCTTGACATGTTAATTTTCTCACGAAAACATTCAGGCTATCTTTACATTGATACCTCTTGCAGGAGTCACGTTTTCCTTCTTTACATAGTTGGATTTCGTTAGATTCTTTAGTTTTTCATGACTAGTCTACTGAATAGGCATTTTGATTTGGAACTTAGAGATGTATTCTTAAAAAACCTACTTTTTTGCCTGGAACAGTAATTAAAACTCCAAATAGTGATTAAAGCACGGCACAAGTTGTCATATCTCTTCCTTATACGACATTTGTGAATCACTGGCTTTGTCCGACTGTCGCTAATAGTCTCACTTTAGCCCGAACTCATATAAGTTTCCTAAATAATTAACAGATGACACTGTGCAATGTTGCAAAAAGCATTGTATATGTAAATTGCAATCCATTTGTAGTTTATAGGTGAACCTTCCGCTAGAAAATTTAGTTTCGGGCAATGTGAAACTGTGAATTTTGATTAACACAGCCGTTATTCAACATAACTGGAATGTAGCTGGAATTTCCAAAGCGTTCATTGCAAATGTTTACTAAAGTCTCTCTTTTTCATGAAAATTGTATTTTTACGTAATCTAAATCCAATTATTTTTCTAACTTGAGGAAGAAGCTTAAAAAGTTGCTTCCGTATATTTTCATTGCGAAGAGAGGACATTTTTCATTAATGCAATTCTCTTCTATAGGAGTACCTAAAGGACCATGTGGTGCTACCGCTTCCAAGCTGTATGAGTTGTGACGATTATGGATGTTGAATTTGTTACATCAAAACCGATAAACTTAGTATGTCAAGAATTAATACTACCACTGAATGTGTGGCTACTAGACACAATATATCTGTATTATTTGATGAGGCTATGCTTTGTGTTTATTCAAACTGCTATCATTTATGAATAGGACATTGATAATTAGTTGCAGGCTATAAGATTAATGATGAACTACCTTTGATAGACTACGATACACCACGATTATCAGTGTTTCTGTAGAATTCACATGTTTTTCAGCGTTTTAAAGTACATCTTGTGAAATAGACAATTATTTCTGCGCTATATTCCTAGATTTAGGATGTGTTGCTTCAGATATTGGCAAAGGGTGCGACTTGTTGGAACCCAGTCATTTTGCTCCCATATTTTTTAACCAAATGAAGAAAAAATAACTATAAAATTTGAAGGTGAAGCGTGCTACCAACAATGGTCTTTCTAAAGTACCCAACAAAACCTTCATTAGTGTTTCTTTACTATCTTATTGACATAAACCAATACAGGTTTCAACACTGCTTTGCATTTTCTGTTTTTGATTTTTTAGTGAGATGGTTAATCCTCAGATCATCTTATTAAGGCACATAGTTTTACGAGCCTGGTATATCACTTCTTTAATGATAGCCCCGTTATTCATTGTCTGTAGTTTTTTCTAAATATTGACGACACTACTTGTTCTATAGGGTCGTTGTGGTAGATCCAGAAAATAAATAAACAACATTAAAACCATATTATTCAATTTAGCCTCCACCAGCGACTAGGAGCACCTCGAGCCGAGATCTAAACATATTGCAGGCCAACACAACTTCATCCTTGTGTATATGTGTCATTAGCTCCATGCTGGATGACCTTAAACTGTCCTTGTTGTTATGATACTTATCAATAACATTTGCCACGATCACACTCCACAAATGGTAGTCAAAGGGATTGCATTGAGAGTTGGGGGTAGCCACAAGTCAAGGTACTAATGGTAATACAAATTGTTTTGTAATGATGCCTGTATCTTCCTTGCCTTGTGGTCTATGATGGAGTCTTTATGGATTACATATTTCCGCCTAGCGGTCATCTCCTCTATCTGGAGCTTCACATCTGCCTCCAGCACGTTGATGTAGCTGTCGGCGACCACCTTTCAGCCCTTCCTTAAAAAATGGGGCGCCATGAGATCTTCTTCGCTGCTCACAAGTCCCAGAAGCATAACACAGGCGACAACTTTGTATGGGTCATGGTAGTTTAGAGGTATCTTGACAGATCCGACGATTTTGGCGTCTTATCTTCATCGCAAAAGAATCTCAGAAAACCAGTGCTGTCGTGCTTGATATCGTTCAGCAGTGCTTGGACCTTTAACTTCTTCTCCGTCTTTTTTTCTCAATTAACATTTGGTGGTTCCTCAGGACAAAGAATTTGTAGTTCAGGTTTTGGTGCTCTACTGGACTGATCGTCGACCTCTCCATTCCTATTTCTTTAACTAGGTGAGTCATGCCCCGTTTAGGACCCTGAACGATATTCTTTTTCAATTCGCGGACGAATTCATCCGCCTTGCGATCATATTGCTTGCTGTGAGTTGTCCTGTCAACAGCTACCTCTCCCTGGTGGTTACATTGCCTGTATTTCTTGGCTTGAGTTTGTTAGGTATTTTGTTGGCAGTTATAAGTTGTGGATTATGTGAATCTAACTTTATATGATGTAATAGGGATTGCGCATGCGCGTAAGGTAGCCTTTCGACTTTCCAGTAATACAACCCAAGAAATTCCGAATTTACCTCGACGATTCTGTGTAGTGTTTGTTTTTCTTTCTGATATTTTCAGTTCGAACTTAGCGCATGCTTTGGAAACTCCACTTTGATTATTTGGAATTAGTGTTACGTCGTCAGTATCACAAATTTTTTGATGTCCCATTTTGTATCTTTATTGACTCTTTTCTATCGTCATTTTTATTGTTTTGTTCAGTACCATATTAAACGAGATGTATATGCCGGATATTGACGGTTTCTCCCCTCGGCAAAACTTCCGCCAGTCAGATACGGCAAACACCTCTGCAGCCCCGCTGCGCCCCGAAATTCCGCACCGAAACCCTATTCTCCGCGAGGAACACTTCCATTTTTCTGCGAGAAATTGCCCGGCAGAGGATCCTGAAGCTGTAGTAGTTGTAGCATTCAGCAAAAAGTGAGGCAGCGTAATGGCATCCAGGCCACGCTATCGCGGCCGCGGAGACAGCCGGCAGGGGACGCATTAAGGGATGGAGGGCAGGAAAGCCCATACCCAATTCGGATTCAGGTCGCAACTCATTCAGCCGACACGGACGGGGATTCGATTGCAATTGTGTTATCTGGTCCTATAAGTTAGGGTCACTGATTTTTGGCTTTATTCGCACTACGCAACGAATTTTGATAACGCTCCCATTAACCTTGCAGAAAACGTTGAGAATATGCTGAAAACTCAATTGTGTGTCATATATTCAACATTATTTATAATGAGATTTGCATATTAATATTTCTTTTTTTCTAATGTTTGTTTTGGTTCGTGGTTTTTATTTGTCATTCCGTAATCACTTATTAGTCGAAAAACACGGAATTTGTTATTGACTATGGTTTAGTACCTTCAGTTAGAGAAACAACGATAATGGAGTTAAACTTTAACGTAATGATTTTAAATATTTTATTTTGAGCAGAATCATATTGTGCTGGAATTAAAGAATATATTAAATGAACAATAATTTTCTTTATCGGTCATTCTTGGTCAAAGAAAGCATCTTCTACTTTTAGCAGATAACCCTCACGGAAATTGCAAAACAAGAATGGGGTGACTTGCGATATTATACTTATATCATTAGCGATTTGTCCTGAACGTATCGACGCATATAATGCAAAATTTATAATGGCAATAACAAAAATATATACAAATAGTAATATTGCTGCAAGATACAAGAAACATTGAACGTAGACTCAATCCCCTTCAAAGTAATCTGATACATTGATGACAGTATGAAGCAAGTCATTAGCAATCACAGCATAATGTTTCTTCTACTGTGGTAACAATAACGATGAAACGAATTTTGCCTTGATACATTTCATGCCAAAGATGTATCGTCAAAATTTTACAACCTCTAGTTTTTGAAATCCCTGGCTCATCTTCTAGCTCATGAACTATTCATAGTCCATCGTTATTGATTGAACCCCGTACAATTCAATGTTCTGCTGGTGACTGGTCTGGATCACTTTCCTCAGATTATCAGCCATCTCTGAATCGTTCATAATATACTTTTAGATCATCCAAATAGTTTTTGCGGACTAATGTTTCAACAGAAATTTCCAGATACTGAAATAGTTGCAAAATAACGTTCCGTTTAGTGGCTATGACTATGACATTAATTGATACCAACGGAAACGTGCGTCCTTTGGGTGTATATAAAGGTTTTATTTGTAATTTATGGCCTATCAGAGTATGAGTCTGCTTAATTTTGTATACAAGCTGCGAATCTCATAACTACAAATTCACAACTATTTCCTATACACTTCAAAGTAGATGTCAAGGTATATTTCCTAACATGATGATTGGTAAATTCGACAATTCAAATATCACAAAATTATCTCTACAACGTGTTTGTAAACATAGAAAACAATTTTACATCAAACTTTCAAATTCATTCGTACTGAGTCAGTAGAGGTATGTTTTGATATTTGGTGATAAAAACCACTTACTTAGAAAAATTAATTGAAATACTCATGGACATATTACTGCTTGGTGAGATATCACAGATTTTACAATATTTATTAGGCTTTTGCTTTGTTCGGAAAGATAAACAAATTATTATTGTGACTATCAATGCTTATGCAAGGATATTACGTAACCTTCTGCTTCTTGTTACAGTTTTATCATAAATTATCATAAAAGTTGCCTACTTGGTGAAGTATAAGTGAAAATGTGAATATATTTTGATAAGATAACAAGTTATTATTATAACAAGAGTATTATTTTTATTGCAATACGGCCACTATACCATAGAACCAGATTTGAGTGTAAATTTATTGGAGATGAAGTGAGACTTCCAAATTCCATTTGTAATTGTGGGGAGCTTGTGCTAAATGGGTTCCCAAGATTTTGATCGACAATGAGGGTGTGAGAAGTGAGCTTGATTTTTTGAAGGGGTGATAACTGGCGATGAAATATGAGTTTTTGAATACGATCCGGAGTCGAAAAGACAGCCGTGAGTGGCACACTACCGAATTTCCTTGTCCAAGGAAGGTTTGAATGAGCAAACCAAGAATAATAACGTTTGTTCTCCTTTTTGACTGTAAAGGGGTTTCCATAACTCATAAGGAGTTATTGCCACCCGAACAGATGTCCAATGCTGCATTTTACGAGGGAAAAGAAAGAGTTGTACGCATCTTTTCAGAGATCACCGATATTTGGATCATTCACTAAGGTAGTGCACCAACCATGGGTCGCTATTAGTTTCTGGCGAAACAAACCGTGGTAATGCTGTCCTAACCTCTTTACGGTCCAAATCGGACTTCGCCCGATTTCTTTCTGTTTTCCGCCTCACATTTAGCTTAAAAGGACACCATTTTGGAACTGTCAAATATATGCAGACTATTGTGACGAGTATTCTGAAAGAGATTCAGAAGTGAGCTAAGGCGCATAGCAGAACTGCTGACAACGAAATGCTGTTTCGACGAGCATTAGGTGTATCTAAGCATATTATTAATTAAAAGAATTTTATGAAATTATTTATTTTAACTTTCCAAGCGTACCTTTTATATTAGGGATAGAAAAATTAATTTTCTATTGTTTTGTATTTCAATTTGCGTTAGAACTATAATTGAGGAGATTTTCGGGGTTAAATTTTACTAATAGGCAATTAGATTTATTGAACACTATGTACTGAAAACACTCAAGAAAGTAACATAAACCTTGAAGACAACATAGAAGAAGTCCCTCAAATTCTTGAAAGTGAAGTTTAACATGCAATAAAATCACAGAAAAACGACAAAAACATAACCAATCAGATGATGCAGGCGAGACTACAAGAAACAACAACAAAATTGACCAACCTGTTCAATGTCATTTGAAATACGGAATATATACCCACACAGTGGACAACATGTACTATAGTTCCCACCCACAAAAAAGGAGACAGATCAGAAATAGGCAACTATTGCCCAATAAGCCTGATGTTTAATGTATGTAAGGTATTTTCAAAAATAATACTTAATCGTATCACCAAAAAACTAGATGAAGAACAACCAAGAGAACAAACTGGGTGTAGATCAAGATATTCCACAATGGACCACACCCATGTAGTGAAACAGCTAATCGAAAAAAGCCATGAATACAACTACCCACTATACATGGCCTTTGTGGACTATAGAAAAGCATTTGACTCCTTGAAACATCACTACATCTGGGAAGCCCTGAAAAATCAAGGAATTGAAAATAAATACATAAGGATAATGAAGAATGTATACACTAACAGCACAGGCAGAGTAAAACTAGAAACAGAGGGGGAAGCCTTCCCTATACGTCGAGGTGTGAGACAGGGAGACCCACTCTCACCAAAACTGTTTTCGTCAGTGCTAGAGGAAATCTTTAGAAAAATAGAATTGGACAATTTCGGTATCGATATCAACGAACAAACCTGAACCATCTAAGATTTTCGGATGACATAATACTCATAACGGATAACCCAGAAGACCTACAAATTATGCTCCAAGATCTGACACAAGAAAGTAAAACGGTGAGACTAACAATGAACAAAACAAAAACCAAAATAATGACAAATCGTCCCCAACAACTTATCAAAGTAGAAAAGGAAGACATTGAATGTGTAAACTCCTACATTTACTTGGGACAACTAATTGCATTCAGTGACCAAATGGAATTAGAAATAGAGAGACGGGTTGCCAACTCATGGAAAAGATTTTGGGCGCTCAAGGAAATTATGAAAAGTAAACAATACAGCATAGCAATGAAAAGAAAAATATACAACACCTGTATACCACCCATACTAACCTATGGTTGCCAGACTTGGGCATACACACAAAAACAAGACCAAAAACCAACTACATGTCAAAGAGCAATGGAGACAGCAAAAGAGACAGAAAAAGAGCCACGAACATAAGATACCTAACAAAAATAGATGTTGTGACCAAAACAAAACATCTCAAATGGCGGTTGGTTGGACATATGCTCAGAGAAAGTAAAAATAAATGGACAAAGCACATAACATAATGGACTCCCCGATTCCAAATCAAAAGAAAAAGAGGAAGACAAAGAAAACGATGGTGCGATGAAATAAAAAAATTGCAAGTCCATTATGGCGGCGAACAGCTAAAATTAGGGAAGAGTGGAAAAGCTATAAGAGGCCTATGTGTCGTAAAGACACGCCAACACCGAATAGAAATATTTAAAATGCAACATAAACAATTAACTTAGAAACTGTTGGCATATAAAGACTATAATAGTAATAAAAAAAAATGTACATAATACCTAGAATTAATAACGGAAAATTACACTGTTTATCTATGACACTATTTATTTTGCACTGGTTCAGAACGTTTTCGCGTCTGACACTTCACTGCCTTACTGCGCGACATTTAAGTAACTCAAGACCAGTTCCAGAGCCTACGCCAAGTTTCTAATAATATCTGGCAATTTCCCATTGTTTGAGCCTTTGCACGTGCACAACTACATTCCTCGAAGGCATTGGCAGCGCGACGTGAACGCGAAGCACAACAGAAAACTGCGGCAGTGGATGTCCATGGGGCGGTGTCTTCTTACGGGAGGCATTCAGAAATTCTTTATATTGTTATTGGGAAGGCAAAAACGTGTTAAATTTGAGTTTGTAACGCATTCATTATTTGGTTTACGCTATGATAGACATACTTTATTTTTTACGTTATTTTACTAACCCAAGTGAATCTAATACATATTTGGTACCTTTACTATCTTTATAATGAATGTCATTCTACGTTGTGCTACAATCCTTATTGCTCTAGTACTCATTATCGATATTTTAAAATAATTCTTGTGCTACATAAATAAACGTTATCTTTAATGGCATAGTTACTATTATAATGATAGCTATATTTCTTAATAATAACAGATTAAGTGAATAACCTAAATTGTAAAATAACAATAAAATTGAACTAAAATAGAAATTGGAGTAGATGGAAATAAAATTATGCGTAGAGCTCATACATGTAAGCCATGGCGTTGGACAAGACTATTGCCTATCATCTGTCTTCTTTCATTTATAAGGCATGGAAACAAAATAATTTTCTAAATGCTATACATTGTGAGGTCAGAATAGGATAAAAAGAAAGATTGGAAGGAAGCGTTTATAATACTCAGGAACTACGTTTATGCGGACGTTGTCGTGTGAGAGATTGAATCGTCTCATGTTGCTGTATCAGTAACTTGGGACGTCGTTAAATATGTTCCCAAGACCAGATGACCCGTTGTCTACGTACGGCCAACTGCCAACAGAACCGAAGGGCTAACCCATGATTCCGTCTGGTGGCCTAACCCTCTAGATCATCTAGACCACCCGTTGCACGAACGGGGATGTCGAAGCTGCAGCTACACGAGCGAAGACTACTTGCATCTGCAGCCTCCAGAATGGGTTTTATAATATATAAAGTACAAACTATAGCTGAAGGCTATACTTGTGAGATATATAAATCAATACAATCGCTTTTAAGAAATATCCAATTAGATCAAAAACAATTTCAAATATTTAAGCATCATTCAATTGTAGTAGAGACATCGATCAAAAACTAACACAATTTCAATAGATTGTGAGAATTATAGATAGCAGAATACGTAAGAAAATGCAACAGAAGCTTTATAAGACAATGACAGTCCCTTCGTTACTTTACGACTCTGAAACGTGGTCTTTAAGCAAAAAGATGTTTCTAAAATTTATTCAAGTGAAATAGAATTTCCAAGGTCGGTCAAAGGTTGTACAAGACATGATAACAAATGAATCGATACGACGAGAACTCAACATTTTCTCAGCAACTGACGAAACAAAACAATTTAAAATACATACCAAAAATGGTAATACAATATAAGCTTAAAGGAAAGCGAGATGTAGGACATCTACGGGGCGATTAAACATTGATCTAGAACAGGTCTGAAAACCTAACCGTGCAGTTGATGGTAGTGATCAAAAATTTTTGGACGAGGTTTTCTGCATAATCATTTGGCAAATATCGCCATATCTTCTCAATTCGAAATGACAGCTGCTTTACCGTATACACTGGCTTTCCTTTGAGCTCCTTTTTAATGTCTGACCACAAATTTTCAATGGGACTAACAGCTGGGGACATTTCCGACCATTTTACTGTAATAACATTATTTTGTTGTTTCTACACACTACAGTTTGCTGTGATGTTCAGTCATTGTCCTCTTCCAGCACCCAACTTGTTCTGTCAGAATCAAAAAACTTTTCAGCAGACTCAGTAAGCGCTTCTAGCAGATAGTGCACATTTCTCGACGTTTAAATCGTCCGTAAAGAGAAAAAGGCAACCAAAGCCGCGTTTAAAAAGGCATCTCCACACGTGCGCTTTTAGAGGGTGCTTTATTGTACGCTGAAGAATTTTACTAGTCTCCGCTAATCACGTAGTCGATAATGAAGACCATACCCAGAGAAAAGATTCCTCTATAATGATAACATTGCCCCAACCCCAATCCAAATTTTCTTCGAAGTTGGTCAAAATGGAAGTTTTTTTTACACAAGACGACTTCGAATAGTATTTAGAGAGAGCTGAATTCATATCTTGCAGAGTTTTATTTGGACAGACAAGTAGCTCAAGGAACGGGCTGGCTTGTCTTCAAAGGGACGCAAGATCGCTTTATCCTTTGTCATTGTGGCGCGGGTTGTTCTACTCTAGGACACATCGTTTACATTCCTAACCTCCCAAATATCTCTACTCACTCCTCCGGCTTCGGCATATATTTTCGAGTCACTCTATGTCAACACTGCCTCGTATCGCTTCAGAATTTTGCACTCGTTGTAAAGATAACAATGAGCCAGAAAACTATATACTGCGCAAAAGAGAACGAAATAGAGATTCAAACGAATTAACAAAGATGGCGCTGCGGTGCCTTCTTATCAAATGACGACTGTCACTTTTTTGTGATACAGACTGTACTTTTGAAAACATTGTGGTATGAGTAGTGCTGCATGTGATGTATTTGAAGACTGAATAAAATAAACAGATTTATAGTTCTTTTATATTGTCAAATTAGGTCTGGTTATTAAAATGATATTTATAATTTTTCGAGTACGTATTTATTACTTTCCACTTTTCTTTGTGCACACGTTTATAGGGTCGAAGCGTCTGAAGTCCCACTTTGTTAGACCGGTCCCGCTCCCCAGAGCCTGCACATAGCATCTGGACCCTGCCGAGAAGTTCTGCGATCCCGCGTCCCTTGTGGGCGTCGGAATCTTCCCCTTTACGTGACTTCTGCACCAATTTCTGTCCCAAGTTCTGCGAGCTATAATTGTCGAAGTATCGGCGAAGAAGTGTCCGAACGCATTTATCGTGCGGCTTGGGAGCGCTAAAATAGAACGGATAATTAAATTTGGACTTGCGCCGAGCGGCGGCGGGCGGCGGCGTTGCCAAACAAAATAAAAATGAAATTCGTGATTATGTGACGTAGTCAGGTGAATGTATCGTATAGACTTCTGCGAACAAGACTATATGGTAACGGAATATAGGAAGCATCATCAGGATTTTTATTGTTAATAATTTATTTGTACATACATAGTGGCCTAATGGGCAAGCCAGATAAGATTTTCATTTTAAATCGTTGTCCCTAAACCACTGATTACGAATAAACTAATAAAAAGTCTTGTAAAATCAAAAACAGATGAAGTTTGTAATTAGCTATGCCCCCTTAGAAGTTAATTTTGTATTTACTATTTCAAAAAAGTTACTCTTTTCCTAAATTTTATGTACAATAGAAAAATGTGCCATGGAACATAAAACTTTTATTATTCTGGCGCATCATGTTAATCCAGTTCGCGGTTCAAAAAGAAGATTGGTGGCCACTATTCTTTAGATAATATGAGTGTTACCCATTGGGCCGGCCAAGACCACAGAATCGTAAATTTTTTACAAATTTTAAACTTCTAAGCCGGAAAAAAGTACCGCGCTAGACAAGGAAAAGTTTTGTCGGTAAATTCGTGGTCAGGGGGTTGGGGGCAAAGATTTAAAATGAAAATCTTATCTAGCGTACCCATTGGGCTTGTAAAAAACACAGAATCTTCAAAATTCCCAATTTGACATTGGAAGTGGGAAAAAGTACCGCAATAGATCAAGAATTTTTTTTATCGGAGAATTTGCTGTCAGGGGGTTAGGGATAACGGTTTAAAATGAAAATCTCACCTAGCCCATTGGGTCACCCTGTACGTACCACTATTCTGAACATTTCAGATTCAACCAATATTTCATTTCAAAAATATGAATGAAGTTTGGTTATCTAACAGTACGCTGATATTTTTCTGTTCTTTTGTGTACTTTGGATCATATTCTCGCACTATTTCGCCACTACAGTACTGCACAGATTTTCAACTTGAAACGGATTTATTTTTTGGAAGACAGAGGTCAAAACATCCCAATGAGTTACTTATGCAGTTATGAATAGCAATGTCGTTCAGATGACGACCATCTTTTTGTCAGCTGCTTCTAATCCTTCGCTTGAAATCATCCATCCCTCGGGAAAATATCTGTTGATCAATCTGAGCACTTCTTGTCGAATAATATTCTTCAGTTCGTTTAAATTGCAGTTTCTGAGTGCACACACGGCTTTTCGGGTACCCCATAAGAAGAAATTACATAATAAGAAGTCAGAAGACCTTGAAGGCCATGGTAGATTGCCGAAACGTGAAGTGAGGCGCTCAAGGAACATGTTTTGAGGAACATCGGTACTATTCTGCTGAAAATAAACAGTTCATACGTTTATTCATTGTCTTCGCAGTTCTGGTCGTAAGAAGTTGTTCAGCATGTGAATGTAACGTTTCGGCTTAACAGTCGCCAAAAGCAACAATCGCACACAACACTGTAACAAGCACAGAGTCGAGGGATCTTTTTTGAGCTCAGTAACGAAGATTCTGCTTATTTACTGTTCCATTTAAACGAAAATCAGCTTCGTTGGTCTTCATGATGATTGCATTTTTATTTCCTCCCACGTCATAGTCTTCTCGTTGCTCATGATCTCTCGCCTTGTGTTATAGAATAACAAGCGTTTTGTGTGGATAGGATTCTTAACTAGTTCCTCTCTCACCTTTTTAATGTCTTCCGGAGTCCCTGCAACGAGTGCGGGGCTTAGTTACTTCTTATTCATAATTATCAATCCACCTGAGGATCATGTTATAGCTGGGAACAGCCCCATGTAGGCAACATTGAATTTTCGACGAAATAGTTGCTGAGCTGCGGTGATAGATCACCCACTTCGAGCAAAGCTGGCATAAGCAAACAAATGATGCTATAACTGTTCCATTGTGGCTGCATTGGCATTCTAGTAGAAGAGAAAGCCGTCTAACTGGTCCACCTTACATCACTACTTATCATGTACTATCTGTTTTAAAAATGTCCGACCATCGGTCACACTATACAATCAACGCTATTCAATTTTATTATTTTATTGTGCTCATTTAATGAACTAAGGAGTGAAGGAATCTTTTTTTAAACGCTTTTTTGGATAACGAATAGTAGGTCATGTTGAAGAAATCTCAGCAGTGCTTTAAGGAACTTCGCTTGTATGTTTGAATATAAGTGAAGAATGGTAAACGTAAGACATGCAACGTGAAATATTATGTTTTTCTGACTCTTTGAGACCTTTGGTGGGCTACAAGGAGTTAAATTTTGGTATATTGGAATATTTAAAAAATGCTGCAGAATAAGTTTAACCATAAATTCGATGTTCTAATGGTTTAGATGACAGCCTAGTTGGAATGGTAACTATTTATTAAGTTATCTCTCTTTAGTGTAGGGCGTCACCTTATTGACTAATAAGAAATTGTGCGAATAATGTTGCATAAACAGAAACCAACAATGGGAGCCAAGCGAAAGTAGTTTGTCGCTTATTTATGTTTGTGATATGGGTCTTATAGTTTCAGTCTCTTTCCAACTTATTTATCTTTTTCTTAAATGTTATTCTATTTTTTTAGTAAGTTGTTATTCTAGTCAAACTTTTATCGCTTATCTCGTCTAACACTTTCTTGTATATTACTTTGTCTAAATTGACGTAGATTTAGGCTATCGTTTATATAATTGCAAGTTAGGCAACACTACTTTATTAGTTGTCTTGCAAAACCTTTCTTATGAATGAAATTATGGGAATTCTACAATATTACGAATGTACATTTAGCCAACAGGGCTGTTTATATTGCATTAGTTTTTTTTTTTGGCGAAGGTTGTTGTGAGACAAATGATAGAAATGTAATTTTTTTGTTTTTACCAATATTTTATTAAGACTAAGTGAGTACACATTTTATTAGAGGCATTCCTTCTTCTAATATCGTTTTGACAATTTTCGTAGCGCTGCCGTGGGCAGCCCACTGAGGCTTGTCGTTGAACGGGATCTTTTTATCGCGCACTGTCTTTTTCATTGCGTCAAACAGGGCACAATCTGTCTATGTATCCGATAGTTTTAAGGTGGCAACGATGGGAGGACTGATATGCAGCCGTGTATTGCAACCGCTTCCCGATGCAGATGGATAATCCATCATCAGAGTTCTAAAAACAATCGCTCTGTTTTTTTGAGCACATTCCCGGGGGTGGGATCTTGTGGTGAAGGTTTTTATTGAGCTGTCATTACATGTCGTACCAGAATCGTGATTCGTCTGTTGTAGTCAAACACTTAAAAAATATCTCCGGGTGTATGCTGTACAGCTGCAGCTGCAGCAACTGTTGGCTTACCTCCACGTGCTCTTAGCACGATGAACCTACAGTGAATAGATCTTTATCATCTCCACGTTCTCATGAATGATAAATCTTATATATCTGTCAATATAGCGAATGTGATTGACTTATTTGACACAGGATAAAGTGTGGCTTACACGCATTTACCAGACACTCGTTGGTTTTACCGTTCTTGATACAGTCTTTTGAAGGCTTTTGAACTCAGATATCCACCAAATCACAGTTCTGAGACTTGGTGCTGCCATCTTACACACAACTACTAACCTCCTTAAGAAATCACTGTCTTCTTTTAAAGAAACCATACCATCCATCGCTGCTCACGATTGTTTGCTTTCATCGTTTTTCACTTTGTCTGTAATTGCACTTACAGCAGTACACCAACGACTCACTACCGTTTTAGCAACGTTATCTGGTAGCATCACGTGATACTCTAGTCTATATTTAAACTTATACGGGTACACGTTTCAACATTTGAAAGTTTAGAGGAAAGATTTTTAGTTTTTTGAGTGTTTCTCGTCGTATTCATTTTCCGTTTTTTTATAACTCATTTTGACACTTCTTTTTTGGCGGTTTTTGTGATTATGACTTTTATAGTACTTTATGTTTTTTTTTATCTACTTTTTTAGACTATTAGTAATGGTTTGTGTTTTCTCTGTGGACACGGAAACGGGAGAGATCCTAAAATAAATTCAGAAACACGCGGTTGTGTAGAAGTCTGAAGGGGTCTTTTTCTTATCTGCGTTTACAGTCTGTGTGCATGGGGCTGATCCGCGTTCGTGATTGGCTAAGAACCTGTCGGTTCAAGGCAATGTGTTCGTTGTTTGGTTCGGATGTCTGAACTGGCGTTTCTTGGAGGATGTGCAGTGTGTTTCTATTCAAATCCGAGTTTTCTCCTAAGAAAGCTCATTACAGCAACTTCAGTACAAATCCTGAAGGTAAAGAGGAATTCATCCCTGACTTGGCTCTCCTTTCTTTTTCTTTGATATGCATATACGCTTAATTGCTAGGTTTTCTTAAAGGTTATAACAATAAAGGTTGTATGTATTTTGTTTATTCACAGAGGAAGGAAAAACTATCATGTGTATTTATGTTTCCCTAGGTATTAAAAGCCGTAATCAAAACGATTTTAAATGCGAATCTGTTAGATGCAAAACATATCTAGAATTATTGCTCTCATAATCATTTAAATTTTTTTGCATTTTCTGTTTGTTCAGATGCTTTTGTTTGTATATTGTATTTTGTTCGTATATTAAATGACGGTTCTGTAGAATTTTGAAGAATTTTAATAAAGAAGGATATTTAAAATTCTGATGTTGGGGTTTTGTATGTATCATCAGTTTTGTAACGTCTATCGATATTGTCCGATTTCCAGACTCTTACTCGATCCTGCTAGTGCTCTTCTTGTATATTTCTAGCGTTATTTGCTTTCCTAACGTTGATTTTTCAAGTTATTCGGCCTTTTTCGCACGTAGTTTGTATGGGATCTTCCATTTCCATGTTGCTGTTGTATTATTTCTTCTTCGAGTCCTATAGCGTATTCGTACCAGATGAATTGCCGTTTTTTTACTTCTTTCATGAATATATGTTTTTAACCAATACGTTGCTTAATTATTTAATTTCTTATTTTTTTTTTAACCTTGATATTCTACAAAAACGCCGTAGTGCGTTCATTTCCATCACTGCTAATCGTTGTTCTTCTTCAGTCTCCACACTTCCGGGCCATATAACGTTATGGTTTTTAGATGTTATATTTTCTTCTGAATATCTTGTTTAGTCCTTTTCTGTCTTTAATCTTTTTCTTATCTCCCCCGCTTCGATCTGTTCTTTATAACTTTCATATGTTAGAATTCTTCCACCATTTTCTCTTGTAAGGCTATCTAATGTTTCTCCTATACACATGTAAGTTTAGTTAGGTCTGCTTTCTCAAATTGCTCTCTGTTTTTCCGATTTCTATGTTCTAAATCTTCTTTGTTTTGTACTAGCAAGACCTGATCATCGATTATTTAAATATTTTTATGCCTCCTCGCTTCTTTCCCAGTTTTTTAAAGAACATTGAAGTTGTATTTTAAATAACATAATAAATAGGCAGCATTCCCGGTTGAGACCCTTACTTACTATAAATTCCTGTGTTAATTGTGTCCCAAAATTCACGCAAGATTTGAATTTCGCGTCATTGGCGTGGTAAGGTGTTGCCAACCAAAAAAGACAGCGTGATAGCTGACAGTTTAGGGTTATTAAAAATGGAGCGCTACACGAAAGAACATCCTTGATCGTTGAGCAATATTTTAAAAATAATGAAAGTTTGGCAGCTACAGTTCGCAATTTTCGTACAAAATAAGGTCGGAATAGTGATTTAAATTCATCAACTGTGCAGAGATTAATTTAAAAATTCAGATAGACTGGATCAATTATTGACAATCGACACTCTGGCCGCCCTTCAACAAGTCGTTCAACACAAAACATCGACGCAGTTCGTGAGAGTGTTGCTGAGAGTAGGAATATCGATTCGGCACCGTGGTTAAGAATTGGACACTTCGGAGAGCTCTCTACAGCGTATTCTCACGACAGATTTGCATCTTCATGCTTACAAAGTTCAATTGACTCAAGAACGAAGCTTACTGACTACGCACAGCGAAGAGACTTCGTTGAGTGGATTATGGAACAACAAGTGGACGCTGATTTTTCGGATATTTTTATCTTCAAGACTTCAGGGTTCAGAAAATCTACGAATGTTCGTTGAGTAACAAATGCATTCACAACGTGTCACTATTTGGTGGGATTTTGGACTGGAGGCTTCATAGGACCATTGTTCTTGAAAAATGCGGCTGGTCAGGCGATAACAGTAAATGGTGCTTGCTATCGCGACATGATAATCCAGTTTTTTGTGCCTAAAATGCAAGATGTGGATGTAGACGACATGAGGTTTCAACAAGACGGTGCCATATGCCATATTCCATACAGCCCATGAAACAATTCAATTACTGCATCAGTCATTTCCTGGTCATGTAATTTCTCGTTTTGGTGATTAGAATTGGTCGCCCAGATTATCGTTGAAGAAGGAAATTAAGCGCTTTATCAACGATATTCAGCCACATTACATAAAACGGTTATGGAAAATTTTAACAAAAGAGTGCGCATGTGCCGGCAAAGCTGTGGTGTACTTTACTGTATACTTTATGAATCAATAAAAAATTACAATTTTTAATTAAAAACCCGTGTTCTCTATCAAAATTACTTGTTACGTGAATTTTGGTTTTAATTATACATTAATTCTTTTTGTTGGTTCCAAGGCTTCCTATAACTTTCCCACTGAAACGTAGTTATAGGCTTTAGTTACGTCAGTGAGTAAAAGGAAGGTTCTTCTTGTATAAATATATTCTATTATCTGTTTCAAACAAGATAAATTATCCAAGCAGTTTTTTTACTTAATGGTAATAGTCTTGTTCTATCACTTTCCTTCTCTGCTAAATATAAATGTTATTGTGATCCCTCTGGGGTTATCGCAGTTTTTCTGTGGTATTTTTCTGCATTGCAGTAATGCAGGGATTACATAATGCTGTTATTATTTGCTTTAACTTTTCTGTCGTATTCGTAATTATTTATGTTGTCACATTTTCTGCACCATTTGTTTGTTGTTATTCATAGCTTTAACCGATTTGTCAGTTAATTCCAATGCAATGTCCAAGGGATCTTCTAGGATATTAATATTTATATATTGCTGTATCATTTATTGTTGTCTTCAGTTAAAAGATTTTAAAAATAAATTTTTCATTGTGAAGCGGATATTAGTAATATGCTTTTTTCTCTAACCTCTTTACTTCGATACTTCTGGTGCCTCTGATTCTCTTTGCAATTTTTGTCCTACATCATTTGCTTTCCTTTACCACTAATTTTTTATTTTTGTTATTTATCCTATGTTTTTATGACTATCTAATTTATTTTTTGTATTCGGCCATTTAATGTACGCTTTCTTCTTTCCCAATTTTTGTATTTCTTTAGTCTTCGACATGTCGACGAAAGCTTCGTTGGCGGCATCATGCATTGCTTGTTTAATATGTTTATGTAATGCTTCTGGTTCTTCAGAAAGTTTTGTTGCGTTTATTACTAGATGTAATTTCAAAGAACTAAGGAACTTGCTATATTTCAATAATTACCTACTTGAAAGCGAACGTGTATTTTCTTCTTGAATATCGTAAGTTTTGAATTATAACAATAAACATGAAATTTTTGACAAAGCTCTTGGCCCCGTTTTGTGTAAATAGATGTTTACGTTCGTTGGTAATTCATTATCCTTATCATTTGCTTTTAAAAAAATTTCCCTGAAAGTTCAACTACGTCCTAATATTATTAGAAACTTTGTGGGGAGAACAAACATGATTAATTTTATCCGTTAATGTTGTTTTTAAGTTTATTTATGGATTAGGTACTTACTGCTAATGAGTGACGTACTAACATCATTCTTACTTAAATTTAGTAATGATAGTAACTGCAGCTAAATTTCTATCAATAAATCAATTGCTATAGCACAAATACAAATACCAGCGAATGATAATCAAAAGTCTATTTACGGTGGTACGGGAATCATTACGAAGTTAATATTTTAATCGAAAGAGGTCTCGAAGCTTTCGTGCAGCGAACAGCGAGCTTTCCTCCATTGATATTTACTGCCTACTTCCGCGGCATGAATCGCCGATCCCGCTGCTCCTGCACCTCCTTGCGCCGGGTCATTAAACGAGTGACTGTTAATGGCAGTAAGCAGCATTAAAAGCTCATTACCTCCGAAAAAAGAATCGGCCGGCTGATTTATCGCGGCACAAAGCGGTGGCGTGCTGGGCGTCCGTAAAGAGCAGCCGTCGGGGCGGGCGCCATCGAAGAATGGGACTTCAAGACCATCCCTGCGGAGAGCGCGCGCCGCGTGGGGATGAATTAAAAGCGTAATTACGCCCGGATATTTGAAGGAACTAATTTTGCCGTGCTCGCGTTGATTTATGGCCGTAGCGGCGTGGGGTCCGAGCAATTCGTCCTTATTGCCCGTTTTGTTGCCCAAATGTATTTTCGTGTGTCTATCGCAATCGATCGTGCTATTAATGTTCCTTATCCATCTATATTAGAGTAACAATAATTTTGAAGTGACCTCTAAATTACTAGAACAACGAACCTCAAGTTTGTAAACTAATCTGATAGTTAACAAAGGAAAAAGCAGAATTTTGAAATGTTTGTCTTTTAAAGGTTTAACTAAATTTCATAGGTAACTTTTCTCTCTATTTATAGTACAGAGAAAGTAATTTGAACATTGTGACAGACTCTCATTAAGAAAGTTTCTCACAGAATGATGGTAGTGCCATGGGGCTCCATCGAGCTGCAACGTAAAGGCAGCAGTGGCGTAAGCTACGTAGTTATTACCGTTACAAATACCACCTGTTCGAATAGAGTTCTTTGATGATAGTTCTTTATGAAATTACACGTTCAATACTAACCTACTCATGGGAGATTCTAAAACACAAAATGCCCTTTTCGCGCCCCTAACAGTCATTTTGCAACGGTTTGTCTGTCCCCTGGCGGTAAGGTTATGAACTTTTGCACGCTGTATGTAAACTTACGCAAATTTGATTATACGTATTGTATTTTTTGTAGAACGTGTTGTTATAGTTCAAATGTAAAAACTTTAGAACCTCTGGAACGGACAAATTAATGAAAATATCACGTACGTAACAAAGTAATATCACCACTGCGAGCGTTTAAAATTACATGTATAAGACAAGACTAATTGTAACATTTATAAAGTTTACCTGATGTAAAACTTATGTGTTAAAGCCAAAGTTTGGAGACGAAATGCTATGTAGACTCACCAGAATGTTATTAGTTCTGAAACTGCTGTGGAATAATAGGTTCATTCATGTAGCCTCTTGGTTTATAGAATATAGAAGAAAATCTTGCCAGTATTATCTGTTTACAATAATTTAAAATAAACATGTCAGTTAGCAGGACTTGTTATATAATAATATAATTGTTATATAAAACACAAATTAGGAATTATTTGTTATTTTTTGTGGAATAAAAATATTTCTTAATACGCATCCAATAACATGATCATCATTTACATTTATTTAAGGAGTTTTTAAAATGAGAACTGGCCAAACGGCTGTCGTCGAACGGTAAGGGAATAATTTTTAAAAATGACCCGTGAGCCCTTTTACCGAAAAAGATAACTTTAAGGTTAGTCTTTGAGTAGCCATTTAACCTTGTAATGGGTTTTGCTGCAGACAACCTTGAAGCTCGCGCTGATTTTGACAGAGAAATCACAAATGGAATATACGATGCAAGAAGTAGGCGCGGAATCCCAGTCACAACATAGCGCCCTCGTCTCCTGTTCAGGGCGCCCTCGTTGTTGTCCAGTATCGAGCTCTGGCCTCAAATCTCGATGCCGCTGATCATATTGGTGAGCTCCTTGAAGACGATACTCCTTTCTAGTCTGCACTCTATGTCACCACACTTCCAGTGCTTGCGCACTTGGTTAACAATATTGCGCTGCTCGTCGGCGCCGCCAATCCTCCTTGTTACAAACGACGCGCTTGGGCAGATCCGGTTGCGCAGTGTCTTAATATGCTGGGACCGAATGCCGACGGAATGAAAATGTAGAGCTGTTAGAAGGAAAATCTATGAGAACGCTTTACCAAATACAACTGATATAACACAATATAAAGTATATAGAAAGTGGTAGTATAGATTAAGAGTTGACGAACATAATAATATATTGGAAACCGCAGCAGAGGTTATCGGAAAGCAGAAGAAAAAACATCATAGAAAATCTGCTATACCTAGGTCAGAAGAACAATAACAGGCGCTTAAAGATAGAAATATAGCTTATCATAAACAGAAAAAACCAAACTAAAATGTAATAGACTAACTCGAGTGTTGAAGACTTAAAACCGACAAGCACAGAATATTAGATGAGTGGTGAAACATGGCTTTTAAAATTACGAGAAATTTAAACAATGAAGAAAAATATATAACACAGATAAATGTAAAATCTTCTCTAAAGTAGCTAAGATATTACAAAAATCGATGTAGCTCGAAAGTAAGATACCGTAAGAACAGGAGTGGATCTATCGAACACCGAAGAATTCAGCCATATGCTACAAAGCTCTAAAAATAGAAAGGATGTTGCTATAGATGGAATAAACAGAAAACATTAAATATTTTTTGAAAAAAGTAAAATTGAGGTATTTTGTCCTAGTTAATGTTTGCTGGAACACTCAAATTATAGTCCAAGATTACAGAATGATTATGGTTAAACCTATTTTTAAGAAAGGGGCTGCTAAATGCTGAATAACTGCTAAAGAAAATTGTGTCAGCAGAAATGATGTTTTTGCGATTAACAGTTGAACACAGCAGAGAAGATATTAAGAGAATTCAGTATACAAGAGAAAAATTTAATATATTCAATATTATGGGCAAAATAGAAGGGTATATAGCCAACAATAGAAAGATCATCTACAATGAATGAAAGATATGAAATTATTTAAGTTCTATTGTCTATATAGACCAAAATGGACACGAAGCAGAAGACCAAGACAGAAGTAGAATGAGCACATGTAGAAAATTTAGTGGTAACGTAATGGGTCGTGTCGAAAACATGACGTAGAAGAAGAAGATGGAAAAAATACGAATCCATGAGGAAACTGCCCAAGTCCTGTGAATATTCAGAATGACCTTCACATTTGAGGCATAAACCGACTAATTGTAGAGTGTATTCTTTTTATGCATTTTTATATTCTATAATAATGGAAACACCAAGTGACCATAAGAAACAAAATGTTAGTGAAAATAAAACTTGGAGAATTATAGATAAATAATGCTGCGCTAATAATGTACATGTCTTTTTCTCAAAGCAAAGATTATTATTAAATAAGTTTGGATGAAAAATTAAAAGAAGAATAAAGGTTAGTACGTAAATAGTTTAAACTGGCGCAAAGCTCAAATAATTAATATATCGATAATTATGCAACCACAATAGCTCATGGAACAATGATCAGTCTGAAGGTTGAAGAAAGAACCGCAATAGTAAAGCTTGAAGCATAACTATTTAAATGATGATGTAAGTGGGAAAATTATCTAACGCCTGAAATAAATTATTTGGCAATTATATGAAAAAAATGTCAACTTGTCTTGAATGAACATTTTCGAAGATGATGTATTCTTCGAATAGCGAAAACCCTGCTACAGTCACTTCAAATCTTATCCTATTTAAATTTTATGGTAAGATATAAGTAAGGTTATATTCAAAATGGAGATCGTTACCTATATAATAATAATAATAGCGTAGCTCAGCATCTCGTTTGGAAACCTGGCCTGCGAATTGAGAGATTGAAGCTCTTGCATATTTGTCTTCTCTGCCCATTGTTTGAAATGAACGCAGATACTCAATTATTTTTAGTGACTGAGTAGGCCACCTGCCAGGCATCAGAGAGCTCCGAGAATGAGCCCGTGTCCATCCGACCCGCAGCCCCGAACCTTCAATAATACAAAAATTATAAGTGCAATGCCATATAAGCGTAAAAGAATTTAGCATAAATTCACAAATCAAAGAAGCCGCTAGCACCAACAGCACTGTATGGTAATAAGAAAAACGTAAATTATGACAAGAGTTACTTGTGTTGTTTACGTGCATACTGTAACGTTTATGCTTTTAACAGTGGTGAATAACACACGTAAATTACTAACTTACCAGCATAACGTTACAGTCTATAGTTCTATTTATCTATAACCCAATTTATGCCGCATTGGCACAATTCTCTTTGCTTCACTTCGCTGCAGGCTATTTATATAACCAGCACCTGTTCTGGAACGTACAGGAACCATCTGGTAAAAATCTGGAAATCTCTGCACTGTTCGAGTCTTCTCATGTATGCCATAAAAAACAGCGACCCCGGTATTTTCTGCGAATTTCGCTAGATGGCGAGGTCTTTATAGCGGCGTTCGGAAATTCGTTACAATATGTCGGACAAAGAGATTTTTTCCATACTTTTGTTAGTGTTTGCTTAGTTGTTGTAAAATATTTGACTTTTTAAAATCTGCTGGATTCTATTGATTGAAGTATTCCGACATTTCTCTTTTATGATTCTATACTACTTGGTCAAAAGTATCCTGGTACCAATTTGGAGAAGTGGATCTGACTGTTATGCATACTGAAAGCGAGATAAAAGTGTAGATGGTAGAATATGTAGGTTAGATATACAATTTTGAACGTGACCTGATCATTGGACTGCCATCTTTGCAACAAATCGTGTAACATTGGTCTTTCTTAAGGTACCTAAATCTGGGATATGAAGCTGCCATTAAAATAAGTAGTAGGCCGCATAGATTCTATGATCGTATAAAAACTCTGAAAAGAGTAGTGATGAGAAGTCGGATGTCCTCGGTGACAACGATCACTGGTGCTTCTGGAGTCGTGGATGGCATCAAGACTGTTCGGCGCTTACAAGCAACATAAGCACGGTTAATACCAAATGGCACCTGCAATGGTTCAAATATCACCGCGAACAGTGAAGTTAGGTGGCAAAAGCAATATAGTTTTGGTCTGTTTTTGTGGTTCGGTCTGGGTCCCTTAGTTCCCCTAACGGCAAGGATGAATGCTGAAATGCATATCGATATTCTTGACAGCTCTGTGCTTTAAAACTCTGTGATGAGGTTTAGGCTAGAATCTTTTCTATGCCACACAACGAAGGTCCTTATTATGTAGTTTGAAGAGATGGGTGTTGAAAAACCGGTCTGGTTTTTACGGAGCTCCGATCTCAGCCCCATAGAAGATCTCTTGAAAGAAGTCCAATATTTAACTCTCCCATCGTCAGTAACTGCACTCATTTCAGTTCTCATGGAGAAATGGAAGGCACGTCCTACGGACATATAACAATAGCTGATGGAAAGCCTTCCCAGTCGAGTGCAGGTTGTGACTGATGCTAAAAGTGGGCCGACGTCCTATTAATACATGCCATATGAGTCTCTGATTCTACAAGAGTATGTGTCCGAATACTTTTGACCATACAGTGTACCAGACATCATATATAAATCAGTTAGATGAAATTGATAACTAAAGTGTGCTGCGTAAATGTATGTATATTTATTTTGATAATGAAGTTCGAACGTTCTGCATTAGAATCTCTTTTTCTTTAATCCTATAAATCATTCTTCAGATACTTCTGTAATTCGCAAAGCATTACAGATATAATATTAAGTGGTCGAAGAAAAACGTCTATTACGATTCAAATTGTGTCATTTACAAATGGTACAAAGTTTGCGGCCCGACGACCATGTAAATCCAAATCAGCTTGAGGCTTGTATTGCAGAAAACGATGGAGAACGCGAATTTGCTAATTGTCTGGTGTTTAGCGACCAAATAATATTTCATGTAATTAGAAAGGTGAGCTTTTGTAATCTTCAGATATAGGGCACGGAAAATCCTCATACCGTTGTGACACATCCAAGGGATTCGCCAAAACTCAAGTTTTTCATGAAATCTCTGATATAAAAGTGTGTGGGCCTGTTTTTTCAGTGAAAAGGTTGTAACGGATGCAACATATCTATCTAAATCAGGGACTAGCTTACCGCTGAATTGGTCGATGTGCTAGAGAGGATTTAGCATTTTTGCCTGCTCCTTTAAGTTCATAAAGATCTGGCTTACGTGCTACCAATACTAACACCGGTGCTCCTAGACCTTAATACAGCTGTTGTCGGGACATACTACAGTGTCTGAGGACCCAATTGGATTACCGTTTAGACGTGTCGTGTGTCGTGAGGAACTCTTATAGAACATTTGTGAAAGTATGAATAAAAGCTTGGACGTTTTCCCTTTATTTTTATGTATTATTTAGTCATATCTATAATGTTCTGTGAAATATATTTTTTTGAAAACCCATTGATACTTCTGTAATAATCCTGTATATTCAGAAACTTCTTATGCCAACACATTTCTAGCTGAATTGTTACTTTAGGTTATTTGGTTTATTTTCAGTGTCATATCAGCTTTTTTTCGGTAGACGAAGCGTGAAAGTGACACTGTCGATAACAGGTGAATTCTGGGGAGCTGATAGCGCCCGAACATTGCTTTTAAGGGTTGCTTAGCAACCGTATCAGACCTCTTTTGTAATTCTTTAGCTCAAAACTCGGCCGTTCTTGAATGCAAGGTTGTGTGTAATTACACAGTGGCTTCGCTTCCCATGGTCACTCCGGCGCAACATTAAACATCGCGCTGTAATATATTTGCGCGCCAGTTTGCTTTTGTAACGGAACGAAGGTTACGCTAACACTCGAACAAGTTTGCGGCTAACTTAATTGTACTCGACGTCTGGCGGTGCCACGCCGGAGCTAATTTAATCGCATTAGGCAGATTGCGGCATATTTCGGCTTCCACGCCATTATTCCAAGACCGCGCGGGCGGGCCGAAACCGAAAGCGAGCCCTGAATTAAACATGGCGCCGCGATCCCGTTCCGGGATTGCCATCGCCATGCAAGTGATTAGGCACTTCGATTTCCCGACAATTCCGCCGCCGGCTGCATAAAGGGCACGTCACACGCGTAATCCAATAGAGCGCCTATTTTCGAGCTTCGGCTTTGGATCCGGCTTCGACATATTGGATCGCGTTTCAAATACATCCCGGCGCCGCCATCAATCCCTCGCTCGTGCAATATGTATATGGGGCGCAAATTGGGTTAGGTAGGCAAATGCGATGTGTAACGGGGCTGAAAGCTCCTTCGATGACAAATGTTTTGGCCGAAGGCAGCGGAGTGGAAGTTTGCAGGGATATGGCTGCTTCCAACGCGCATAAATCGGAAAGTTGGAATCAAATTCTGCGTTGTACGAAGTAAGCTTTTATTGGAGAGCAGACATAAATATGTCATAATAAAGATCAAAAAATCGCCATCACAAGATTCTTCCAATCAATAAGATCGACAAGAAATTAAATGATTAGAAGACTTTGTTCTCTTAACTCCAAACAACTTGATAAGAAACTGTAACACAACTGTAACCAAAAAACAATGAATATTCTAATGCATATTAAGGGAGGAAATCTGTTGGCTATATCTGATGGTTTGTAAAGCTTGAGAATACGGGTATTGTTAGATTCATTAACTAACGCACTAATTGGTTTGGATACACTGTAAGGTTTTCACTGTACTTCCCATTACTTTAAGAGCTTCTTTCAGCGTAGAAATTGTAGATCCCTTCTAATAATTGCGTTGGTCACAAACTATGGGGCATTGACCATACTGTGTTAAACCTCATAGTTGAATGCTATAGTTCCGAATTGGTTGTAGGTTGACTTTATACAAAAGCACTTTGTTCTCCAAGTTGAATTTAGACCATCATCCGATGAGCCAATACATTGTTTCGGGTTTTATAGTCAGTTGTGTTTATTGCCTCAGTATGTCATCTCTATGTCAATCTTGGGTTTAAATGGATTCCTAAATATTCAGCTTAATTAGCTTGAGGTGTCTGGTGGTTCTATAGGTTTATCGGCGGGTATCTGTCTCTTTTCATTGTCAGGGACACATGTGTTGATTTTCGCTCGTTGTGTTTTAATCTTCAGGTAATTAACCAACCCTGAATTGAAGAATTGAAGAATAGCTGGCAACGCCAGTACGGTCGTGTCGTCACTGCCATTGTTGTAAGTGCGAATACTGGTAAATCTGCTGTGAAAAGCAGATATAAGACTGCAGTGGTTTCAGATTTTAGCATTTTTTTAATATTTAGAAATCAAATTGTTTTTGAGTGATACATTCAGCCAAATTTGAAAATATAGTTTTGAGAAAAACATACAATTGACGTGAATCACTAAATGCGTAATTAGCTATTTCAGGGCCATAGAATAGTCTTTTGGCTTCCTCGTAGATCTAGTTTTCTTCTACTAGCTACTCCCTCCGTACTTCACGAGTCTTTTTGACCAATAAATAGCTGTGGTGCAGTTTAATATATTTCTTGCATTAGCTTCCAATTACTATCTCTAGTGAGACCATCGTTTGTGAAATGGATACGTTTTTTTCATGAAATAGTTCAAATGCAATTTTGACGATTTTTAACCCAGAATGCAGGTGCTTTAGAGCTACACCCCAGGTGGTGGTGTTGAAACTTTCTTTGTTATTCTCCGTATAACCACCCAAGCATCTCTTTTGTCAGATCTTCATAAATGGGAAAATATGTTTCTGAACGTCTAGATCGAATGGAGGAGGGTCCTCAAAATAATCCAAATTTTCTCCAATAGTTTATCTTTCTGTCTGGCGGGCAGTACTTATGATCTGGATTTTCATTCGTGAAGCTCTAATGTTACTAAGAGAACATTATAGCTTTCTTTACATTTTTAACTCTATTATTGCTCATTCGGATAGTTAGCCCGTAGTACTTGCACGTTTTTTTTTAATCAGAGCATTAGTTAATTTATTTTTCCGCCGAGATTCTTTTTTTTGCTTGAGGTGCCTGATACGCTTACTTTTAATCACTTAGAAATAATCACCATGCAGGTTAACACCTAGAATAATCTTGAACTTGAACATTGAAGATATATAGCGTCGATATGCAATCGTAAGCATAGGTCCGCTATCCAGTGAATTAAAATGGATTTACGATAGAAATGCGCGATCATAAATAATGGGAAGTTGCACGATCGCAAAATAGAACGGACAGGTGTCTGTCAAAGCAAGCAAAACCTTTCAAATATAACCCGAAAGGGTCCAATCCACCAAAAAATCATACGAATCGCCAAGGTAAATGCCATAAATCAGCTGTTTATCGGCGTATAAACAAGGCCGCGCTAGACGAAAATTGTACAGAATAAAAAAATAAATTAGTATAAGATATATGTAGATCAAGAACCAATGGTATAACAACAACCAATGATTATATGAAGAAGAAAATAGTGACAAAAACAACTGAAGATTTTGAAAAGAGAAAACGAAACTGCTGGCTTTTCGAAAAGTTATAAAATACAACGAACTTCTGAACGGAATACCGCGGAGCAATAGGAAGATAAGAATACGGCAAACAAGTGGAAGCATAAATCTAATATTTAAAAATAATACAGAAGCGAGTGAAATGAAATATATAATATATAAGAACTCAAAGTACAGTTCTAGAAGAACAAAGACCCAAGGAAGTTAAAAACCTCAAAGAGGAATATAAAAGAATGATAAGCAATGAAAAATTGAGAAACAAGCGATACCGAATAGAGAAACTAGAACTGGAAGAAAAAATCGAAAGAAGCGGTAGTCAGAAATAGAAAAAGGATGTGGCAATAAAAGGGTCACAAATACAAGACAAAATCTTAGAAGAACAGATTAAAGGTTTCCTCCTGAGAAAATTGGAGTTCAGCCACAAATTAAGAAGATATTATAATGAAAATGAAAAATACGGGAGGCAAAATCAGCCATATTGAAAAAGAAACACAACATAGGATGACTTAACGGTTTAGGAACGACAAGCGAGGTAAAAGATATTGCAAAACATAAACGAAATGAAGGAAATGCTAAGAAGATAAGAATGTAATAACAATGGGTACTGGATATTTTAGCGGCACGGGAAAGGACTACGAAAGGAACTACCGATATGAAAATAGGAGAATATCTAGGGTTTAATGAGGGAGGAACAGAGAACGGATTTGGAATAGGTTTTTTTTAAAGGAGGAATTGGGAAATGCAGCTACAAAAGATGCAGACGAAGAAACCAAAAACAAATTTTATGAAGAAATAGAAACGGCATCCCGGTATTTGACACCAAAATGATACCAGACGTAAATGCTAAGATCGAAAAAGAAGAGAGTCCATTGAAGGAAAAAGAGAATAGGCAGAAACTTATCAAATTTGCTGCATTAAAACAGATGATAAAGAGTAAAGTCTTAAACTGTAGAGACTTGAATCTATATTTTTTCCAAGAGCCATCACCAGAATCGACCGTTGGGGTTCTTTGTTTATTTCCTTTTCTTTTTCTATAAGTTTCTTGGGAAGAAGTTCAAATATGGATTTCATGGTTGTACGTGCTTTCGCTGAACCTGATGCAGCCATGCATAAGATTGCAGAATAAAAAATCTGGCGATTCACTTCATAACTAGCATTGATTCAAGGTCTTGTATTGGTGTTTCTTTGACTACAGCGGCATATCAAAACTAGTCTGCAACCGTGGTTCGATTTCTGGCTTCTTCAAACTTGAAAGTTTGTTTGCACTCACGACAAAAAAAGGGTTTAATAAAACGATAAGGTACAAAGGATTCCAATTCAGTGTTGACGTCGAAGAGTTTTCTTGCACTCTCTTCTTCACTCTCATCTTCTCGCTCTGAGAAGTGATTGCCTTGGAACCTTCTCTTGGTTCTTCGTGGTTTCGATGCTCAGGTTGGTTCGAATTTGGTCCCTTTTGTACATGACGCCATTTTCAACTCTTAAAATCGTTCTGAGCAGGTGGAAATTCCGAAGCTAAGCTAATTATGACACTGTTCAATACAAGCTTCGACCCTTTTTACTAAACGTCAATATAAGGCATAAGAGATTTTCACTTAGAGATACTACTCATATGTTTCTTCTGAAACATCTGCTCTATTAAAAAATAATGGTGGAAATATTTGACAAGAGGAGATTTTGAAAGGTAGGTGCTCCACCCTTAACACATCAGTGTACTTGAGTGCACCCCAAAGTAGAGCGAATTTCACTTTAAAACTTTGGGACTATAATCTTGGGATGTTGTACTAATATTTAATGAAAAAAAGAATTTTCTTGGAGTTCTAATTGTATATCGCCTCTTAAAGGACTGAAACTGAGTCATGGAATAAAATTGATTGTTGTCGGGTGTATAAGTAAAGTATAGGCATTTCTGCTGTCAACTTAAAAAATGTATGGTACCGACGCAGCAAACAATAAAACCGAAAAATACACACAGTTAACACAGTTTTAAGTAATTCATTATAAGCGCAATAACATATTGCGCAATACTTGCTCTTTGCATTTCAGTTTAGAAAGCTCGTCTGAGTCGAAGTAAATAATTTACAAGGTATTAGGGAGAGGTTCTGTGTTTTCTAGCACGTTTTCGTTGTGGTGACAGTTTTATTTGGGGTGTGACAAGTGTCCTGCTAATTTCAAGTACATCACCCGACTCGAGCAAAATTAACTCCAAGGGTAGGAGTTGCCCAGTAAATCAAAAATCGGATACAATAAAAATAAGATCACTAGCTTCAACAAAAGTGAGTTAATTCTCGTGCACCATCATTATCGACCACAAAATTTAATTTTCATAGTAAAACACTTTTTTGCATTTTATAGGACTTGAAAGGTGTAATATATTATGAGTTGATAAAAAACAACAAATAATAATTTTAAAATATTAGGTGCGACAGATTAAGTTGTGATAAGGAAGAACACCATAAATATTCAGGACTCGAATTCGTTTTATTAGAACATACTGTGGATCGAATGGAAAGCAAAATATAAATCTGGACAATGATCAAATGAGAAAAAAGTGAAAGGAACTTTTATACAGACCAAATAGAAAATAAGGACAAATAGTAATTAGGGGGTTCATACTCTTAAAAGAAAATATAACCTTAAAGTCCAGAGCTTTTCTTGGCCTACGTAGGACTTGTGTATAGCGAAAGATAATTCCACTCACAAGGTAGCTTTGTCCATAACAAGACACGGCGATTTAGACCAGAGAAAATCCATAAGCAAGTTCACCTGGTGTAAGTTTGGCAACTTATTCCGCGGTATTCTTTATTTTATTCACAAGTTCAGGACTAGCTGCAAGGAGAACATATATTGCAAGAAGTTGGGAAAAATGAACAAATTTTAACATACAGATGCTCAGCAGAACAAGACCAAGGCCTGAACTGTGAAGTTGATGACACATAGAAAATACAACGAGATTGTTTCAGATAATAATGATTATTAAAATCATCACGAAAGAAATCCCATTAAACATAGAGCGACGTGATGTATGCATATATATTTAAAGTTTATAAAAGTAGGGCGTTAAACAACACATTGTTAGTAAAAAACATAAGTTTCAGATAATCACTATCTTGGTAGTAAAATTTCATTTGTAACTCAAAAAAGATACATCATACTTTTCATCATAACATTTTGCAAAATTTCTTGTAAAAAGTGGTAAGAGCAGTCTTAATATTGTACAAATATCTCGAAATTCTAAAACAGTTGTCGATAATGAAAAAAATTTTGTCTTTTCTTAGGACTTATGTGTTCACGTGGTTTTTTTCAAATCTGCACACATTGTACCTCTATTAATTTTGGTCTGCTATCTGACGATCTTTCTTTTCTTATGCTAACGTGAGACATACATATTGTCAGTCTCGAAGGTTTGTTTAATCAGAAATCCGAATTGTTGCGGAGTGAAAAGTCACTATGTTGGGCTACGTCTTCAGCATTTTTTTAAATTGTTCTTAATTTCAAGATGAAAACCTTGAAACTTACGCCTTTTTTATTAGGGGCAAAATTTTCGTATAATGACCTGCTTCTTGAATTCAGTTTATGCAGTTTAGGAGACAGAATACGATTTTTTCTTAGCTTTGAAGGAAAAATAAGATTTATTAACAAACCGGGAAAATTCTAAATCAAATCTTTATGAAGATTATGAAGACTAAGACAAAAATGGAGAAAACAATATTTCTGCTTATAGTATTTTTTATAACACTTCCGTGTTGTTCTGGGTCTTCCTCTTTCTTCTTTCCAAAGGGATTTATTCAAAAATTCTTTTTGGTAACCCATTTTCGTGCATCCTCTTGATATGGCTGTACCATATTAATTTTTTTTCTACAATTTGATTTTTTTATCATCTGTTTTATTGGGTTGTTGGGCTCTCTTTCCAATCTAGATGTTTTACAAGATCTTCTAAAGTCTTCTAATCCCTTCATTTGTTCGCCATGCTTTCGCTCCATATATTCATTTAAATAGTTGTGCTGTAAGTTTTATTTTAATTACTTCTTTATCTCACCATATCACAGTAAGTATTTTCTTGTCCAATTTCTTTTTTAATCTCTTCCCCGTCTTCGTTGTTTTCAACCCTAGGTATTTGTAAAGATTGCTTTTTAATATTTTCTCTGAAGTCTAATTTATCTTCTGCAGGTTTTATACATAAATACCTGCTCTACCTTTGGCCAGAAGGACCTGGTCGACCGCGAGGTGTAAAGTATAAATGGTTGTATTATCAATTCTATACCCATGTCTGTTCGTTTATTTTTACACTTTTGAGGCTCATGTTTGGCGTATACTTTGAAAAGAGCGATTGAGGGACAACAACCTTGCCTAAGTTTTTGTTACTTTACTCTTTGTTGTCGTGTCTTTATATGATTCTTTTACAGTTTTGATTATCGTGAATGGTCTCCACTTTTATCTCAATTGGTTCTCCATGTATGTAACCCTAGATTATCTTCTGGCAGGTTTTCTAAATACTCTCCTTCCAGAACATGACACTGGTCCCCTGTAAGAAATTTGCTATTATCAATTCGTATACCCATGTCTAGTTCGTTTATTTTACACAGCTGCCCTGCTATGTTTGGCGTATATTTGAAAGTAGCGTTGGCGACAAAAAGGTGCCTAAGTTTTTCAAGATCTACTATTGACATTATCATGATTGTCGTGTCATTTTATATGATGTCAGTGTCGTATATACCAGTAAAGTTACTCGAAGAATGGCGATGACTTTTCTCTTTTCTGCCAAACTTATAACTGCAGCGGCGATACAAAATGCTTGGGCAATATATTATGAACAATTTCGATATCTCCTCTCCTTAGAACAGTGTACAATCAGAAGCAGAGTCCTCTCTTTGATACGAGCAGATGTATCGTCTGCTTTATTTGGACTAAATCCATAAACAAACAGTCCTTCTCATCACTTCATCATACACCAGCAATAAATCAAACGACGAGTAAGCTCAGGATTATCATGATATATAACAAAACAAAGACGGAACCGGTGCGTTTGATCAGAAGTGCCATACTTACACGACGGCTCGGGGCACTAGGCGTTGGTCTCTTAAATTTTTCTAGAATATGCTAGATCAGGCTGGGATCAACGCTTTTATTTTACACAACTTGATCGCCACAAATGAGATATTGGGCCTTAGTTAAATTTCTGAACTTGAAATGACTTTTTAACGTTTCTAACATTATCACTTGTTCAAGCACCAGATAAAAATAGTTAAAATAAATTTTATCAAATGAACAATTTTTTTCTTAGAATACAAGTACCTATTTCTATTTTCCCTAAGTTTAATAACGCCATCTATATTTATAAAAAAAAGTTTATGTAAAAATAGTAGTTTTTTTTAACGTGATAATTTAATTAAATTGTCTTGTTTATAGAATATTTCAATTCTTGGGAAAATTATACTCCAAAAGCATATATTATAAAATAATAAATTAAAATATAAAGAAGATATAAACAATTAAAAACGTGAAAACCAAATTTGCACCCGTGTGGCTTTCACGTTACTGGAAAGAGGTGGCCTCTGAGGGTTAATATCTGTAAGTTCTTTCTTCATGGATTTTGCGTGATATTTTACCAGCAATGTTTTGTAACATTTTCCCCAACTTTTATTAGGCATTAGTTGCAATATTGTTTTTATTTTATTTCTCCTAATGCTCTCAATAAACTTCCAGACTTTTGTGTATCTCTGTCCTTTAATAAACAATTTTATATGTATTGCATTTTCTATCCCAAGTTTTTCCTTTCCCTTTTGTAAATTGTTTTCCATTTTACTTTTCTATGTACTCATTTTGGTTTCCAATTGTTATATTATCTGGGCATTTATAAATGCATTTTTTTGTGTACTTTTAATTTTGAATTTCCATTCTATCACATTTTTTCGCTTACTTTTTCACTCTGTCCATCTTTCAAATGCTTCATTTGTTGTTTTATGCAGCGATTTCTTATATGATATAAAACAATTATGTTGTATATATTGTAATTGTGCCTTTATTAATATCTTCGATTTTTTTTATTTCTTTTATGTTGAGTATAACTTCTGAAAATAATAGCATGAATTAATATATTTCTGCGTTCTTCAACTTTTCTTTTTGTTTCTTTAATGTTAATTTTTGTTTGTATTCCCTGCTTACTTCGACTTGACATATTCATTAACAGTTTTCTCACTTTAATCTATCGTATATTACTTCGGTCTATATTCCGAGGGTCAAACCTGTTCTTGTTTTCTCGTTAAATTTATTTTATACATTCCAGGCCCATTGCTCCAACCTCTAACTAGGAGGACCAGAAACTTTGATTTTGTGGTGCTTTTTTACTAGACAGTTTGTTACAACTAAGAGATCTACTCTTTCTACCTGCCATAATCGTTGTTTATCTGCCTTGTAATTCTGAGGGGGGGCCCTTTATAGGATAATATTAGCCATCCAGCTGAACCCTGTTTTTGCGAGGTGTTACTTCTTCCCTTCTTTTATCTAGGGTTGGGACAGACATTGGCGGAGTTACAACATGTATTCGTTAGACATATACTTAGGTACGGCCCAAAAATGTAATAAATTGGTTAGGGGGGCTTATGATTGTAAATATATATTGAATTTTATTTTAATTTTTATCCAAATGAAATCTATCTGCTTAGTGGTTACATTGCAGCTTTATTTTGAACATCAATTGACTTCCAATTATCGCTATACTTTGCAGTATTTTTTGTACTTTGAAAAGGTTTTTTACATATTGAACATAAAAATAAGATTTATTTTTTGTCGATAGTGAGTCTGAAAGCTTAACTCTTTTTATTTCCATGTAGCCTTCTTTAATACTGTATATTTATTTGTTGAAACGTCGTCTAACTTTTCCACTTTGTTTAAAGTCCCAGTCTTCTTTCTATTGTCAACGATGAATGTGTTCAGAAAGAAATTACTTGTCTAAATGACGGTCAAATTTGGAAATTATTATATATTTTTTAGTCTTTTGTGTTCAACAGACTTTGTTTCGAAAATAGATTTTCTTTTTTGTTAGTTTTATCTTTTTAAATTTTGGTAATTTGTAATAGAATAGATTTTTTATCTTTAGACTAATTTTTTGACATTTTCAAATTGATTTTTGCTTTTTATAATCTATGGGACAAAAGTTCAGCTAAAAACAAAACAAATTTTACTCGTATCTACATTGTGAAAATACCAAAAATTGTATAAATGAAAGCTGATGTCAATCGGGTCGTTGCAGGTAATATTTTGGCAAGCTTGTGTTTGCCCGAATTCTATTTCGTGGTCTGGATTTTCCAAAGCATGTTCAGCAATTGCTGATTTCTCGGGTTGATTAAGGCGTAGATGACGTTTATGTTTCTTTACCCTAGTGGCAACCGTTTGGCCCGTAGTCCCAATACAGACTTAACAAGGTATGCAGTGTACCCCTGGTGGGTTTCTTGTATCTTTGGCTGGTCTAAGCAAATCCCGTATCTTGGTGTTAGTAGTGTAGATGGTTTCCACTTTATGTTTTGAGAATTTTCCTGTCCATAAGAGTCAAATCCGGACCGAGTGAAGGCCAGTTTATATCACATCTTCTGGAAATCAATTTTTGAGGGAAAATGCAACAAAGTCGTGGCAGAGATGTTGCTCCATCCTGCTGGACTCATGTTCTTTGATTATAGCTAGCAACATTTTGCAGTTCAGGTACAAAGGAATTGGTCAGCATCCCCACAAAACACTCTGAAGTCACTGTAAACACGCGGCCCCTTTCATCTTCAAAAAAATACGGGCCGATTATTCATCGCGCGGACATTATAGCTCATACAAGGCGCACTACCGATTGACATGCGCCCCGAAATGCAGCCAATGAAATCGAAATTTTTTTTTGGGACACCCAGTAATTTGAGACCCTATTTTTTTTAATAACACCGTCCAATATTTTAACTTCGTATCTTGCAAGAGATTAATAATTTATAAGCCGCCTTTATAGTCCTGCTGAAAGGATAATTGATCTGAGAGTAATAATGTTGAAGGTATACGTTTGAGATTTTACTGATTGGACCTGAAATTGATGTTAATTTTTAGTTTTCCGAACAACTACTTTGAAATATTTGCTCTCTAGCTCTTTAAATGGACAGATAGAGAGATAATTAGACAAATAAATTTACCGTTTTTTCACATTTTGTGGAAGTTACAAATAGAGGCAAAGCTGCTACATCACGTTGCTCTCTTTTTCGCTCTACGTAATTAGAAGCAAAGAAACAGCGAAGCAGCTAATGGACGCTGAACCCAACATGTATCGCGCGCGTTGAGCACGAAGGAAAATAACGACGGCGGGATGGGAAGCATAATGCAACATTAGCTCGCCGGAGGCCGTAGTGGCAATTATTATTTTTAGAAACTTTAATGGCCTTCGCGGCTGCGGAATCCCCGAAGCGGGAAAGTTCGACCATAAATCTCCGACGCTAAAATGCAGCCTTTATGATTATAATTAGCGGCGACCCATGCAGCGGCGCGCCCATCCGCCTGCGGTGTTGGGTTTCCTTAAGCCGCTTTCCTTCCGTTTCCGCGGGCGAGTTTACGGCCTAAGCAACGCTTTGATTTTCTCGGGACAGCACGAACGACGGCTTTGTAGGCTAAGGAACTTTTCGAGCCAGCGGCTTTTTTGCTCGTTAGTTACCTTTGCTGCACACCGATTTGTCGTAGTTCGAAGGCTCCATAACAAAATCCTTTTATGGGTACTTGCGCTGCTTTCGTTTTCATTGATACCATCTTTATGACGTGAACTAATTAACTGAATGATGGTTTGTCTGAAAGAAATATCCAAAAAAATAAAATAAAAATACAACTTGTCTTTATCACTTGAACTTTCCAACTAAAATTATTAAGAAGTCCAAAACTAAATATTCAAATTTCCAATTTAGAAATGTTGAAACTTGAAACTTTGAAAATTGTTTCTTATTCTTTACTATTAAGGGTTTGTTTCCTCTACACTTTGAAAATTATATTTTACAAATATCTTTTCTTCATAAGCACTGGCATTCTCGATAACATTTTACATCACGCTAGTCAGTGTGTTTTTGTCTATGTCCCGAATTTCAGACATAATGGGTACTTTATCCACCTTTATAGTGGAATACCTAAAGACTAACGAGTAAAAAAAGGGGTGTCGTTCCTAATTAAGAGAAAAGTGAAGAAACGTATAACAGATTGGGAAAGCATCAATGAAAATCTAATTTGCATGAACCTTAATTGGAGGCAAAAAGAAAATAACAATTATTGGGGTTTATACGCCATTTGATGATGAACTCGTTAACGAAAAAAACCAATTTTTCACAAAGCTCAGTGATGTTATTGGAGGCTTTAACTGCAAAACCAGAAAGAAGACAAACAACAAATTATAGGTCAATATGTTAATACCAAGAGGCTCATTGGCATATGCGACTATCACAAATTAAGAATAGCAAATAAATTTTTTAATCATAAACTAGCTCATAAGTATACTTGGATACAAACATCCCGAAACCTAAAATCTATGATTGATTGTGTAATTACCAAACAACATACAAAAATTAAGATAAATGATGTGAGGAATAATAAGTGATTTGGACCATCATTTATTAAAAGCTACATTACTCTTTCTGTACACTCATAACAAAAATCAACAAGCAGAAGAGTAAAATATGAAGAAAATTTAAAATACAAAATATAAACCAGACAGTCTAATGCACGACAGCGTGAGATATTTGTATCAGAAGAAGCTAAACGAAAAATTGGTAGATATTACAGAACAATCATTCCAGGAAATTGCAACAACATACAGAGGCTAAAGAAGCACTAGGGACAACAGAGAAAAGAAAAAGTAACATTTTGTGTTGACAGATGAAATTAACATATTAGTTGGAGAAAAAAGACATTATATTTAAAATAGTTACGCTCGATAACGGAAGAAGACAGATTAATTACAATAAGAAAAACGAAGTTAGACGAACAGTAAAGAAAGAAAAAAATAATGTATGGGATGAAAATGTGGCGAAATAAACGCATATGTAGGAAGTAGAAAAAATACAGAGGTTCGGAAGTTTATTAAAACTAACACTACAAATAATACAAGAACGGGAATGAATACACCAATTTGCTGTCAGAAAATAGGGAAGAAAATAAGGTAGATCCATAAGATCATATAAACATACAAGGAGAACAAGTAACCGTTATGATCGACATCATATTGAAAGCAGTTAAAGGGTTAAATATACTCCAGCCTCTGACCTCGAAGGTGTGCCTGCAGAACTTGTAAAATGCGACACTGAAAAACTATATCATATGATTACGATAATTGTAAATCGATGTTTAAACGGCTAGCCCTGCCCAGATTATTGGACACTCCCATACATTTCTTCGATACATAAGAAAGCATCAAAAACCAACAACTACACTGGTATCTCCGTTACGATCACAATGAGCCGACTATTTGGAAGAATCCCAAGAAATCTAATAGAAACCGAATGCAGCAGCTACGAAGAAGGACAAAGCGGATTTAGAAATGGGATATCATGCACAGATAACGTATTTTGTTAAAAAAAAATTGGAAAGAAGTGCACATAACATTTACCGACCTTCAAAAAGCTTACGGTATGTACTGCAAAATGAAATATTTGTATATTAAAGGAGCTGAAACGAGCTTTATACTCGACAATAATAAAGAAATTATGTCATAAAAAGTATACAAGTACTTGGCAGTGCCATTTAATTGGGAAGGAACAAATGAACAAGAAATTAACAACAAAATTATACAAGCAAGAAGAGCTACTAGATGTCTAAATAGTATTTTGTGGAGTTAGATATAACTAAAAGAAAATATAATATATATATATATATATATATATATATATATATATATATATATATATATATATATATATATTTATGCAACAATGATTAAAAGTATGCTAATGTACAGCTGGGAAACTTGGAAGCTTGTGGAAAAAATAGAAAAAAAATTGGGACCACTAAAATGAATAAGATAGGGCGGACAATGAGAATTGCACGTTGAAAAAGAATAAGAAATGAAGAAATTAGACAACGCATGGATATAGAAACTACAGTCGCAGATGATATTAGGGAAAACAATTAATATAATATGTCCACATACGAAGAATGGAGAATCACAGAATACCCAAACAATTGCTAGAGTGGTCACCTCGTGGTTGACGGAAAAGAAGAAGAACAAAAAGTGTATAGGTGTAGGGAATACCAAAACTCGTGAGCGCAAGACCAGCGAAGTAACCGACAAGAATGGAAAATAGGCATCGGACAATATAGTAAAACATTCTAAACCAAGAAGTTGTTTACCAGAATTTTTGTATTAAGCTGCATTGACTCTCTTACTGTATGAGCAGTTTATTCTGTTGTTGCCACCATAAGTTAGGTGTGTTTTGAACATCTGGACAAATAAAGGTTTTCTTTTGTAGCGAGCTCCGGTTACTACCGCAACATTGTCTTCGAAAAAATAAGACCTTTTTTGATGTCACGACCTACCAAACAGTGACTTGAGGGATTCAGCTCACGTTGCTGTATGACTCTTTGGTTTTTGGAACTCCAAAATCGAGTGTTTTGTTTATTCACAAAACCATTATGATGAAAATAGGCTTCATTGCCCATCGGCGATTTTTGAATAAATCCGTTATCAGCTCTGGCCATTTCTTGGATTAAAACTGCCTAGCGCAATATTCGTTGAAAGTATAAGGATACATCTGTAAAGGATTCCTAATCGTCTTAATGATCTTCTTGAGATTCTATGTTTTTGTGAACACCTTTTTATTAGGAATGTTGCCATAATACAATGCCTCTCCAATAAACTTGTCATCATAAGTTTCTTTGTGGTACTTTCTGGTAATAGAGTCACCAGTGGAAAAAGTAGAGAGAAATAAAAAGGTTATGTAAAGACCGTATTGGAATCAATTAAGATAAATAAAAAGAATTTCAGAGAAGTGAATGATCAAGCTTTGAAAGAGAAGAGTTAAGATCTTTCACTATTGGTTCTTCCCAACATTTCCTGAAAATATCGGACAGTTTATTCATTTGGTTGCTTTGCAAAATGCGTTTTTTGATATATTAGCTTTTGTTAGCCTTTTTTCATATTTTACTTATTTTAATCTTAGAAACGAGAATTCTTTACAAAATATCTAATTTTGATTGCAGTTGTTGCATATTTATCTCGTTTATCTCCGATTATGCAAAAGTATCAAGCGGTGATATTTTTCCCTTTGTCTATTTATCTGAGATTTTTCCTTCTGTTTATAATTTCTGAAAGAAAAAACTATAGGAAAGGTACATGGTGAGATTCTTATTATACCATTTCATTCTTTGTTGATTAACGGCACTGTTTTTCTCTTTGCGGGTGATTCTAGCCTGATGTGGTTTGTCTGTATCCCAAATTTTCAGGTTTATTTCTAGAATACATTTTAGGAGGTGTGGCAGAAAAGTAATGAGACTAGCAACACTGCAAGCGATCTGGCAACGCTGTCCTTGATAGAGCACGTGTATAAATACCCTCCCATAGCTCAGTGCGAGTTTCAACTCACGTTGACTACGTGATTTTTGTGACTGCTATTAGCGAAGTTGTATTTTGGTTGTGCGTCACGCAAAATGGAACAGCGGAATTTCAGGGAGGCCTTCAACTTCGAAAACCGACGAAAACATCGAACGTGTGAACGCTCTTGTGAGATCAGACCGTCGTTTAACATTAAGAATGTTGAGTGAACAATTAAATTGAACAGATTTACCGTTCATCAAATTTTGACTGAACATTTGCACATGCGAAAGGGACCTCAAAAGGCATTCCTGTGGTTCCCCAGCTCCCCTATTCACCTGACCTCAGTCCCTGTGACTTTTTCCTTTTTCCTAAACTGAAAAATGTCCTCAAAGGACGTTATTTTCGGACTTTAGAAAACACCCAAACGAACATGCTGAAGACCATATCGGTTGAAGACTTCCAGCGCTGCTACCAACAGTGGGAACAACGTCTTGATCGGTGTGTAGCTGCCCATGGCAATTACTTTGAAGGGGATAACATTGATGTTTGAAAAAAATAAAAACTTTGGTAAATAAAAAGCAGTCTCATTACTTTTCTACCACACCTCGTATATAACTGTTCTCTTTATCTGCTTAACTGATCTAGTTTTTTACCGGCCAATTATAGTTGCACTTTTTCTTGCAATTTTTAACTTTCAACCTTTGTAAAAACTAATGGTTCTAAGTCTTGCCAAAGTAATATCCTCGGCTATCTGTGCACAGCAACCATTTCTAGAAGTGAAAGAAGCAAGCAGAGAAAGCTTTCTTCAGGTTGCTTCTCAGTATATGTAACACACCCGCTTGTATGTGGTGGAACAGGGATATGACGTTTTTAAATCTTTCCTAGACTGCTACAGCAATAGGAATAGGGGGCTTTGCATTGTCGTGCACACCGCTACACACAGATCACGAAGGCGCCGCCGAATTGGTTTCTCGTTGGTCTTTCATGGAAGAATGCGATCATCATCTTTATTTTTGAAGGTTGTCACTTCTTGTTAATGACTAGTCTTCATAACCGTGCGGCATCATATTCTAAGTTTCACTACGGTTGTTTTTTTCTAGCTTAATGCAGAATTTACTGTAAACTCTATGCTCTCAATTCGCGTTCTCCACGATACTCGTGTATCTTCCAACTAAGTGCACAAACAAGCCTATCAGTGGATTGCTAAGCACACCCCTACCACCTAGTGAGTTTGCATAGAATTCAGAAAACATTCCAGGCGATTAAATAACACACATTTCGTGTGTTTGAATATTACAGATAAGAAAATAAAAAATTAGTGCTGGAACTTTTTTGATAAAAATTGCAGTTCTCTTCCAACCCTAATTAAATTTTCACTAATGTCTAAATCAATCTTGGAATGACTCTAGGAACGAACAGATCTATAGATAATTATTTTTGTTCTTTATAAACAAGTTATCGTTGAGACCTTCTCGATTTAGGTGAGAATATTACTAAGCCTACGGGAAGTAAGCATAGCAATCTTATGCTTCTATACAATGTGTGATAGTGAGGAGGTAATAGTGCAGGTTTAATTAAAAACGATTTATCACTCATCTTTTCTGTATTTGTAAGTAGTAGTATTTTTGGCTCACTTTATTCTCAGAAATGAACTGCTTCTCATCTTTGAACAGTAGTTTTTTTTTAATATTTAGATTTTGGCTCAATTGTCTTTTGATTTGAGAGCATTTATTTCTTAATTATTTATCTTTTTTTTAAGAGTTAATTTTTTTACATATCAGCACCTTCAACAATCCAAATGCAGTTGAAATATTAACTATTTTAACAGCGGGTTTCTATGAATATTTTCGATAATTATTTGTATTTTATTTATAATAAAATGGTAAGTACTAAAAATAATTGGATTATCAATAAATAATCGCCATTGTTCTTTATCTGCTTTTGCGAATTCATTCTTGTCCTTTCTTTCGACACACCTTTAAAGTTTTCTGGCACATTTCTGTACTGAGTTGTTTGATATTTTTTTATAACGTCCAATCGTTTGAATATTTATCATTTATATCATCTTTTATCACTTTTTTTGTTGGTGTTCTATTTTAAGAGAAGACCTTCAAATTTTACTTATATGGCGGGGAAGGCTATTAAGTTTAGTCTCGTAATCCTCTGGGTCTATACAGTCCAGAGAGTAAAGAATATTAAACATTTTTTAATAATTTTAATAGCAATAATTTTCATTCAGTCGTGACCTCGCAGTTTCCGATGGGAAACAATGTAGTGAAAGATAAAAGGGTCAGTTTAGAGTTTATTTATTTTTATTTACTTATTGTGACAGAAAATACTAGACGATGAGTGATATTTTTCCTCAATTTGTTCTCAAATATACTCAATTTTCCAAATAGAAGTCAACTGTATATGACATTTAGAATTTTTAATTATTAATTTCAGTTAACAATTTGAAAAACTTCTCACTAACTAGTTAAAAATATTTTGTTTTAAATACTACGCAATTAGTGTTGGCTTGTGAGAGACATGAATGTTAAGTACACCCCAATTACTTCTTCTCTCCTTCTGATTCATTGATGGTTGTCTGGAAAGGTGGTGCAATATCGTGAAAATGTCTTAAGTTTTAATATTTGCCATTTGACTATTAAAAACTTGATCCGTTAAGTGAAGAAGTAGGAATTATTTTTCTTTCAGCACTCTCTAGTCATCCATTAGAGATTTCTTGCAGCTAGACATGTTATGAAGTCGCACAAGAAAACCAAATTTGCAGAATTAATTTCTTAAAGAGCCGCTCTTTAATAGACCTTAAAGAATTTTTAATGACGAAGCATTATCTAAAACCATCAATTGAATTTTTTCATAGTGCTGTGACAAGTCATGATCTTAATTGACTGACTATAATAATAATGGTAAAGCTCTAACGCCCGCGTGGGAGCAGAGCCTGCACACAGAGGTTAAGGCTCTCATATGTTCGCTCTCTCTGCCCGGTCGTCGCGCACCAAATCTGATGCGGGGCGATGTGGCAAGCACCGCACTTTAGACGACCGCCATTATTACCCTTGTTCGAATCAACGCAGGTACTCAATTATTTTTAGTGACTAAGTAGGCTACTCGCCAGGCATCAGAGAGCACCGGGAATTGAACCCGGGTCCTTCAGCATCGCAGCCCGCCCCTCAACCACGGGACCACGCTGGCTGACTGACTATAGATATTGAAAATAATAGGAATTCCGGATTTGTGTTATGAGTAGATCAATTTTCGTTGGTACTTTAATGAGAATTTTTTGTTCGACCCTAACGTGATCATAGATCTTGATAGGTCACATATACTGCAAATTATACGCATCATTTTCATTAACTTTTTATTATTAACCTAATTTTATAAAATGTCTGAATATGTATTTGTGATGGAGTAAAATTTGCCATTTACATCAGTAACTCTTGGTTCGACAATTCTGCTTCGGTCCATAGTAATTTTATTTGCATAGCTTTTTTCACCCTCTTTATTTCCGTAATTTTTCTAACGGTGCGGACTAAAGTTTAGTTACAATGTAATTGAAAACATTGGCCCTGGAACTCTTGATTGTGAGATGTTTGCTTTACGACGATTTTCAATACAAGATTTCTGCAATAAACTCCTAGGATCTCTCTTTTTGTTCTTCTGGCACAGTCTAAGGTTTAGTTTTTAATTAAACGATAGTCATTATTTTACATTTTGTAATTTTAAGAATTATGGATTCATTAGCTGATTTAATCTAGGGCCAGGTTTGATAGCATTTGTATTTTTGCTGTTACACACTATAGTATTTATGTTTTTTCTTTAATTTCAGGTAAAATAAAGTATTCAGAGCGAGTGTACGACGCTTGCATGGAGGCATTCGACTGCCTGCCCCTCGCGGCGCTTATGAACCAGCAATTCCTCTGCGTGCATGGAGGCTTGTCACCTGAGATCCACAATTTAGACGACATTCGAAAGGTAAGTGCTCCTGCATCTAATCTACGGTAGATGGCACATTAAATTGTCTACTGCGCAAGTGAACTGTTACAAGACGTATGGGATAATGAATTGAAATGTGTAGTACATAACATGCACGAGATTAAAACCACGTCGCAGTCTGCTGAGAGTATGGAAGACACAATTGCCGCGTTTAATATGCCATAAGCGGTTTTGACAAAAATGTGTTTACTTCAGAACGCACCCCGAGTGCCAGTTGAAAAGAATGTAGTGATATTAATAATTTAAATTATACTGAACAATACTTTAAAGTATTTGGCTAATATGTTGCCGGATGAACGAAAAGACTAAAAAGTATTTTTCTCTTATGCGTAAGCACTAATTTTCAGATAAAGTCCTGAATTAAATACTGGGCTAATTAGGAAAGCGTTTTAAAATTCATTGAAATTATATATTCACTACATTAATGAATTATTACATAAAAGTGAAACTGCAGAGTTAGTGAAATTTTTTTCTTAGTATCCATACAAGGATCGGAAAAATTTAATGTAAGAGAAAGTCAGCAAAAAAGTCCTTTTTTTGTGTTGCTATTGTTATACTGTTGACTGGCGGGGTGCAAATGTTTTATTGTTGATTATTTAATAATTCTTGTTTTATGTTCTATAGCTTTCTTGTTCTTTTTTAAAGTGATATTTAGTGTTACGCCTAACCTTTCGCGGAAGATTAAAATATCATTTAAAAGGAAATGTGAATATTAGGCGGAAATAAACATAAGCTTACCTGAATATTCTACATATTTAACTATGGCTAACTTGTTTTGCCCTAAATTATCATAAATTTTTACTGCAGAAGATTAAATTTCCTTATTTTTCTAATACTTCTAATTGTGGACTTGAATTTTGGTATGGCGGGGGACAGATTCTTACGATTTTTATAAAAGTGACATCGAAAGTTACTTAAAAGCAAATTTTGAGCTGGAAATTACATGTAAGAATATCAGAGGTGAGGGGGAATGCTTGTACATATTTTTGGACATAGAAAAATGTATCTTAATAGCCAAACATTCTTCGTAAATAACAAATTCGTGTGGTTTATTCGTGAAACTATAAATCATATCGTCAATAGGAAAACCTAAAGTGGGTTCGAACGAACAGTGCCAAAAAACGATGGTAAAAAAAGTGAAACTTTAACGTTGTATCTATAATGGACTTGCGGGGGCTGCGCCGTTAAGCTTACCTGGTACAATTTATAATTTCTGGTCCAAGTTGTCTTGACCAAGATATGCACAGATAGCCGCAAATTTTGCTTGTCGCTTCTTCGTACCGTTGAAAACAGGAACCGCCTTGTGGAATTCTGTTCGAAAACAGAACATTACTTCTAACGTTTACTGAACGCTATATTCGCTATTATTTGAATTAGTTATTTTTATTGAACTATCTTTGCTAATGACATCATAAGTTAAGAAAAACAAATCTATAAAATAAAAATTTCGTCTAGATCAATAGTTTTAGGAATAATGCTAGCTGCATTTCTACATTGGATAGCTAAACTAATTCTTTGTATTAGGTATGATTTCGATCTGGACTCTCCAGTTAGTAGATGAAGGTAGTTTAAAAGCTTTGCGATAAAATACGTTGCTTCATTACACCAAGGTCCCAAAGTTTCTACTGCAAAAGGACTGAAGATGTATCCTTGGTCGATGAGCTCCTTGCATTTCTTCTTCTTGTTATTGGCAGTATTGTTTGCGTTAAGGCCAGCAGTCACACTAGATTGTTTGATGTACGATAGGGCTAGGGCATCAGTACAGGTAGCATTCCAAATAAGGTTCATACCATAGGACCACGGGGTTAAAGTTAAACCGTCCACTCTTTTACGATCATTACGGAAGAGTCCACATGGTTCCAGTTTAGATGGGATGTTAATGGATGGTAAGGCTTGTTGAATGATCTTATTTAATTCCTGGTGGCGAGAGTGACGACTACTGCTTTTTTTACATGAGAGACCATGAATTCCTGACTTGTCCACTTTATCTCCACAGATGCAACTGTGGGGCTCGCAAATGTTACATCCAAATCTGAGAGCAATTGATATTCTGAAAGGGTTGTCATTCAGGAAAGTTCCAAGTTTCGTGCATGGAATTAATTGCATTCAACCAGGCACCGGATTCGGGTTTAGTGGAGGCAAGATATCTCGCCTGATCTCTTTCAGAACTGAAATTGAAGGTTCGAATTATTCTGTTCATACTCAGGATGTCCCAACTTTTTTGACATGAAGGAATGGGAGGTGTTTCATCTAATAAACTGTTCCAGATTCTGATGTAGTCTAAGTATCCTGAAACATGGGCTAAGTTATTCTCGGGTAATAACATCATAGAATAAATTAGCTCTGATATAGAATTCACAGACAACAAAAAGGCTAGGATGTAGATATCAGATAATTTTCTAATTCCGATGTCTTCTTGGGATACGGGAAGTAAAGCAACTCTTGATGTCTGAGCGTCAAGCTTAATATTGATTATTTCTTCAAGAGATTTTGAGATGTTCTCATCAATTCCATTCAGTAGTGTAGTAGAGTTGTGGAGGGGGGGTTGTCTTGAGCAAGAATGTTGGTCTGGGTATCCCGACTGAATGTATCAGAAGAAAATATGCTGTGTGGGAGCTTAGGCTGAGAAGACGTGAGAGTAGGAGATTGATTTCTTTTTCTTTTTCTTTTTTTAAACAAAATGGAATGGCTGAAGGGAGTAGTGGAACACCAAGTAGAGTCAGATTGTCAATAATAATTTGAAGTCCCGGTAGAAGTTTTTGAAAGTTAGAGATTACTTTACTAGCAGGGTCTGAACAGAAGTATAGCTCACACTTTGATGGATTCACCTCCAAACCAATTTTATGGCATTCTTTGAAAAGAAATTCAAGGTCATTCAAAACAACTTCAGGTTTTCCACCACTCGTTCCATCGTCCAAGTAATATGAATTGAGGCTAGAAGAAAAACTACTAATTATTGATCGAATTGTTAAGCAGAATAGGAGGGGTCCACAAGGGCCACCTTGCTGTGCACCAACATACGATAAAATACGTTACTTTCCAAAGAACAGAAAGCTTGGACCCTGGTAGCATTGCGTAAGGAACTTATATATTTTAGGAGCATGTTGTAGAGTTTTCTCCAACATTACATCTCGTTTCACCGAATTAAAAACATTTCGAAAATCAATTTTTAGGATTACTTTGTTCGTGTTACCATTTAGTTCGATGAAGGATCTTGTGGAATGGATAATGGCTTCGCATCCACCTTCGCTATTATTGTAATTTAAAAGAAACTTGGTCAGTTTCCCTTTTCACGGACAGAAGTATTACATATTTTTTGAACAACGCATCATTTATATGTTCCCTACGACTACGTTGGCGCTGATGTAGCTAAGAAACCCAAATTTTTACGAATGGATGCAATGTATCAGATTGTATTTCACGAATGATGGTTTCGATACTTCTTTTCAATATATCCAGCATTTGTGGCTTATTTCTATAAATTTGCATTTTAATATAATTTCAAAAGATAGTCTGATGGTATTAAATCACAAAATCTTATAGTCCATTGTGGTCTCAGAAAACTCTTTCGCTAACTTGTTGACGTTGGCAACAAACTATGGCTTGTGACACAGTCTTGTTGGAACCATATTTTATTTAATTTAGTTCATCCAAGTGAGGCCAAACAAAATTAGTTATCATATATTGAATAGAAATATAATCATTGATAGATAGTGCTTTCCATTTACTATAACAATGTTTCCGTCATTATTTTCAAAAAAGGTTAGATCGAATGATACCTCCGCGCCACAATCCGTACCCTACAGTTAGTTCTTATGGATGTAAGGTTGTTTCTTCAATTGCTTTTGGGTTGAATTCATCTCAGAAGCTTAGGTATATTGGTTTATTCATCAGAAGTACGCTTCACTAGAAAAGATGATTTCTTGCTGAAAATTGTAATAAGTTTTTAGTTGCTCTAACACCAAATTGGAGAATGCACGACGCATTCAGCAATCTGTGAGCTTCAGGTCTTAGACTAAGATGATCTTATATGCATGTAAAAGTGAAGTCTAAATCCCTGAGCTTAGCGCAGTATCGATTTTTTTATTCCAGAATTCGACAAATTGCAAACTGACAAGAATAATTGTTACCACTGTGATGCACAATATGTCGTACGAATGGAGCTTTCATTGTAATAATAATTTTTAAACATTTTTGAAGCTGAAAACTATGAATGATTAAATGGTGTATTATATTGGATAATTGATGCTAACATGGACTTATCTGTGAGTGTTTAAATAGGAAAAATATTTGTTTGGATGAAGACCATATCGGCAGTTGGTTCTAAAGGTATAGATGACTTTACATTAGGTAATGCCCATAGGAAATAATTATTTTCTCTCGATTGATATATTGTCATACTTTTCGTACTTCGTATAATTGTAGCTTAGGGAAAATATTTGTTAAAGTAACATAGGAAGCTGATAATTTTTTTCCAAATTAAAAAACTTCTTCTAAGTACAAAGAATTACATCGGGTGTGGCGATCGGGTGCCTTAATGGTACTTGTCTTCGTTTTGTTATTGAGTCGAATATTTTGATTAGTAACTTGGAGTAACTTATACTACGCTACTTTAAGTTTTTATGTGCCTAAAAATAAGATATAGTAATAGATCATCTTATTATATCCCAAAAATGTTCATTATGGGCGAACTCTATATTGTTTTGCTCTTCAAAGACCTGTACAACGATACGTAGACGGGCGAAGTTCTGTTAAAAGATTCCAATGGGAATCCTTTATATGAAGAGATGCATTGTTACCTGGATATACTCCAGTATATAGCGATCATGGGTAAGAATACTACGAATGTGCAATAGACAGATATAATTGTGTTTCATAAACAATGGGTACAGAAACTTCTTGGTTATTGTTCCTATATAAAGATACAAGTCAGAGGCCGTATCTATGATAACATTTTCGAGCGTGTTGGTATTGGATTGTCAAGTGTAAACAAGACGGGGGAGTGCTATGTACTTAAATTGGCCAAACTGACGATGAGCATATCTTTGTTTAATGCCAACTGGTCCTGAAAGGCTGCTTAGAAAAACTGATTATTTTCTCGGGGGTTAGTTCCTTTGTTGGTCGGTCTACTGCCGCCATACGCTATTTATAGTGCTTGGTTTTCGTTGTAATCTTCTCTCGATTTCAAAAATCTTCTAAAACTTGCTGATATACTGTTTGTTACCGTTTGTGAGACATCGAATGTCTTCTCATTATTCACTTCAGGTAGCCAGTTGTCTAATTTAAGCGTTTATCCCCTGTTAATGCTTTTGTGCTTCATTCCTACTTTCACTTCCCTTTTGACTTTTCTCAGAAAGGTCATACAATTGTTAAAGTCGCTTATGTGTATATTAGATCCAAATTTGTGCGTAATAGCTTCAAGGCTTTAGATTTAGTTAGTATTTTTTCTCTATGGGTTTCATTGCTTCCATAGTTATCTATTTTCCCAGTCTCCGATCTTTAAATTTCTGTTTTCCACGATATAATTTACATGTTCTGTATTTCAGAGGTGGTCTTCCCCTTCTCCCGTTGCCTTTCTTGTGGTGTTCAATGTAGTATGTTCTTCGGCTACTTCTCTCACAGCATTATCTCCACTTATCCATACCATTGTAAGATTCTTGGCAATTAACAATATTATTTCTATTTTTGCCATATTTTTCTGTGAGCACTTATGTATCTTCTCTAATAATTTACAGGTTTCTCTTCAGAAAGTCTAATTCCTTTAATTTTATCTTGTCCCTAATTTTTATAGTTGTAGGCTATGTATTTCCACTCTATTATACACTGCTTTCATAAATGTTCTTGTTCTTATTGTTAGTATTTTACTTCGTATAATTTTATGTGGTGCCTTTGTTGCTTTTTCCTCATTCTGATCTTATTCTACTGCATGTTGGTTGTACGATGCCTATTGCGAAAAACTGCCAAAAACAAATGTTTAATGTTGGAAACTTGTTATTGTTTTCAAAATGTTCTCTTACATTCTTTCATACACTGGAACCAATTTTTATAGCATTTTTTCCATAGCGAATCAACTGTCTCCGAAACAGGGGTTTTGAACGTATTAATCGCCTCTTCGGCGTCGAAAATTGTTGTCCTCGCTGTTTGCTCTTACGCGTGGGAACAAAAAAATAATGACCTATCGACGTTTTGAGTGCTCAAAAAGCCAGTTCTTTGCGCCGATTGCCATGGTAGGGAATGATCTGGGAATCGCACGTTGGTTTTTCTTATTTCTCCGAAGACCTCTGGGAAACAAATGTATCATTCAGAATTAACCGTTTTGCGATCCTCTAATACCATGCTAGTCATAGTAATGTCTAAGGATCCCTAAATTTCATGATAAGTCACAAAACGATCTTGCCTTATGCATTCGGATTGATGTTTGCTGGCACCAAATCCGATTTTGGGGGGCTTACTTTAAGTTCATCTGCCACCGAACTATGACCATGATTAAAATTGAACCAACGATATGTATAGGGATTCTGTGTGGGGCTTTACCAGCAAAAGTCGAAGTGAGATGATCGATGCACCCTGAAAGTCCTAAAAAATCATTGCACGGAAATGTTTACGAGTTGATTCCATTTTTGGCCGAGAGGAAATTTTCAATTTAATGGAAACAAAATAAATAACGCCTAAAACGTTCTAAGTACGTATGATGCAAACGTTAGCACACGCATAATAGAAGTTGTGGAGCTAACGTACCATTATTTCTTATAACTAATCGTAGATATCTTGCAATATTTAATGGTGTGATGTCTTAGGTTTATATCGTTTTGTTCTTCTTCTGTAGGCATATACTTTGTCTTGTCTAAATTTTCTTTATTCCATTTGGTCCAGAACATAAAATAAAAAATAAAAATCGGAAAACTAATTAACATCAGCATTACGACAGGACTTAAACAGGGGCGTAGAATATCAGGGGTTAAAAAATAATTATCAGCAAGGTTACGGTTTTCTTTACAGTCATATGACGCTTTCTCCACGAACATTTTCATATAAATAAGGTCAGTGCCAGATGAGTACCCTATCTTTTGTTCAAAAATAGCAGCATGTGGCCTATTGTGAATAAGTTTTTTATAGCTCTGCCGCAACAGAAAGGAATTCAACCCACTGTTACGGGGAATGAAAACATGACCCTACTATTGTCCTCTAGTAAAAAGGGTCAATGGAATAGCGCAAACTGGAGAAAAGGTGGCTCAATTCACTAAAGATTTTGTGGCAACGATTTTCAACGGGGTTCAAAGGGAATTTTGCTAATTAAATTTAAGGAAAGGAATGCAGTGGTCAATGAGGAGTATAACTTCAGCGTACTGTACAAATTTTATCAATGAAATGAGTGTTGTACTGCAAGATAACATTCCTGTCCATAAGGCCACAATTTTGCACTGATTCTACAGCCCTAGTGCCTACTATCTATTATCTGAAGAAATATTTTCTAGGTAAAGAATTCAATAAAGGTGTAAAGTTGCAGGAGGTTGTTTTGAAATATTTTACAAATAAAACTTCAGAGTATTTGTTCAAGGGTATTTAAATGCTAATTTCTTTGAAATACATGGAGAATATTTTGAAAAATAACTCCAATTGTTCTATTCCTATCATCCGTGAAATATAGAAACTTTTGGCGCTCGTACATTTCGTCACATTTTCCAGTTTATGTTGCCGTTTTTGCGCTGCTTACAAATCAACATATGTTATGTAACTATTGCATATACAAACACCCCGCTGTGAAGTTAATAAATGACCGTGCAGCTTTGGGCTCCAAAAAGGCCAGCTCGTTGTGCAACCCCCAGATTGATGACCGAAGCCGGCCGCAAAGCCCCTGACATTTGCGTGTATCCTGGTCGCCATTCAGAGCAGCAACAATGCGGGGAGCTGGGACAGAGCTCCGCATGGACAGTGGGGTGTCGGCCCGTGAAACAGAGACATGTGAATATGACAACCCGCGCGTGCCGCGCCCCGGCCTCATTAACCCGGAATCAACAGGGCGACCCCCGCCTTTGAGAGCCGCTGGCGAGCAAACACGGATTCACAGCCAATTTGCATGCCGGATTGCAGCTGCACCGGAAAACAGGCGATCGGGAAAAATGCGATTTGTCGGGCAGTGAGCGCATTAGTGCCTGTTTGGGGATTGCCTGGCTCGCTAAAGCTCTTGCAGGTAAGGCCCGCAGAATTTATTCCCGCAATCTTCTGATCGCGCGCTGCTGTTTGCCCTCGCCTGCAAGCTCCATCCGCCGCTTTTCTTGTTTTCCGGGGCAGTATGTAGGCGCGGAGGCAATTTGGAGGCACAAGCTCGAGTTATGAGCTCGCGTTTGTCTTTCTTAACTTGAAAGCTTTTCCGAGCAAACGCTCGTTTGCGATTTCGCATTGCCGATGCTCGCATTTTGCTTTGAATTATTTCGTTCGTAGCCGGAAGTTGAACCGCTTAAATAATTTTTTATATACCGGAGCATTTTCGAAATGAACTTCTACAGGGCCCGGCAGGGAAGTTTTCTAAAACATTTGAATACAGATGTTTTTGAACCAATTTTAATTTTTATTTTTTCTAAAGAATAATGCCATTTGAGAAACGTAAAGCACAAACAAAAACAATGTAATTCAGGTGTGGCAAATAACGCCATCCAAATGGCATTGTTGCATACGGAAAATTTGTTCATACAACTTTCAAGCACAGCGCATGAAATTCCTGGAATTTCTCAAATTATGGCTTCTGAAAGAGCTTCGAGAGTCTTTTATAAATCTTTTTTTTATAATCTTTTAATATAAACCTGAACTCTCAGGTAACCCCACAAGAAATAATCACACGATTAAAGTTTCGGTGATTTAGGGGCCACTTTACATCCCTGCGCAATGAAATGAGGCGCCCTGGAAAATGTTCTTTTAAAAAGTCATGGTGTGGCAAGTAGCCCCATCTTGATGAAACCAAACCTTATCGATGGCAATCCGATGTTTTCTCAAGACAGACATCAACAATTCTCGCAACATCGTAAGGTAACACTGTGAGTGGGAAAAGTAGGGTCTAATTATGCCAAATCAGGCTATTCCGCACAACACAGTTCTCTGTCATTATGTCGGAGCCTTGGATAGATTTCCTGTGGATTATTTTCAGACCAGTACCGGAAATTTTGTTTGTTTACAGAACCTGATAAGTGGAAATGGGCCTCGTCACTCGTTATCAGAGTTCAGTCATTTTCCAAGGTTTCCAGCATCGTTTCTGTAAACGTAAAACGTCGTACATAGTCGTTGTCATACAGTTCCTAAATCCTCAAACTTTTGTAAAGATGAAAGTGGAGGTCAAAATGCAAAATTCGGCGAACTAACCTGTCTGATATGTGCAAGTGCGAGCGTCAACGAGTATATATTACCATTGCGCATACGGTAGTTTCCCTACTACCAATATTGTTACCCATCTACAATAAATAATCCTTTCTTGTCAGACAATGTATTTATCTGTTAAAGATACATTAATTACCAGTAGGAGTCAGGAAAGTGTCATTTTTCTAATCGTCAAATTGAAGTCGTATTTTATTCAATTGTATACAGTAGTAACGGGATAAAATGGATTCTATCATCATTATGGGCTGTAATTCAGAAATACAGAGTAGCATCAAAGTTTATCACCTACTATATTGCGATACCATAGCGTCATCATAACATAATAATACAGGGTTCGGTAGAGTGATTTTCCCTTTTGAAAACATCATTTAGTTATCAACCAGTCTGGTGCTGTTGCGATCTCGTGGGGAATAGCATTTTTTAATACTGAAATACTGAAATACTTTAATCTTCACATATCCCCATAGAAAGTAATCACAGGGAACAGGTCTGATGATATAGCTGGCGACAAGATGTCACCGTGTAATGAGACGAGGCGGCTTAGAAAAATTTGTCCCAGATCTTCTCGATTAATTCTGGCCATGTATGCGGTAGCGCCGTGATATTGAAACCATACTAGTGCATTTCTATGTACATCGAGTCTAGACTCCAGGAAATTGTGTAACATCGCAACATAGCGGGCAGATGTAACAGTCACTGCCCGTCTTCTTCTTCAAAAAAATTTTGTAACAACACTCCAAACAGTTAACGCCGACTATGGAAGACCACGCTCATAGAGTTTTCGAGAATTCTGCGAGGCTTCGCCATACCTATAAACATACGGGGTTCACCACTCCACGCCATGATGAACACTAAAATGGTATGCCTTGTGCTGCTCAAGGGTGTACGACTTGAGCGTCCTCTACCAATTCAAAAAGGGGAGGTAATTCCGCCAGACCCTGTCTTTTATTTCTTATATTGCCTACCAAAATTTGTGTAACAATTTTTTGTCTGTATCTATTACGTCTCCAATTACTGTCCTAGAATTTGAAGAATAACCAAGACGTTCTTCATTCTTTCTAAATAAATATTATTGTTTTTCTTAAATTGCTTTTAAGATAAAATAAGTATTTGGTTGAATTATATCTTAGGATGGCTAAAATGTTTCGAAATATCTTAGATTGGTCACTTGGAGATGATATTGAAGTAATATTTAGAATAAAATTTTACTTTTGGTTTTCAACAACTACATCTTGTGTTAAAATCTTCTACATTATTTTTTGTTTGTGACGCGTTCTTTTTCTGTAATTTTTTTTAAATTGCCTTCAAATTTTATTGAATTGTTGAAAACTGACATATTACAATAACATATTTAAAACGATTTGGCAAGTATTTTGCTTAAGAATAATTCCATAGTTCAGTTTTAAAACCCAATATTTAAGATGTCCTTGACCGGACATTTTCAAACTGAAAACGGCTTTTTACTTATTGAATAAATGATACGGATACTCCTTTTTTAAATTTAGGGAACCACTCTTATATTAAGCTGTTGTTATACTTGAGAAAAAACTTATATTTTTGAGCTATCAAATAAAAATGAGTTTTGAAAAATTTACCTATTGAATTTTAATTTTTTTTGTTTAATAAAACATTTTGCTTAAGCTTTATCTTATGTAAGATAGAATGTTATAAAACACTCTATTCTGGATTGTGAAATAATTTCTCTCTAAGATTAACAAGACTTAGTGAATTTCGATTTTGATATTGATCCATTGAGAGAGAGAGGGGAAGAAGAGGTAGAATTCTCCAGGCCTTACAGGACCGGGTAAGCTCCAATATTCTTTGCGTCAACAATTTTCTTTTTCAAAGAATTCCCCAGGAGTCTGTCATTAGATCCTGTACAAATACAAAGAGTTAATATTGGTACACAGTTGTTTTCTTTTTCGTACATTTGTGTAGAAAAAAATCCGTATGAAATGACACCAGACAAAATACGTGGACCGTTCCGAAAGTATAGAGCTATATAATATAAAAGATTATCATTATATTTTAGAGCCCTTTTCTACCTTTTAATGTCCAAAATAAATTATTATATTCATAATTCTACAAGAACATTGTAGGTAACCTCAATTACCTTTAAAGTGAGCGCTTTGTGATCTCGCGCACTTCTTCGGACCAGAAGACTTTCATTTTCCCCCGGTTATGACCTTTTTGGGGGAATTTTGTTAATTGGTGGCAATCTGAAGTAATTCAATTGCATGATAGTCCTATTAGTCGCTGGTCCTTATTACTTATAGCCCATACAAGTTTAACATTTTCTGGTGTTCCCGCAAACACAAAATTTGATGCAAATTTGCTGATACAAGCTGTCCGCGTTCTTCTCGTTAGAAATATAAGAGTAATCTGGCAATTATGCTGCTGCTACTAAGTAAACTTAGAAGTTGACAATGAAGTAACAGAAGAAGTAAATATCAAAAACGGAGTACGCCAAATGATGTCTTTTCCCGTCTGCTGTTTAATGGACATTTAGAAGAGATCATAGAGACGGCATTTTCTATTCAGACAGACAGAAGAAATAATAATAAATAAAAGTGTTAAGTTTGAATTTATTTAAAATAACCGTACTGTCGCTTGATCGTTTTTTGCAAAAATTGCTAGTCTCTTTTTTGGATTGGAAAATTTATAGCTTGTGGGTCTAGTCGGCAACTTTAGTCGTCTTGGCGTGGCCTAAAAGCCCGATATCAGAGACTTATGCTAATAAGGTACTGCCACGTGGTATGGTAACACACTTCAAATATCCTTGCAAAACCAGGATTTGTTGGAAAACAGCACCACTGACAACATACGAAGCGTATTAGAGTGCATTTCAAGGAGCAGCAATGTGTACACTATCCCGTCCGTCTAAAATATAAATCCGGCGATCTGATGGGAGTAATTGTATTTATCCTTATAGTGTTTATGGTTGTGAACAAATCTTAGGGAGTCTACACATTGTTTTTTAATGTTTTTGTCTGATAATATCCTTTTATCTTTTTTTATTTATGGATTTAGCAGGAATTTTCACATTACATTTTTTATTGAAGACGGCGTTGTCTGAAAAATTATGTTTCGGTTGTTCCATCTGCAAGATAATGCTTGGTTTGTGTTGTTTTTTAACTTCCCAATTTGTTTAAAATCTGTAATGGAAATTAGAATAACCAAATGGTTTAATATACAAAGAACGACCTTTAGAAAGCTGTCTTTCGATAACTTCTTATTTCATTCTAATTTTAACCACAAAATTATTTATGTCTGAAGATTTAGAATCTTTTAAGCAGGTCAGACGGTACACATCGTTCGAGTCTAGGCTTTGCTGGTCGTCTTATTAGATTTACAAACAACATTTCTTTATGTTTCTGAGAGGAGATGCTTATCTACTCGTCATCGTTTCCATTTGGAAGTCGTGAGTAATGAAATTGTTTGACACACACCAATTAGCATTTCTCATAATCCGAAATGCTTTGGATTGGGATTTTTCTAAGACCTCGATATTGGAGTTTTGTCTTGTAGCTTCAGACTAGTTTTAGTATTGCTTTATATACAAGCACTTTGTTTGGGATTGACAGTTATGATTTTTGCTTTATTAGCCAATAAAGGTTTCTCAGTATTAGCTGTTTCTTTTTGATGAAGATGTTTTTTCTAGGTTAATTTGCGATTGAGGCACCTTTTTAAGTATTTCATAGCCTTTTTATTGAAATTGGAGCTGTTGAGACGCTTTTGGATTTTGGTTAGATGTCGCAGTGTTGTGGGTAGGTTTTCGGTGTATAGTTAGTATAATACAAGTCCAAGTACACTCTCCTGTGGGACTCTTGCTTTATTTGTGTGAAGTGCTGTGTACTCGCCTTTATTTTTAACTTAAAAGTGGGGACGGTTAAAATAGCTATCGGGAGGAATTTTTATAACTTTGCATAAGAGCCTGGCATGCCAGACTGTATCAAGACCTAGTAAGGCTGCAGTACAATATTCTTTGTATTTCAATACTGTGGTGTCAATGATTCCGTGAATATGTTCAGCGGTCGCGTGTTTCGGTCCAAAGCCAAACTGGTGATTGGGTTTTAAATGACATCTAGTTAAGATTGGGTGTATCTTCCTAGAAATAGCTTTTCAGAAACCTTTGAAATTAATCGAGAACAGGCTGATGGACGTGGAGGATTTAAAATCGTCAAGAGGTTTGCCCAATTTGGAAATTAAAATAGTTTCCGCTATCTTTAACAGAAAGCGAAGGCAACCCCTTCTGAAGTAATAGGATTTAAATTAGCTTGAATTATGTTTCCCACAGTACTCATTTATGTTATTATTGACTTTGGGGCTTTTGGGTCTCATCTTGTTTCTGTTACCATTGAGACGGATTTTTGAGAAATTACTTTAGTTGGCTTACAATTTATATTAAGTAATACAACAGCATCTTTAATGTCAACAGTCTGTCTTTAGGTGGCTTATTATATTATTACTTGTTTCGGTTTAAAGGAACCACAAAAAGCAACATCTAGGAGTTGTATGTAAGTTGTTGTCTATAAGAACGTAATTTTTTAATCCCTCACCGAACTTAACATATCTTATAAAACGTTTCTGTATTTGGTTAGCCTGATTAGGTCATATGAACTAGGAGTTTTGTTGCCATTGCATGCCCACGCTGGAGAAATGGAAAATACAGCACGTTGCTCTTTCAGAAGTGGATATTTTTATGATTCAATGGATTATTTTTAGTCTGAACAGTTAAAACCAGCCAACGCTTGTTGCTAGAATCCAATAAACAACAACTGCATATGCTATGGTGTTCTGTTTCAAGTCTTTCATTGATTCAGCCACAAATTTGCTTTTTTGCTTTCTTTTTAAACAATTTATCCATGTTAATTAGTTAAATATTGACACCTATTCAATGTGGCTAATTTACGTTTTGAACGTAGTTTGGGTAAATAGATAAGTCAGAAAAGAATGACTTGTTACTTGTAATACTAATGACGACGATATGTTAAACATAAGAAAATCTCTGGTTAATCTAGAAAATCACCGGCTTTGCTAGTTCAAATTTGAACGAATAAACTGTGTAAATAATGGAAAAGTGGGTTAGCGATTTATTTGTGCGACTCGCCGCGTAATTCCCTCTTTCCCTAATTTTCAAAATCGTACATTCCGCACCAACTGGAAGAGAACTAATTAAAATATTAAGCGTGCATCCACATACCTTTATAACATCCTGCACGCATCAATCCGTTCTTCCGGAAAGCGCTCCGAGTTATCCCCTTATCTGTGTAACCAGTAATTAAATTCCAATTTGAGCTCCGGCAAATTCCCGCGCTGTTTACTTTTCCAATCCTTGTTATCTCTATAGATCTGTATATAGCTGTTCGCGGAAGATAATTAAACAAAACTCGGGAATATCGCTGCAAACTGTTCCAAGCCTTGCGCAATTTACATATGTTCGGGCGCGCTTTACTTTTCGCCGGGGGAAATGTTTGTCTGACTCGCGAGCGCTAATTCACTTTGTATTTGTGTTTCTAATTCGACTTTGCCGCACGCCCGGTTTTTCTAAGTAATGTTTCTGTGCTACCGACATTGCGTGGTGTACACTTTAACAGATCAACATTTTTTTGTTGTTAGTGCTGCTAGGGGGAAATCTGTTTAGAGGGGTAGGACCTGCGATGATATTCAGAAGATAAAATTGTGGTTATGGCACTCTTAGAGGATGTGAATGTGTTTTTGTTCGGCTGATGACTTGCTATCTTTTATATTATAATTGCGTTTATGTGCTTGGTGGAATTTTAGACTTTGTGGTGGTGTATTTCTAATTTTTTATTGACATCACTTTATAGCTACCCTGAAAGTTAAGTAATGCGATGTTTGAATATAAAGGATTGGACGAGAAAAGTATCCAGTGAGTTATTCTTTTCTAACCTACTTAACATAATACATTTTTCTATGCAGAATGATTGTTTATCCTATTGAACCAGGAAATTGCCTGACCGTGTCCTCTTGAGTCTCTTTTGAACTTTTTCCGTTGAGAACTGGTTCGTTAGCTCATTTTGGGGTCCCCCGTAGGTTTATGCATGACAATTGAAAACTAGTCAATGGATCTGTTTTTGCACAGAAAGAACTCTCAAGGTTTGTGGATTGTCTGATTAGTATTCCAGGGTAGTAGGAACTGAAACGCCTGGATAATGTTAACATGTCCAGATCGTTTGTTTTGTTAAGTGCTGGTCTATATGAAATCCTAACCGTTTTACCTCATTTTATATCAGGGATAGAAATACCATCGAATGCTTGTGATACGTTGAAAAAAATTTTCATCCAATATTTCGTTCCGTTTAAGCTTGCTAGTCATATATTGAACAATTCTGTTTAACCGAATGATATTACCTCAATCTTTCATAATCAGAGGATAGAAAGTTCCTCGAATGCTTGTGATACCTTGAAAAAATTTTTCATCCAATATTTCGTTCCGTTTAAGCTTGTAGTTATATTATTAACAAAGGCATAATTTGATTTAAAGAATGATCATTACAGTCTTCTGAATCGATGTACTCTATAATAACTGAGGAGATAGCCTGTGGTTCGGTTATTTCGGGTAGATCTTGTCAAGGCTTTTTATAGATAAAGTTAAGATGCTGAAGATGACTCCATACTGGACAACTTTAAGTCCTGAGTGCTAGAAGACGATTCGGTATCTAAGGCGACGGGCTTGCAAGTCTTCGTCATCTAGAACAGATGGTCGACCAGAGCTTGGCTAATCTTTAAGACCGAGATCGCTAGAATGAAACTTTTTATACCATATTATGGTTCTGTAGCTCACTGTTCATCAGCCTTCAGTATCAGAAATCTCTTTTTCAGTCTCCTTCGGTGAAAGTTGTCGCTTTCGCCAATAATATTCAAGGGTTCGAGGTTCAGCTTTGCCCATCTAGAACCAAAGAAGAAGTTAACTGGGTTATCGGTTTATAACACATTGTTTGTTCAGGTTTTAATACCAACAGTGAGTGTGCATACTTAAAAAAAGTAACAAAGTATACGGTTAAATACAGTGTTGCTTAGTGTGACAGCTTCCTAAGTAGCATTTTGAATATGTTGCTCGTTAGTAAACGATATATTGGAGCTTTGAATTGTTCCAATTTGTTGATTTCTAATCTTACTCTAGTTGAAGAGAAAGATTTTATAAAGGGGCATTTGACATGCCATGTCCAAATATTCTTCAAGTTCTTGATGATCGTGGATCCACTAATGGATTGATCATCTTTGTTTTGATTGGTAATCTATACGGAGAGCCCAGTTCATTGAGGTCACTGCAGAATCGCTTCCATTGTTCGATACGGTGTGGTGTGGTAGCGATACATTGCTTCATGATTGTTTTTCTAATTTTACTTTTTAATATTAATAATTCTGATAGTTTTGGACAATTGATGGTGATGTAGCTACCTCTCTGGCATATTCCACTCAAACCTTCATATATAATTTGATGTTAAATGAGAAATTACTCATAGCTACGAAAAATCCAGTAAATTAAAATGGTGGCCCCGCCGTGGCGCCTAATTAAACGAGGGGTGAAAGGCCGTGGCGCGAAGCCTGGCAGGCAACATTAATCCTTATTAAGATTGTATTGCTACGGCTGCAGTCAATATATTTAAATTCGGGCATCACCTTTTCTGTAATGGATTAGCATAATCCTAGTAATTGGAAATTTGGTAATTAATTATCTACTCGGGAAGTTTTAATGGTGTGCGTGCTCCCTCGCCCGCCTAATTTAGGCCGTCTTGGGAGGGAGTCTGCTTGTCGACTCTTCGTAATGCGAATGTCGGCGAAGTTTCTTGGGATGTACCGTGCTTTTGTACAAAGCGTTACGAAATGTTCCTGTCAGGTCGTTGTTTCCGGCGTGAAGGAATTGCGAAGTTCATTTTTGAGTGCGAGGGTGTTGGTTAAGAGTTATGAGGTTTTGTATTTTGCTAAATTGTGTTTTACTTTTCTTATAATTATTCTTCCTGAAGTTTTGGTATTTGTCGTCAATGGAAGAAAAACTTATTTTTGATTTTATAGCCGAGTTGTTTTGATTAATATTTTGTTACATGATTTAAAATATGATACGAGACTCAAATTCTTCTATCTTGAGATGTTTTTCAGTGGCAACCTATACCTTACTGCCTATACTGATTTTATAGTCATCTTTATAATGTTGTCATTTGAATAAGCTTTTATTTACGACATTTAAAGAATTTTAGATTTTAGAGAATCATTTAAATACATGGTGTTTTGATTTTTCTGCAAATTCACCAATTTATATATTAAATCGACAGGTTTCAAATTTTGTACCTTTGTGCCTTAGAAAATGTTCATAATTGTTATTGCTTTTCAATATTTCTCTATATCATATTTCGGAAAAAATAGTAGGCTACTCTATTAGAAAGTAATGTCCATTGTAAGAATAACACAAATTCCAATTTTTTTCTGAAACTGAAACCCCAGATCCTTTAGCAGAACTCTCCTCGGACAACTTGTAGTCGTGGATGCGTAGTTCTAGTCGTTAAATTATTAACTTTTTTCATTTTGTACAAATTAAGAACACCTAACCTAAGTTGAGGATTTAAATATTTATATTATATTATATAAATGTGTTTTTGGATTCGATTCTTTGGAATCGCTTAAATTTTACTACCTGGTCGTTCGACAATACACAGAAAAGTAATAAATGTTTATGAGTCATTTTAGAATTGAAATTTGCTCTTTAGGAATCAATTATTGCAGAATTTTTAATAGTTTTGGTATTTTACATAAATAACGTTTGAAAACAAAAATCGACTGCTAATTCGTCCGGTCTAAGGAGGGGTCAGTTTTTCACTCTCCTACTGCACTCCAAGAAATCGAAAGGTATTTTATTGCTTTTCCGTTCAATTTCAATATTGATCTTGATGTTAGGTAGGTAGGTAGAATGCGTCGTAAGGTGAACAGTTTGACACGTCGTAGACTTGAATTTCCTACTTGATGAATCAGAAAGATATTTATCGATCTGGACTTTGTAAAAGAGAATATCGTAGGAAAAAGTTCCTAGTGTGACATTACCTGCTGAAGTGTAAATGTGAAACACTAGTGGTCCCAATATAGTACCTTGTGGAACTTCTGCCGTTATGATATTGTTTTCAAAAATGACAAGATTAATTTTGACGGCAAGATCTTGTATCCAAACCTTGTCAATAATGATATTGCTAATATGCAACATTTGCTTTCGTGGCCAAATTCTCTTATCTGAGTTCTTCACTATAACTGATGGTTGATCGAGCACGTTCTTCGAAAGCCAAACTTTTCTTGAAAATAAACGTTGTGCTAAATATTACAAAGATAAGCCAGAGCTAATTATGCAACACTGTTTTTGGTGTTAAGTCACATCCATGTGGTTTTCACTGATGGTGAGATCTGTGTTCAGAGGGTAACGGAATTTTCTTTCATTGTGGTTCGTTTTGTTTACGTTGAACTGGGGATAACCACTGGTATGAAGATAAGTTCAAGATAATCAGAGAAAGCTGTGGCGTTGTTTGCATCTTTTCTGTAGTTTTTAATCCTGAGATTAAAGTTGGAATCTGCTCCTTCGGATTTAATATTTTCTTTGCGGATTTTCGTATGTTTGGTCGCCTAATTCTAATTTCCCTATCTATCTTCAATGTGTATATATCCTTGGTACATTCATATTTGACACCGAAATTGAAATCTATAAACTCACTCTTCCGATTTGAGGTACTTTATTTTCAACCTCAAATTGACCATCCTCTTTATTCTCTAAAAAAGTTTTGCAACGCTCTAAGGATTACAAATGTAAAATAATGATTAGTTTACTGTGATTTGATATGCATTATTTTCTTATAAAAACAGAAAATATTAAATAGGCCTTCTTCATCTCAAACTTATTTCCCAAGGAATGGTTTGATTATTGTACTTATCACATGCTCCCTGAATCTACTTTTTGACGATATACTGGCTTTAATCTATAAAGTTTATGCAAACATTACGATTTTCCACTTTGGCCGAAGTGTTATGTTTTTAGTTGTTACATTCAGAACATAAAGGTCTTCCTTATTGGACGCACATCATTTTTTAAAGGTCAACAGCGTTTATGAACATTTAGAGATGTAAACATGTAGGCACCTTTAATTTTCTTTATTTAGTACCAGTAAAGTAAAAACTCCGACAGAACGAGACTAGTGTGTGCATTGTAATGTGAGTTATTCTGAATTGTGAAGACACTTTCTTTTAGTGATATTACTATTTATTATTTTATTTTGGAACTATAACTTTATTAGGACCGAATATCGTGTAGGAATTTATCCCAGCTTTATCTATTATTCCTTAAAAAACTCTCAAAGTCCGATTTTAGGTGCAATAATACAGGTATGGCAAAGTTAGTCAATCAAACATCACTATATTTAGGGTATGTTCCTCTTTATTGATAACTCTAGAAGCTAGCAAAATTTGAATCTAGTACTATTTGATTTGTTTATAGGACAGCATATGAAATGTCTGCCTCCTCATTACTTCAGTAAATCAGTTATCCATTGTTACATTCCTATTTGTAACATAAATAGTTTCACACAGTGCCAAGACGTAGAGGGTTGGTAATGAATAATAGTTCTGCCTAATTTTCAAAGCATGATGGTGATCTTCTATTTGTATGGTTTGCTGGGCATGTGTAATTTGAAGGGACACCGTCCATGAAAACTAAGGAATTATTCATCTACAATAGTGTGTTTAGCAAGACAGTTCCTAATAAATTTATACCACAAATTTCTAATTTCTGTTTACCTCTCGACTATTTTATCATCAACGCGGGGGCAGTTTATAAAAAATTTAAATCTTTATTCATTCATCGCTGCTCTAAATATAGAAGTCGATTATTCTGTTCAAAGGTCAGAGTTGCGCATGAAGTTTGAAAACCCCACTCAAATGTAATAATCCCAGTAACGCATGAATTTTATCGTTGTTCCGTGGGTCGTACGAAGCTTGCAACTATAATTCCGCAATTGTCTGTTTACCTGTTTATTCGTAAGTTTGATTATCATTTATCATTTCATCTTTGAGAAACAGCTTTCGTACCTTTGATTTCTCCTTAACAATTTTTTTGGGTCCAGCTACGACTTTTCCTATATTTTTTCTTGGAGGACGGGTTTATTTTGAATCGCTATTTCATTCAAAACGGTATTATTTATAATAGTCTCCGTAAATAACTTCCTTATTCGTGCGTTGGATTTATAGTTTTCACATTACTTGGTTTTTCATTAACTGAAAATTCACATTCTTGTATACTGTCTGCTTCTCAATTTTCGTCTTCTAAGCCTTGGTCTTCATTAGATGAATAGCTTTCGAATTTAGTTTCCCCTCTATCTTACAATGTGATGAAGTTTTCCAATTCATTTTAAATTAAAATTTTATCAAGAGGGTTCACGGCGATAAATTTTTGTATGTAACGCCACGGTCCATTAAAAGCGGATGTGGCATTCGTTCAGTTTGTGGGTAATGTAAAACCACCAGTTTAGCCTAGCGTCCAAGTACACTCCTAAATACTTCACAGCTGAACTCTTAGGGTTCCATCTTATCTCACTATTTTGATTGTTGGGAGTTGCGTGTATCCTTTGAGAGTAAACAACTTTGCTTAGGATTTTGTAGGATTTATTTTTGTTTTCCACTTGCTGAACCATTCCAGCGTTAGGTTAAAAGTATGTTGTAGGTGTGTAATTATAATCGCGTGTCATCGGCATACATGGCAAGTGTTGAGTTATTAACTACAAGTCGTGTAAGTACAGGTTAAATAATGTTGGGCCCAATAAGATCTCTTGGGGTACCCCGGCTTTTATGGATTTGCAGCTGGAGATTGTTGTATTAATCCTAACTATGTATGTTCTGTTGGACAAAAATGAGAGGTGATCTTTATTAGGTAGATTGGTATATTTAACACGTCCATTTTATAAATTAGTCCCTCGTGCCAGACCCTGTCAAACGCTTTTTTCAGGCCCAAGAAGATACTGGCAGCGTAATTTTTATTTTCGTATCCTTTCCCAATTATTTCGCTTATCCTAAGCAGGTGGTCGAGTGAGATGAACGGATCTCAAATTGATGTGGGGAAAATATGTTATTTTCCAGTATTATTTCTTGAATTCTTTAGAGTATTATTTTTTCAAGAAGTTTGGCCAGGGATGATAGAAGGCTTATGAGCTGTCTGGACTGTTCTTCGGTTTGGCATTTTTGTAGATAGTGAGTTAACACTTTTCCATTGGGTCGGATAGTATCCCAGTCGGAGAGAAGCATTACAAATTGTCGTTAAGTAGGCGATATCCTTCTTGGTTAATTGTTTCAGCATTTCATTTGTTATCAGGTGCCTTACGGTTGGATAAGCGTTCAATGTATGATATAGGTTCTTGAGTCGTGGCTGGGTCGATCGTTACATTCTCTTGTAGGCGCAAGTTTTCGATTGCATTTGTGACTTAGTGATCAAGATGTTTATCATATTTCCCTATGTTAGGTGTAAACACCCGCTCAAGATGTTGTTATTAGTTTCGCTTTGTCAATGTCAGAAGAATAAGTAATTTTATTATCTGTCAGAGGATAGATGATGGTTGCCAACCACATGGTGGGGTCGCGGGGTTGCATTTCTTCAAGATAGGATCTAATAATATATCTGCGGATTCTTAGGTTGTCTAGTTCTTGTTTGAATGGCAGAGTCGGTTATATAAAGTTTTAAAGTATGGTAGGCGAGATATTCTTCAATTTGATCAGCTTGAGCATGGCTCGTCGTCAGGAATTTTTCTGTGTTTTCGGGATGTAGTTGCTTCTTTAATGCTATCTTGGATTGCAGACGTATAGTACTGGACAGAATGGTTTCGATAGGATTCATCCGTGTTAACTGTTGATCGTGTGTCGATTGGAATGTTTTCCAACTGATTTTCTCGCAAGCAAGCTTGATTGGAGGAGAGGTCGTTTCAGAATTATTGCACATGGAGATAATTATGGGGAGGTGATTGGAGTCTAGTCCTGAGGTTACTGTTTGGAATATTGGATGACAAAGGTTTTTATGTAAGATTATATCTAGAATATCTGGTTGGTTGTCAGCTCTATATGGATGGTAGGTGAAATCTGTTGGGGGCGTGGTGGATCAGTATGTTGTTCAATTTCATTCCATCAGGATTGCTAGTCCTGCAATCCCATATAACGTTCTTTGAGATTAGATCCTCGTAGAACAGTGTGTTCGTTACTATTGAAAGAGTTTTCCGATTTCCGTAAATATAAGAGAGCCATTGTTTTTTATAATTAGATTTATGAAGATACCTTCAATATTTTGGAGTGCATCCACTATAAAGAAGGTGGTGGTTAAGTTTCTTTTTAATAACAATTGCAACACTACCAGATGCAATTAATGCTTCTCTGTCCCTCAGATACATCTCATAACCAGGAATTCCAAATTTTTCTGTACAGATAAAGTGTGTCTCGCTAATACACGCTATGTCTAGGTTATGTCGTGACAGGAATTCTACGAAGACTCAACGTTGGTTTTTTAGACTATTGGCGTTCCAATTGGTCACTGTTAAGTTAGTAATTAATGGATCACTATTTTGGTCCTTCAGTAATCAGTATAGAGGTTAATGTTGTTAAAAATGGCATAAGTTTGTCTAAGTGTGGTATGAGCAGCTCTACTATAGAGATGTAGTCAGTTGGTTCTTGCTTCTTATGGGAAGAGTTGATGTTGAGTTTCAGTTCCCTGCTGATTGTATCCTGAGGGTAGTTCGTTTGACGTATTTTCTTATCTACGTTTTGTTACTTCAGAATAAAGTTTATTTATTGTTCGAATATCTGTGTTAAATGTAGGTTTCTTGCTTATCTTCAGATAATAACTACAGCTTTTGTAGTTGGCCGGATGTTTTTCAAGACAGTTAACGCAATGCAGATCATCACCTGCACGTTTAAGGCATTGAGTGTATAAATGGTGGCCAGTGCACTTTACACACTGCTCTTGCGATTGACAGTAGTTACGGGTACACCCAAACAATTGTCATTTTTTGCACGGGGGTGTTTCTTTGGATTTTCTTCTTAACTCGACCTCTATCACGCTATAATATAGTTTTGTGAATTTGTGTGTGGTATTGTCAAGATCTGCAGCATATAGTGGGATAGGGTATTTACTTTTGTTGTAAGATCGGGCAACTTTCAGTACGGGAAATTTTTGAGCGATTAATTATTTTTTAATTGCAGTTTCGGTTAGTGAAACAGGAATATTTCGAATTACCACTCAGAGGTTGTTGACTTCCGGGTCTTTGAAAGTATGGTAACCTAGTTTTGTCTTATTGTAGTGTTTAGTCGTTGTCCTGTAATCTTCTGAGGTTGTTAAGTTAATATGCAATTGGGTATTTCTAATTGCTGTTGAAAATTCGCCCTTGGCCTTTTCTTTGAGTCGGAGGTGATTCTTGGTATTTCAATTTATGTGCGTTATGCAGATGTGGGATTTTTGTTTTCGTTCCTGTGCTGTTAAGTGCTTGTCGCGGCGATGCGGCCGCGAAGGTGTTTGCCTTGATATAATAATTTTCCGCATTTCCTATCTGTTCGGTTGAAACAAAGTATTTAATTTTTGAAAGTAATGTTTCCGGCTCAAATAGATACTTTTACTGGGTTCCGTTGTGCGTGTCGAGAGATCGGAAGAATCTCGTTTAAGGTTTTTTACTCATATTGAGAAACGCCTCCGCAAGAGTTCAAGGACGGTTTGTTTATTGGAAATTGACTTTCAGTTGTAATAGTGATTGAATATTAAATTGTTGAACTGCTGACTTTGCTCGCAGGTTTTGATATATTCGTTGAGGTGGCATATATGTGGCAAAAAAATTGAAATTTAACGAGAGAGGGAGTTACGAATTCAGATACTCTTTGAACAATTTGATATTGTAACAGGTCTGGAGGATGTTTGTGAAAACTCATCTTAAACTCTTGTCAACTCTTTTAGAATTTCAGAAATCTGGATATTGCAAAAGAAATGTACTATTTGCACTTGTTTCTAGATCTATGGGTTTAATTGAGTTGGACGTTGTTAAGTACATGAATCGGAAGTTATATTACATCTGTTATTTTGTTTATTAATTATACATATACATAATTTGTTCTAAAGAGTGGTTCTAGTGTACAGTCGTTAAGTCGCGCAGAATAATTTTAAAGTTTGGTGATGTCACCGTTAAGACCAAAATGGTTAATTTTTATGAATTTGAATAGGGAACATATTAAATAATATAGACCCCTATTGTTTTAGGGGATGGAAAACAATTTGAGGAGATTTTTGCGTAAATATGAATAGTCTTAAATGTCCTTTTGCAATTGTAGAGTCTCTTATTCTAGATTTCGCCAAGTTTAGGAATATTGCTTTTTGTTCTTGGGATTATTTATAACTACTCTATGATTTGTTTACTATTATTTGGGGGAAACATGTGCAGTCCAATTATTAGTTGCTGCCTAGGACTGGTAAGGCCGCTACAAATTTATAGTTGCGTCAGTTCCAATTACACCCCATATTTCGATGCTAATGTAGCCTGTAATGAGCGCGCCCGCAGCTGACCCCGAACGCTACTTTCCCAATTTGTCAGCGCAGCGACAGGGCCGGCTTAATAATTCTATCAATTAGAAGTCCGACTGGAAGTTCTGATCGAGTTAAAACTAGGGACTCCAATTTGCAGCGCCGGCCGGATCCGCGACTCCATTTATCAATACTTAATTTGACTGCGCGCGGCTGCAGGAATAAATCCGGCAATTTGTCCGGGCCGGGTCGCTGGAGGCGCCCTGGTGACGCACTGCCTCACGGGCCATTTAATGCTCAGAAATCTGCCAGGAGCACGATCGCCGCATTAGCATGGCCGATCTATTCATAGGAGCTCCGGGCGGAACTGCCCCTGACAGGTTTCCCGGGGAGAGCGCCGCGACGGAAAAGTGCCCGGAAAGGGCCCGGCAAGGTGGAACCGATCCGGCTTTTTTGGATGTCTGTCTGTGGTGCGTTCGGGTGGCTGACGACTGCTCTGAAGGATATTCGGAAGTCAGTTTTGTGAAAAACGCGCGTCACGCGGCTCTGACGTATGCAGGCTTTGTCGTATGGAAATAATCTTGCTCTGCAGAGATCACGTTTCTAGAAAACTAAAATCAGATCAGAAAAGGAGAAAAAGTTCTGTAAGCTGTATTTTAATTTTATTTAAAGAAATGCGAAGTTAAAAAATAAGTAGAGTGATTTAACGTCAATTAAGCAACAAAATTTGGCAAGGCAGATGATATTGGCTTGTCTATCAAATATAACTGAAGGTAAAAGTTATTCCTAACCCGGGTAGTTGGCATGCAACTTCGAGTAATACGGATAAGCATGCAGCTGCAAGGCTTATTGTACTATTCATTCCTTAATTTATTCTGGAAAAAGTCTTGTAATCTTGATCGGACTTCATCAAACCTTTCACCACGTCTCTTATTAGTTTCTTGAGAGCTGTCTCCTCTCATACATTAGATATCTTTGTTGGGTATGAATTTTGGAGTTGAATATAAGCATGAGGGACGTTTACTTTATTATAAAGTTTGCAAATGGAGCTTTCCTGAAAATACCCATTGTTTGCATATAGTTACGTGGCTCGGAAATAAACTCACTCAGAAATTCATTCATGCGTTTAATCATCTTAATCTTCATCCACTTAATTCCAATGTTTTTCATGTGATTTATATATTCAATTATTGAACTGGGGTTTTGGTTGTTTCCTTTCTTGCTAGTGTTTTAGCTTTTTCATTTTTTGTAGCTCAACATCCTCAAAAGGTTATTAGAGTTTTCTAGAAACCAATTTAGAATTGGTCTAGTAACTAGATGGCGCTTTTATTGCACCTTGGGTATCTTTTAGAATGATGATATCTTTACCTTTATAGTGTCTACAATATGGATATGCACTGAACTAATTTAATCAGAGCGTATAGTACAGGCTGTATGCAAATGCATAAATTTAGGGGTATTTTTGACAACTGCACCAATATGGTTAGAGGAATCAAATGAGCTTAAAACAATAGAGGAAGAATTACAACACATCGTAAAAATATGTAACGCAGAACTGAAGAAAAAGAACAGGGAAATCAATACAGCATAAACAGAAACCTTGGTAATAAACACAGAACCAAAGGCACATCGTATTATAGTAGAAGGAAAGAAATCGGACCATGTAGATTTCTATGAATATTGGAAAGTAAGCATAAGTAGCCTAGGTAATTTAGATCTTTAAGTGGCGGAATTGCAGACAACAGCAAAAGAACTTAAGAGAAAAATCAGAAGCACAGGATTAAATTCCCGATAGAGATAGAAATTATGCAACAAAATCTTTAGAGAGATTTCAAAAACTAAATCAATGAGTGAGTGACAACTGTATTGTGTTGTAGCTTGGTATCTTGGTATTTTCTTCATCTCCCTTTCTTTTTCTCTCCCTTTTTTATATTATGTAGTACTCTTTCCTCATAGTTATCCCACGACTTTTTGGTTTTGTCTATGTTTTGAAAAAAAATTGTCTTCAGTTCTGTTTCTTCTTTTTTTTTAATATTCTTCCTCATCTTTTTCCATTTGAACTAACAATACTTTTATTTTTACTACTATTTTCTATTCAAATAAAAGTGTTATCGATAGTGGTTTATAGTGGCGTCTTCAACTATATTAAGCAAGTTTGTTGACAGTCTGAGTCACACTTCTTAACGATTTTTTATTTACATTTATTTCTTTTCTTGGAACATTAGCAGATTAGTCTCTTTTCTATAAATTAGATTTTCTCTTTTATTTTGGTCATCGAAATGGTTTTCTTTTCTTTCTTCACCGCCTTTCTATGTTTCAGACTACTATTTGTTTACTATATACTGGTTATGTGAACAAGACGCATTTCTTTTTTTTTTATTTACTTTTATCTTCGCAAAAAATCTCTTGTCAATGTTCTTTATATCAAATTACTTGCGAAGACATGGACTTTCAGATTATAGCTAAATTAAATATACTTCATTAGTTGATGAATATAAAAAACTAGAACTATTCGGATAATGGAGAGGCAAGCGTGTAAATAGCCGTGCTTTCGTGGTGCGGTGTGGGGAACTAAGTACGGCCCGTTTTGAAAAGTAAAACGTTGAGGCCCTAATCGTCCCCTAAACGGCCGGCGCGAAAGCGGATGGGGGCGGCTACCGATATCAACCGATGAGTAATTGCCAAATCGCTCACCTGTAATCGGCTTCGGCTTCGGCGGCGTTGGTTTTCTAGTGGCCACCTTGTTGCGATGTCTTCGTGCCTGGAACACGACCGCACTGGCCGGGATGCGATGCGAAAGCCTTGCGGGGTGGTTAAACGTGGATAAAATAAACACGACAGAATTGGCCGCGTTGCGGATCGAATATGTTTCTTGCGGGTTGGTTAAACACGACCGAATTGGCCGCGTTGCGGGTCGAATATGTCTTGCGGGGTAGTTATCTGCGGATTGGTTAAGTACGACCGAAGTGGCCGCGTTGAGGATCGAATATGTCGCCGGGTTTCGCGCCTGGCTTAGCGGTAGATCATTTGCGGGAAATCTTAATTTGACAGTACTTTTTGTCTCAAAGGGTGCCGCCAACGGCGTATGCAGACTCGCCGGCTGAGCAAAAGCCCATATGCCGTTTTGTGTGCGATAGCAAAACGTGGCGGCAGATATCAAAGCCCCCAGCATGCCGCCACGATACACGGACGGTTCAAGGGCGAAAAGGCCGCCACGACAGATAACTTATTGTTAGTATTTTGTCTGCTAACTCAATTTCTTGAATAATTATACTTTTCTTGCAGCTTGCTTTGTCCATTTTCATCATTGTTGTCTGTTCAGCTTTTCTAATTATTTGTTTGTTGTTTATTATTCCGCACTATTGTGCGGTAGTTCAATCTTAGGTTTTGTTTCATTGCTTCACACATTTACAACTTTCAATTTGTTGTGCATCACTTACTTTATATTAATGTGCTTTTCTTTGAAGAATAAGATTCTCTAAATTTTGAAATAATAATTATTTATAAATAGTAGCGAAAGAATATTGTTCATAAAAATACAGTAATCCTCTGTTCAGGTAAGTCAGAATATTATTTGGTTCTTTTACCTGCATTTGGATTTTGTATTCTATAAAATAAGGATAACTTCGACAAAACATTTACTGATTATATTAATTTGTTGCTAATGCAGCAACAATTTTTAGTGTTTTTGAATACATAAGTTTGGAAAGGGGACAGTTATTTATACACGTAAACTGACTAGGATGACTTTTATTTTAAATTTGTGCGTTTGGAATATAAATCACGACCTTTGAGTGGCTTGCTAGTCGTGCATTTGGACGTATCCACTCAGTTCATCTCTTTGAATATTAAGAAATGCCATTCCCTAAGCATATTTTGGTAATCTTAGTATTTGAAATGGAGGTTCTTGTTAGTTGAAGATTCATTTTACACTTTAGACTTTTTAAACTTTTGTACCTTACCCATGAATTTTAAATGGTTTAGGAATAAAACTACTTTATTAATTTTTGGTTGCTGATTTCGAATCTGAAAATTTTTTGTAATCCACTTGGGCGATTCTCAGCAAAACAATTCCAAAATTTGCACTCACTTGTATTTGTACTTGTGTTATGTTTAAAGACAAATAAAGTAATAAATTAGACTTTGTAAAATATATTTGTATTTTCTATTGCAAAAATACTAAAAGTGGCATCATTTAAATGAATATATCATATCAGCATTTAATAGAATCAAACTGAGAAACAGAATCATATTAGTGCTTGCATATTTAAAATTTTAACCTAAGATAGAACAATCAAATCGAAGTGTTTGGATGAGTAGGGCGAATATGAAGACAAATAACAATTGCGTTTTACTTGTGTTTACAAAACCAGAACCAATGTCTTCCTCATAATAATCTAAAAAAGCAAAGCTATCTCACCTTCATGATATTTCAAAGTTCTGTGTAGTCTGTAGTCAATTTGTCGGAATGAAAAAGATCTTATCTGGTCAAATCAAAACATTTTATGACGTGTTTCTTCTGTCAGAGACTTTTCGCCTAGCGCATCACCTTAATTTCAAAAACTTTAGACTAAATCTATTCATTAAGAACTAGCCAAAGAACTGGTACCCTACTGGAGCTTGTCGAAGTTGCTATATGGTTTTAGTGAATTGATTCAATAGTAACAGGCTCACTGTTCTGTAGACTGAACGACAAATCTATTTCGACAATTTAGCTGTGTCGCAGTGTCACTTCTGTGTGGTACCAAATACTTTAAGACATAACAGATACTACCATTATTGTGCCACAGCTTCTAAATCAGTACACTACCAAGGTCCCGTGCTTCCACCACCGACAAAGAACTCTGACTATAGCAAAGACAGTGATGATGAAGATTCTTCTTCTTTAATGCCTTCTCTAATTAGAGGTTGGCGACCACCTGGTGAAATTGTTGACGATACATGGCAGCTCGGAACAGTTGCTCAACGCTCATGTTAGTCCACGCTCTGATGTTTCTCATCCACGATAATCGTTTTCGACCGACACCTTGCTTTCCCTCAATTTTTCCTTTGATTATAAGCTGCGGTATATTGTATTTATTATTTCTTAGAATATGCCCAAAATATGACGTTTTTCTCATTTTCATTGTAGTCAGTAATTCTCTTTCTCTACCAATTCTGCGTAATACTTCGATATTGCTTACTCTTTCTATCCACGGTATCTTCAGCATTCTTCTGAATATTCACATCTCAAATGCTTCGATTTTCTTCATGATAGCTTTCTTTAGGGTCCATGCTTCAACGCCATACAATAAAATAGACCACACATAACACTTTACAAATTTTAGACGGATTGATAGATTTAGGCCTTTATTACACAGCATACTTCTGAATTTTATAAATACGTTTCTTGCAATTTCGATTCTTACTTTTATTTCATCATCCGGATCTAATTCTGTATTTATCCAACAGCCTAGATATTTGTATTTGAAGACTCTTTCAATTGACCTATTATTTACTGTAAGTCGAACTCGACCAACAGGCTCTTTGCTAATGACCATAAACTTGGTTTTCTTAATATTCATACTCAGTCCTGCTTCCTCACATTCCTCATTTATTCTTGTCAAGAGATTTTGTAGATCTTCCATATTTTCAGCCAACACCGCAGTATCATCAGCGTTGTTGATGATCTCACCATTTATTTTTATTCCTTCTGTTGCTTCCCAAACTGCATTTTGAAAAATTTTTCTGAGTATACATTAAACAGGAGTGGCGATAGAACACACCCTTGTCTCACTCCGCGTTTAATTTTAATCTCATTCGTTTCGCCATCTTCTGTTCGTACTACCGCGGTCTGATTCCAGTATAAGTTTTTAATTAATCTTACGTCTTTGTCGTCAAGTCCTATTTTAGCCAACGATTGTATAAGTTTATTGTGCTGAACTCGGCCAAAGGCCTTCTCAAAATCTATAAAGCAGACGAAGGTTGTTTTTTGGTATTCTCTGCACTTCTGCAGTAGGGTGTTCATACTGAATAGTGCTTCTCGAGTCCCTAGACCGCTTCTAAATCCAAACTGAGAATTGGCCACCACCATGTCACATTTTCTGTATATTCTATTTTGTATGATTCTTAGTAATAGCTTTAGCGCGTGACTCATTAGGCTAATTAGTCTAAAATCGTTACATGATGTTGGGTTATTTTTCTTCGGGATCGGAATAAATGTAGATTTGAGCCAATCTGCGGGTATATATTTGATTAAACATCTTCGTTAGCATACGTGAATTTTCTTCATCAAATAACTTGAGGATTTCTGACGGGATTTCATCTGGACCAGCAGCTTTATAAGTTTTAGCCATTCGCAAAACATAGTCGACCTCTGACTGTAATATTTCTGGGCCTTCCATATTTGCTTCTGTATCTTTTCCTATATTTATATCGGTCCTATTATCATCAAATAAGGTTTTAATATAGGTTTCCCACATTTTTACTCTGTCTGTCGGATCTAATACTAATTTATTATCTGCGGTTTTAAGTATGCAGGGTATCTTACGTTTTACATTACCAGTTACTTCCTTCAATCTTTTATGTAAATTAAATTCATCATGTTTGGTTTGTAATTCTTCTATTTCTTTACATCTGTCCTGCATCCAGTTCTCCTTAGCTTCCTTAATTTTCCTTCGTAATTTTAGCTTTATCTCTTGGTATCTCATTTCGTCCGTATTTTTAAGCCGTCGCCGCTCTTCTAATAAATCTATTATTTCCTTTGTCATCCATTCTTTTTTCGCTTCTTTTCTATGTGGCACTAAGACTTCCTTAGAGATTTGATCTATAGTTTTTCTTATTTTACCCCAGTTTTCCTCTGCCGTGTCTTCATTCATGTTTATTTTCTTTAGCTCCTTATTTAATTTACACTGTAGTTTTTCTTTCACTTCAGAGTTTTTGATGTCATTTATATTGATGTTGGTAGTATGGGTAGATTTTCGTAGCGCTCTTAGTTTTATTCTTATATTTGCTATTAAGAGATTATGGTTGGAGTCAGCATCAGCTCCAGGGTAGGTCTTTGCACTTTTAACGCTGTTTCTAAAACGTTTGTTAATTAGAATAAAATCTATTTGATTTCTCACTATCCTTTCGTTATTATCTTGAGGCGATCTCCATGTATAGAGCCTTCTTGGTGGTAACTGGAACCAGGTATTTGTGACGATCATGTTTTCCTCTTCACAAAATTGAATTAGCCTTTCACCTCGTTCGTTTCTCTGACCCAGTCCATATTCTCCTACTATATCGTTTATTCTACCTTTACCTATCTTGGCGTTATAATCGCCCATAATAACATTAACCTCGTGTTTCTTGAGACATCGTGTCAAGTCTTTTATCTGTGTATAAAATTCTTCAACTTCCTCATCATTTGCATCCGCTGTAGGCGCGTATACTTGTATAAGATTTATATTTATTGGTTCGCCTCTCATTTGTATCATTATCACACGATCAGAGTAAGGAACAAAATTTATGACTGCATCACTGATTTTTCTATCAATTAATATAGCTACTCCTTTTTGATGAACATTATCATTTCTGCCAGAGTAATATATAACGGTGTCGTTTGATTGTAACTTTCCGCTTCCTGTCCATCTAGCTTCGCTAACGCCTAGTATATCAATTTTATTTCTCTTCATTTCGTTACTTATATTCCTTAATTTCCCTGCCTCGTACATAGTCCGGACATTCCATGTCCCTATTCTTTGAATTGTCACTTTTTGGGTCCGCCCGGGGATTCTTCGCACCCCTGTCCCATTCAAGGGACGCCGGTCACTCGGGGCCATTACTTCATGCTGATTCTCCATGGTGGTTTTTTCTTGGGAATCCCTAGGGATCTATAATGCAATGGTTTCCCCTTGCCTTTTGCATCCTTATGCCATTGACCATAACTAGTTCATCTGCCTTCAAGGCCAATTTCTCGACCTCAGGACAAAAGGGTGCCCTACTCCCATGGTTCTTCCACCCGAAGCTGTTGACCAGTAAGGAGGGAACTACTTATACCGGCAGTCATTCGGTTGTTGCTGGTTTTGGTCCACCCCGGGTATTTTATTTCCCCGGTACCCGTCATATCTAACGGGCATCCCCCTATCCGCCACCTGGGGAGGCGCCCGATGGGGGACCAGCAACCCCACACGGGATGATGAAGATACTGAAGAGAAAGAACTCGAGGAAAGCACCTTGATTTCATGCCAACCCGTTCTCAAGAACCTTTGATAATCAGTTAAAATGACTTCAACGAAGTTGTTAGTTTAGTGGGGTTTTCCAAGTCATCAGTAACAAAAGTAGTCAAAAAGATTCGTGTGAATTTTAAAGAGCTAGCCTTCAAGAGAATGGTAGGTCTTTTACATGAGAAAAAACTGACTTAATAGCATTATTGCAGCGATTGAAGCATCAATTCAAGCTTGGTTCGGTGTAATACGAGATGAGGAAGGCTGAAATGGGATACTGTTGACAATTTTAGTGTATAATTTGTAGTTTTTTGTGGTACAACTTGACCGAAAAATGTTTAAAAAATATTTTAAAGTGCTTGGGTAAATAAATTGCAACAATGACGGCGTTTACGCTTACTTTTTTTCTACTGTCACTAAATACAGGCTTTAGTTATTCAAGGGCTACACTCTTATCTCTTTTTATGTTTTGCTAATCAGGAATCCTTTTAAATAATAGGGCAGCTACTACATTTTTAGGATTTTTTAATTATTGTCACAAAAATTTTTTTAAAACGGCCAATTATTTTTTAAAAAAATTAAAAGTGTTTTCTTTTTGTTACAAAGATTTAATATGAATTAACTTTAGGCCGTTCAAAAAAAATTACCGTTTATTGTAAATTGTGGTTTTTATTTTTTCATTATTCCTGGGGCAATTTAAAAGTAATTTCTTTAATTTACATTCTGTAGTATACCAGGCAACATTTTTCTTCCTCTTGTGCTTGTTGTTTGTGAAGACGTCTTTTCATTTTATTTCTTTTTTAAAAAGTAAAAATTTTGCAGTCATTTTTTGTGGTAGTTTTTCTTACACACTGCAATAAATATCATCAATTATTCGGGGCAACTTATCATATAACTTGGCAAGCTTGACTAGAGGCCGAGCAAACGTGGAGATTACGTGCCTTGAGGGCATCCCGCAAACAACGTCCGTAGAAACCCGAGTCATACAAGCCGCGATGTCGTTTTGTGGAAACGATATTGCCTGTCAAGGGGAAGAAGATTTAAGGAAATTGTTTAGCATTTTAAGGTAGCAAGCAGGCGTCACTGTCACGTTAACTTATATTTATTCGCGCACCCGTTCAATCGAAAATGCTCCCCGTCACACATCGGAACAGTCGCTTCACTTTATACGAGCGAAGCCAAAAGTTTACATAGATCGATCTGAAATTCCTAGCGCTGCCGCCTGAGTTTTAATGCTGACTCCTTTAAATTTAGAATTGTATAATCACTTTAAAATGCTGTTGCACCTCGAGTCGTCTTTATGATATTCCAATTTGTACACCAGAAAAAGCATTAAATAATCTGACTAACAGTGTCTTAATAGTAATTTTGAGTTACTACAAATCTTAACTTATATTAAGTTTTGTTGATTGGAGATTATTTTTGGAAAATAACAATTTACTGCCTCGCAGTAATGAAGTCACTACGCTTTCTATAACTTTCTCCGAAGTTTTTGAGGTGCTCACGACCAATGTGCTATTTTTACTTTCTTTTCGATAATGAAATGGTGAACGCTACTCATTTTGGCTTGATTATTTTTTAGTATAGAATGCAGGGAAGTACAGTTGCAACAAAACGGAGCAATTTGCGATATTATAGACAAACTAGTGATTGATTTATGGGATAGTTTTGGATAATATAAAGTGAAAGATCTTGCAGATCCTAATTTTTGTTCCAGAGCTTTCTAAGATATATAGGTAACATCTACAGGAATAAACAAAAAGCAGTTGCTGCTATCAATGAGAACGTATGCATACTAATACCTATCTGGAAAAAATAATTATAGTGATCTTTTTTATTGAAGTTTGCAGTATAAGCATAATTACTCAATATCTGATCAAATAACCCCCATCACTGACTATAAAATGACACCTTTTTATGCTTTCGAAGAGGCTTTCTTCTTAATTTGAAATGATAGTTGCTTTACCGTGTACGTTGGCTTGGCTTTGGACTTTGTTTTCATGTACGACCATACATTTTCAATAGAACTACTGCGATGTTTAGCATCATTGTCTCCTTGTAATACCAAGCTTATTGTGTCAGAACCAAAAAATGTTTAGGCATGGTGTTTTAGATGGTGCATATTTCTCGGCGTTTCAGAAAGAGAAAACCAAAGCCGCGGTTACAGAAGTATCTTTATACATACGCTTTTATAGGGTGTTTTACTGCGCGCTGAAGAATTCTATTAATAATTCTTCGCTGACCACGCTTTCGGCAAGGAAGATAACATTGTCCCAATCTGGCTGCACGCCAATTGTTTTTCCACCTGCTCGTCTAATAATGTTTCTTCAAAAGTATTTAGAGAGACCTGAATTCCCTATCTACAGAATTTCATTTAGCCGCAGGGCTTATTTCTAAAGAGACGTAGATTGCTTTATTCTACATTCCAAACTTCCAAATATCGCTTTACCCACTTCTTAACGAATGCCTCTGACTGACGCACACATTTTGCAGCGCCAGTTTCGCATGATTCACTAAAAACACTGCTTCGTATCGCTTCAGGAATTTTGCACTCCTTGTAAAGATAACGAATTCACCGACAAGAACACAATACGCCTGCAAACTATATAGTGCGCAAAAGAGCACAAAATAAAAATTCAAACGAATTAACATAGCTGCGGTCCTTCCTTACCAAATGGCGACGATCACTTACTTATCATACAGGCTGTAGTTATTATTTAACAGCATGTTTTTAAGATCAATCTTTCGGGAAAGTTGAATGCACATAATCAATTTATGAGAGTAGTTTGAAATCATCGTCCTTCTACCAGCCCCAAATTCAGGCCCTGGATGCAGGGGCGGCGACCGGCCCTAATTTGTAACCAACCGCAGGATGTACGCGTTGCGAATTCATTCAGTATGCATTACTTAGGAGGACATAAACCAATATCTTGGAAAACAGCCGGGGCTGTCTGGGCGGCTGACCCGCGCCTACCCATGCATTTAAATTAGCTCATATTCAATTAGGTCTTACGTGCAGGCGCTGCAAGCGACGCCCGCGATTACCATAACGAGATGGCTACAGTGGAACAAACAGCCGGCCGTTTTTGCTTGTCGTTTCGACGAGCAACGGCGCCTCGCAATTAAGCTCGCGCCGCTTGCAAGGATGTTCCTTCTAAATGAGCTGAGCGTTACGGTCCTTTTCTGATTCTCGGGGGCGTCTTGCTGTTCTGTTGCGATATGGTCGCCATATTGGGGAATCGTAAGGTTTTGCAATTTAGTTTTGTAATTTGGCCTTCCTTTCTCTCCTCTCGTACCATTCACGGTCGCCAGTCCGGGGATTGGTTTGATATGACGTACGCGCCATTTCTCCTACAGTCAACCAACTGTATACTGATCCTACCTGACGTAGTTGACATATTTTATGGGAGACCTACGGGAATCTATAGTAGCTCTCTGTTATAATCTACGAAATTAATCTCGTACACTAACAAAAAGTATTGATGCTCTTAGTGAAATATGAAATGTACCAACAATACAGAACAGCAATGTTTTAGATAAATGGCTTCTTAGCCAAGGTATAAGTTTAATAAGATAATGGATCATAAAACATTTCATACATGCTATTCGCATACATTATCTTTATTGTTTCGATCAATGAGTGAGCACTTAAGTAAATGACTCTACAAGTACTGGCACTAACATTATTGATTTTAAGTTTCGGTGTCGAACCTGTAGGGGAGGTCCTGCGAGTTCATTTTCTAGTCTTGTTATTGTGTTGCAGGTTTATGGTTAATGGGTTGGGGTGGTTTTCAAGTCGTGTGGTTGATTCTAGGGTCGGAGTTCGGCAACTCTTGACGTTTCGTCCACAACTGCGACGGACATCTTCAGCAGAAAATCTTCTAAAAATTTTTAGAAGAGAACCTCCCCCAAAACCATTAGCCATAAACCTACTAGACCACAATAACACCGGCTAAGTCTTCGCACCTATTTGATTTTCAAGTCAAGATACTCGGCACTGGTGGAATTAATTACTTCCTTGGCATATTGGAGTACCGATTTATCATTTAGCGTCACTGGTAGGGATGTTTCTCTGCAATTGTTGATTTACTTTCGTTGGCTGGAATTCTTTACTATCTTAGCCAAATTTGCTCAAGATGAGAAGCTAGTATTGATGTGTCGTCTGCGAAACTTCCAATTGTGAAGAGAGTGTAAGACACTGGTGCCAAAACACTTCCTCGAAAGACTCCCGCTTTAATTTTATACAGCCTTGACTTTTCCGAAATAATTTTACTTGGAACATCCTATATGTTAGATACGACCGTAAGAGATGAACAAAGGGACAAGGTAACCTTAATTTTGTCACTGAAGCCATCGTGCCATCAATAAACATCACAGGGCAATATCTCCGTGCTGGATGAATTCTAGCAACTAATCGATGCTCAATCAGTTGTTGCATGTTTTTTTTTTAAACCAAATTGATGTTGGTGTATTAAATCACTTTTATTTAACGCGGGTTGCGAAAGTTTTAGAAGAAGCTTCCCAAAATTTTTAGAAATAATACCGAGGAGACATGGATTTGTATGATTATATTTCGCATTGGGGTTTTCTTGGTTTCTGAATAGGGATAACATGTGGGTAATAACCGGTACGTAGAATTTCATTGAAAATTGCAGTCATTAATATCATGCCACTAATGAGATCAAACCTCAGAGTTTTTTTTTGGTTTTGACATTTGTAAGGGTGCATCTAGAAATTTATTTTGCTATAGATTTTTAGGAGGTTGTGGAGTGAATACATTAGAGCAATGTTTGGCGAATGTTTCTGCTTTTTCTCGGTCACGTTGAGCCCATGTCTATTTTATATATAGGAAGTATTTTTGCGAGAGGCTGCTTAATTCTTTTGGTCGTTTTCCACTGTATTTCGTTGTTCTTAAGTTCCATAGATGATTTTGTATGAAGTCGTTTCTTGATTGTGTAGTAGTTTCTTTAAACTTTCTTTTTTCACCTATGAGGTGCAGGACATTTACAGAGATATAGATGTTTGTGCCAAATTAGGTTGAGATTTTTGTGGCGTTTGTATATTTTTGTTTAGGTATTGAACCGCAAGCTATATATCTCCTTCTATTTTTAACGGTATTAGAGTCGTTAGAGTTCCAACGAGTTATTCCCTGAAATGTGTAGTCCATGTGTTGATTATAGAGGAGAGAATGGAGTCTTTATACTTTCAATATTACAGTACTTATCATGCCTATTGTTGCAGCATGACTTGAAGGTGAGTTGAAACATGGCTCGACTTGCCTGTAGTCTTGTGGTATTCATCTTGTGATTAAATCGAATAAATTTGGGGCTTTGTTTCTGCCCGTTGATTAATAGGTGGGGTGGTCGCTGGTAATGTGTCCTTGATTGTCGTCTAGCCTAGATTTGAAAAGCGCTCTACTTTTTGGAGTAATAATTCTGGAATACCACCGATTGGGCTTTGGGGTGAAGTCACCGCCCACAGTAAATCTGTGTAAAGTGTGTTAAAGGACGTCGCGAATTGCTCACTTGATATGTTGTGTCTTAACTGGCAGTATATTGCAGTTAGTGTTAGTAGGCCGTTCCAGACCTCTAGTATAACACTTGTGGCTTGAATGACTCACAATGTTTTATTGTAACACCTGCCCATTGGTATTTCCTACAGCTAAGTTACATATTTTGACTATTATTGGAGTTTATTAACTTAAAGTGAGTAAGATTAATATAGTACTGAAGTGTTTGTGAGTTTCTGCTTGTTTTATTAGTCGCTCTAGACGTTTGAGAGAATTTTGCTGAGAGTTTAATGATTGTTTCAATGTGCTAGTGATTCAGTTTGATTGATTATTTTGTGAGACGATATGCGAAACTTCTTGGGGTGTTTTTTTTGGTGTCTGATGTAAAGTTGATTGTTGTATTTGATTTGAAATTGTATGATTTCTACCTGGAATTCGTTTCTTCCATGGGATAGCACATCCGTTTTATTTGCTTCTCTGTACTTTGCGCAACCCTTGTCTTTTAGATCTTGGTACATATGGAGGTTGTGTGACCTTGGCCCTATTGAAAGAACCTACGGCTGCTTTGACGTGAGCTATTTTTTGACGAGCACATTTGATTCTCTCTCTTTCTGTGCAGAGGTTTAAATGTCACTTTGTAGTTCAGCAAGGAGGTGATTTCGTAAATTTTTTTATTGTTTGAATTTGGACGTCGTGCTTATTTAGTGATTCTGCTTTTTGCGTTGTATTTGTGACCTTTACTTTCTATTCTTTTTCTTAGGTAAAAAAAGCATACTTTTTAATACTACCCTGACACTTTCATTCTCTTATACTTGGTAGGTGTTAAACAGATTTTGTTTCTAGACATCTTACAATCTTTCTGTATGCTTCCGTAGTTTTAGCTGAAACTTTTAAAGCATCTTTGCCTATTATTTTACAATTATAATAGTCTGTTGCTGCCTTTTCTAAGATATTTATAATTTTGTTGATAACTTGAACACTCGGATTCGACTCCCCGAACTTCTTTAAACTATTTATCGTATGCGAGAGCTTTAAATTTGCTTTGAGCAGATGTTATATGCTGACTGTGTTTTGCTTGATACTATGTGCTATTAGAATCATTTGAAACATTGCTATTCGGTAAGAGAAATTGACTTTGGTAGTGTTGTTGTAGTTGATATAAATGAGGTCGTTTGTGGTGATGGCACGTATTGTTGTGAATAATATATTGAGTTTGTGGACAAGTTATGTAAATGCAGCTGGTATATGATGTTAGTCAATGATTAGGGTACACCTCACAGTGTAACAAATTATCTCTAACCTCTTGGTCGGAGTTATCAGTTGATATTCGTTGCACTCAAGTAACGGGTTTAGCGGTCTTACATATCGAGTGTAAAACAAGAACTAGTTATGGCCTATGGGTTTAATATACATTTGAGAGAGAGAAACTTATACTACAAAATTAATTCTTTAGTAGTCGATAAAGACTGCTTCGCTGATTTAGTGGTTTGCTTCTTTAAATCGGATTGCGGCCGGGGTACAAGCCCGCGCCGCTTCCTAGACCCGCCGATCTAATTCAGCTGGCGTAGGATTTCGCAAACACTCAAATGTGGGGCGGCAGAATTTGGAATAACGACGTTAGCCAAGTTTTAAGGCTCAGAAGTCGCTCCGGCTGCAAGCTGCGTAATGAGCAAACATTGAAGTTTGAATTAGTAATCAGAGGGGGCGCAGTTCGGTGCAAGATCGCCCCATTTCCAACGATTGCATTTATTAAAATGTGGGTCGCTTAACCTCCTGATGATTTTCTTTTCTAAATTAACGTAATTGGCAATGCGGCCGCAAAACGGTTTCAGAATAGCGCATTTGATAGTAATCACGTGAAAGTTTGATGATTCAATTGGTCGCAGTAAGGCTCAGCTGCAAATTTCGCGCTTAAATATTTTATGCGCTCTCAGCATTTCATTGCACATTACTTCCTATGAGAACTCTTGTTAAATTCATTACATTTAGAGCCATTCGGTATTGCATTTACTTCAATTTGTACAACGAGAACACCTGACGAAGCTTGCATGATTTTATTCTACCTTAGACAGTAGGGTTGTCGAGGTAAGTCCGGAAAATGAGTAAATAATGAAAGTAATATTAAAACTCGAGAAAATGAAATGTATGGGCCAACACAACTTCCTCTTTGTCCATATATGTCATTACCTTCACGGTGGAGGTCCTTAAGCCGTTCTTGATATTATGATGTTTCTCATTGATCGTCGCTAGACACGTAGTAGTCAAACGGATTGCAATTGTGGCTGGAAGGTGGCTACAAGTCTGGTTCCCACCTCCAACCCAGAGCAGTCATACAAATTGTTGCATACTCATGCCTAGATCTTCCTTGCCTTGTGGGTTGGAGCCGAGTCTTAGTTAGCGATTACCTCCTTTAACCAACTGTCTCCGGCATGTATATATAACTGTCGGCGGCCACCTCCACGAATTTCACAAAAAAGTGAGGCGCCATATCTTCTTCGATGCTCAGGCCCCAGCCCGAAAAGAATCTCAGGAAGCCGGAGGTGTTATGCTTGATGTCAATCAGCAGTACTTTGGTCCTTTAACTTTATTTAGATCTTTTTTCTGTCAACAGTTGGGAGTTTCTCAGAATTAAAGGCCTGTAGTGCAGGTTCTAGTGTACTGCTAGACTATCTGTTGATATTGACATGCCCATTTCTTTTACCAAGTCTATCATGGTTCGTCCAGGATCCTGATCCATCGTTTTTAGCAATTTGGACGAATTTATCGCTTCTCTTGTGATGAGATCGCTTGCTATGAGTTGCCCCTTTTGTGGCGGTCAGATTCTCTGTACTTCTTGGCTACGTCCTAAGCTTGTGTCTTCTTATAGCGGAACCACGTAATAATTTCTCTCAGGGATTTTCCGGTGCAGCAGCAGTTCTGAGATCGCATTCTCGGCTCATTTTCTGACCATCGTAGGTTGTTTTATTACTTGAAGCCAACTTCTAGTATTACGAATAAGACCGTCTTTCAGCTTTCCCGCAATACAATAAAAAAATCTGGACTTACCTGTACGGCCTTGTATTTACTCCACTATGTTAGTGTAATGCATGCTGACTTCTTCTCTCGTACTGCCATGAATACAAGTAATCGCTTTAAAACCAATCAAAAGTTATCAGGAAGTATTTATGAAAGCATGAAAGAGATGATTAATTTTAGTCTTTTGTTCGGATTTTATCAGTGCATGTTACCTTCTGATCCTGCAAGCGTAATGCTGAGTTTATATAAACTCTTTGGGACTTTATCAATAGAGGGCTGCTCCGAATTCGCGAAACTGGCGGAGCGCAATTTCTGCTGCCAAAGCGCGCTATAAATCAAAATCAACAAAGTTTCATCATTCAGGCGCCAATAATCATCGCGTCGGCAGCAGAACCGCTAGTGGGGCGCCGAAGGGGGCAGACGTGCAAATTCGCCGATACGATCCCGGGCCTTGAGCAGGATAAAATCGTTTTCGGATAATTATTTAGTCGCACCCAGCGCAGGGAAGCACCGCAATGCCAAACCGCCGCGTCGATAACTTGACTAGAGTGCCACCCTTCCAGTATGCATGAAAAGTTGCCGCGAAAAACTGGGACATGAACATAATTGCGCGAACCAACAGCGACGCCTGTTTTCGCGCTGCAACGCACCATTAATTATAATCAAGTTATCTCCTGCTCCTTCGTGTTTACGTTTGCTTTGGTTTGCGCCGACAAGCTCGTCTAATAACTGCAGCTTTAAAAATGCACCCCCAGTTGCTGGATTCTCCCTATTTTTGAGCCTCCCGGGAAAAGTAATCTACGAACGAATCAATCACCTTGAACTTTAATTTGGCGCCCGAAGGCTCTTAGCAGGCGTAACAAGGGTTCTTACAAAACACAAATTGTCGGGGGTTAGATTTTCCTCTTGCACCCGGTCTAGAGCTGCATGCTGGTCAAGGAATTAATAAATTATGCATTTTCACTTCAAAGTGCGCTTTGCCCCTGAGGGCGCGGTAGTCAACCCTTGTAGATGGCGCGCGCTGAATTATTCATCGCATCATTTAAAATATCTTCCACTATATTATGCGAATTTATTTATGTTAGAGTGTCTTCTTCGTAAAGCAGGTTGCAGGTATTGCGCGAATTAGAGCGGATCCCGCGGGACTGACTGTACACGGTAGTGGTTTTTTGTTTGGGAAGCAATCAATTTTGATGAAATGTGAAACGCGTTAATAATGCCTTAAAGTGTATTTAAGCGGTGGCGTCATTAATATGTGAACGCGCCGTTTGAATATTTATTAGAGGGCCCATTAATCATTTTATACTCTTTTAATGTATCTATCAGCTGTCGGCTTAACATGGTGGCTCGTCATTAGCGCGAAGCGGGGCTGATTTGGGTGGGTGATTTTTTAGACTTCGGCCATTAATGCAGCATCACAGTCGTCAATTTATAACACTAAATATTTTTTTGAGTGATTATTGGAAGTTTAGCTTTCCATTATTTTTAAGTGATCAAACATTTTGGCGAATTTTGATGAAATTAAAATTTGTTACTAGATTAGAGAACAGGAATCTTCAAATATTCTACCTTGATTTTTTCTTATGCTTAAAATATGTGATGTGTACATATAGTGATGCATTGTTGAGGTATTGATGAGTTATCATAAAACCCCAGAAAATAAAATGGTAGGGGTGATTTTGTGGAAATTTGACGACCTACAAGAAGTAAATCTTATTTCTTAGTAGTTTTATTCTAAAGTCTATACAACATTGTAGCATTCTGTTGAAGCAAACATTATATTCTTAGTTCTTTACACTTCTCAACATGTCAGATATAAAATGTATTGGACAGGTAGTAAAGGTAAGGTCCTATTTTATCTACGCAATGTATAATCAAACAGGGTGCCCAGTTGTGGTAGAAAATTATCGCTGTTATGAACCTATTTACATTATCTTTCTCTTTATTTTTCGAATATAGGATATTCTTACTCTTAGTTAAATCAGTGATATCCTAATTTTTTGACGATTATGACACTGACGTTAATTAATAGGTCAGGTGTTTATTGTCGCTGACTTTTGGAATAAAAATACAATTATCTGTAAGTCAGACAAATTCTTTTCAACGAGGATAGTAATGCTATTGCGTTTCTCGCAAAGAGTTGTTTTTATAGAGAAAGGTTACCCTATAACAGAAGGTATGTCTTGGTGTCCCTACCGAATTTTCAAATGGATTCTAAATTATCACTTACTGGGAACGGCTGTCCAAAATTGCTGTTATTACTTCTAACACATAGATATTCGACTTACCAAGCTGAAAGCAAAACTCAATTAAGATGTTGCCAATAAGATCCCTGGTACTCAGGAAGAGCATGGTTGGCCCATCTTAATTAATCGAAAGAAAATGGAATTTAATTTTTGAGCATTTCTTGTTTTTATTGTTATGGGGTGTTACGTTGAAAAAGTTTTGCAAGTTCTCAAAATCAGGTTTCGATTAGCAAAATGTGATTTCTTGCTTTTTTGAGTTAAACAAAGGCGCAATTAAACGTTGGGATGAACCAAAAGGCATTCGTTGCGAAATCCATATGCCAGTCTTCTGTATATTTCTAATTCGCGTTTAACTTCTCTCACTGCCCATTTTGAACCAGCTGGGGAAAAGGGGAGCAGGAATTTTGAAATTGTTTTGTGATCATGTTTTAGTGCATATTGTAAAAGTCGAATCAAATAAAAGGTTAGAGCTAAGAGTGCCCATTGTTCTTCGCGGCGCTACCTCGATACCTCGGGCTACCGCTTAAAATATTGCCAAGCCCTAAAGTTCCATCGCCCACGTGCGGCCAACTGCCGTCGAAAATAGAGCGTCAGCTTGGCCGCTGGCCCTCCACTAACTACATCAAAGGATCTCGAACGTTTAGACTAAAGATCAACATGATTTTGCCCGACCACCTGGACCATTTTCATCGCTCAAACGGGGAGCTCGCGGCTGCAACCCACAAAATGTGTCTTCCAAATGCCTTCTCGTTCTAGCAACCGTTAAAAATACTTACAATATATAGACTAAGTTAAAAAATAATCCTATTTATTCTGTTGCGTCACTAGCAAAATTAAATAAGCAATGCTGCCTTTTCCTGTTTAATTTGTGCCACTTTACCAATTACCTATGTATTTTCAAAAATTGTTATTTTCAGAAACTCTTTATTTTTCGTGGAATAGTCCATTATTCTTTTTAAAATGTTTACTTACAATTTGCGATGCTTTGCCAGAGTTTCTTTTATTTTTTTATCTATTCTAACTAACAGTCCGGTTTTTTAATTCATCCATTTCTGAATGGACTGATTTTTCTCGTAATGTATTTTCCTTATAAGCTTTACATGCGTACACAATATATCTTACGTAGCAAAAGCAAGATTGTTGCTCTTTAACATTAAATTTAGTATTTTTATATATTAATAAAGAGTAGTATGGTAAGATTAGGAAAGTAATCATTTTTATAAAGAAAAAGTAACGTTAAAACTTTCAACCATCCTACTAATTTATAATTTGATTATAGAGAGGTATAAATGCAATCCTTTTAGAATTGGAAATATATTAATTTGAATAAAAATTTGGACACCAAGAAGCAAACCATGAAATTAAACCAAATTTAATTATTGTGATGGTAAAGCAGTGATTAAGGGGTCGTTGAATTAGGGTGTTTAATAGCTTGGCGATACCTCGTGGATAGATATAGTCTCACATGTCCAAATTACGACAACTGGCCTCCTTATTTTTACAATCTTTTGATAGGCAATAAATCAGGTGACTTCCCGCGGCGTTACAGCCCTAGATGAGCTTTGGCTTCTTCAAAAACTTTTCTCCAACTCTTCCACCATTTGTTTCGAGTTTCTTTGTCAAGTCTTTAAGAACATGGTTACCATCTCTTAAATGGTTCGTCAACTTTCCTCTCTTCTGTTCCTTTTCATTCAGTTACTATTTTGGGACATTTTAGTTACGTGTGCTAACTAGTGCAGCGTTCTGTTTCCAATTAACCTTCTCAATTCATAGTGTGTCTTTTAATGTCATGTAGATGATTAATATGTGGAGAAATTATTTAAACGACGCAAACATTTTTGCGAAACCTAAGATGTGTGCAGCTAAATACTGTCTTACTTAAAATTTTGTTCTGGCCTAGTACCATCACTATCATTGGGGAAAGTCGATCAAAAGCGATAGGTCCGTTCGCAGAATAGGACGGCTTCTATAAAGTTAGGTAAAGATTTTTCACTGAAAGATATTCGTTCTCATAGGTTGCGGATCACATTGCAAAGATAACTTGGTCCATGTGTTCATGGCGGGAAACTTAAAATACGTCAATATTGCAGGTTTGCCTGTGTTAGGCATCTGGACGTGTTTATAGTAAACATTAAGTGTCATAGTGAAGCTACGATGACTCTGGACTCTGGATAGTGGATAAAGGAGTCTAGTTTTATTGTGTAGATTTGACCTTAATGTATTTGATTTTTTTTAATTTTTCAGTTGTTCCTACCAAAAAACTGAACATAAATATTAAATTATTACCTCAATAAAAATTAATTGTAAGTTTAATTTAAAATTGAAGCACAGCTTAAGAACGGGCAAAGTACTTTGTGTTACTTCACGATGTGAAAGATATGCTCGATGAAAAGACTTATATATTATAGTCGCCTTATACGATCAGGACAAAATTCTTGTTTGCCCCAAGAACCAATATTCGGGCTACAGATGGCCCATTTCCACGTAGCACAAGATTTTACATGTGCAAAGCGTATCTGAAATTCCAAATTGAAAAGGACCCTTAACGCGTTGTCCCTTTTTGTTAATTGTTTTCAGTAGTGATACAAGAGGAAGGGTAGCTTTAACTCAATTTGAAAATCTATGGCAGCATTGATGAGCAACCGGTAAGGGATATCCATTGATTGATTGATTATTATAGGGGTTAATCGTAGGTTACGAGCCCACTTTAGCACTGCGACTCTACGACCTTTTGTGCGCCCTTTTTCCAAAATTAAGGAAGATCTGTGCCTTCAACTAATTTTAGGATGTTCTTTATGAGGTTCTCGTGATTGGGTATATTGCCACGGAGATTTTCCCTAAAGAGTTCCTGCCTTTAGCGGTATAGTGCTGGGCAGTCAAAAATTATGTGTGAGGATGTTTCTTTCTCTTCTTCACATAATCTACAGAGTTTGTCATCTTTGTTTTCACTCTATTCCATGGAGGTGCTTTTTCAGATGGCAGTGTCCTGTTATAAGTCCTACTACCCGTCTTATCTGAGTACGTCATCATTTAGCCTACTGGAAGATTTTCCAATTGGTTCCTTCTCTAGCCTTTGCCCTTGTGTGGCATCCCAGTGAGATGAGTGTTGTCTTTGCATCCACTCTTTTATCGCTGATCGTATGCTACATTTGGGTGTGCTTAGAACAGGTTCTGGTCATGTAAATGGAGTGTTAGCATAGTTTTTTGCGAGTGCGTCTTTTTATTCCTTTCCACTCCACAGTGGCCTGGTATCCAGATGAGGTTGACCTTGTTATCATCAAATAGAGTGACCAGATAGGCTAGGCAGTCTTTTATAAGCTTAAAGTTAATATGAGTTTAGCTCTCAGTTAGGATATTAATGCGTCGTTGAGTGCATCCGCGTTTATTATGCTCTATGATGCACTGCATTATCGCAAATATTTCAGCTTGAAACACGGTGGCGTACTTTCCTAAAGATAAGCTCATGTTTACCTTTGGTTTTATGTCATGTATACGCATGACCAGCCCACTTCTGAGTTGTGATGGGTTGCCTTTTTCCCAGTCAGGATCGTAACTTACATTGAAAGGTTTTTCAAATGTGTATACCGGTAGGGTGTGGTCAGTACCCATGCTTAGGATGGTATTTCTTTTGACCACTTTGTGTATCCATTTATGCCCACCGTTCATTGTACCTATACCAAGTACCGGTGAATTTCATTCTATGTGCAGCAAGCTGAGCTTCTCCATTTAGATAAATATCCAAGGGGATAAGATTTAGGACTTCTTCCATAGATGTTGTGAGAGTACTGCTTATGATTCCGCAGACACAGAAGCATGCTAGTCTTTGTATCCTAGTTAGCTTAATGATTGCCATTTTTTGGTCAAGTTTCGGCCACCACAATACTAGTGTGCCAAACGATAACATGGGTCTTACGATTGTGGTGAACAACCACATTACCATTTTAAGGTTTCAGTCCCCATGTTCTTCCAAACATTTGCCTGTCCGCAACAAGTGCTAGTTTGGCTTTGCTGGTTACTTTTTCCATGTAAGCATTCTAGTTTAGTTTTGTATCAAGGGTGATGTCTAGATATTTAACTTGCTGAACCACCTGTATATTTTCACCGAAAATTGTAAGGTTACAAAATTGCCTTACTTCTCTTTTCCTCGTGGAATGTATTAGTATGGTCTTTTTCGGGTTCACCTTGAAGTCTTCATTTTCACACCATCTTTGTGTTATATATAATTCTCTTTACATTAGCTCTGCAATGATGTTTGTGTCTTGCCCCTGATCAGTATGACAACGTTATCTGCGTAATCTTGGGTATAGAATCCTTCATCCTTGAGTAATACTAGTAACTTGTTTACCACTAGATTCCAAATAATGGGGGAAAGAGCTCCCCCTGCAGACAGCCTTTTGTGGTATGAACCTTGAGAGATTTCTCTCCCAAGTTTGCTTGCACCCGACGGCCCTTCAACATGGGGTTTATCCAACTGCTCAAGACGTGGTCAGCTCTGTGTCTTGGGGTTTCATTGGTTATTGAGTTAGAGGAGGTATTAACACAGGCTCCTTCTATCTCCAAGAATGCTGCTAAGGCTATTTCTGTGTTATTGGGCGTCACTTCTACCCTGCTAACAAAGTTGTGTAACGCAGTTACATGATTTACTCTGTTGGTGACCATGTTGATTTCGATGTAGGGGATTGTTGTTTAGTACCCCCTCTCGTAGATATCTGTTTATCTGTTTTTCCATAGTCTTCAAGCAAAAAGACATTAGGCTAATTGGTTTAATGGCCTTAGGTTGGTTGTACGTTTGCCGCCATGGTTTGGGAATGAAGATTACCTTGGTAAGTCTCCACCCCAGTAGCAGATAGTTCCCCGCTAAGCTTATCCGAAAGATCTTAATTAAGAACGGAGTTAAGATTTCTATCTCCTGCTGCAAGAGTGCTGCGAATATTTTATCTGGCCGGGAGATTTATAAGGTTGGAAGGTTTTGATAGCCCAAACTACCTTATTGTAGGTTATTACTTTTTTAGCAATTTTCTAATCATTTCTTGTAGGTTTCCTTGAAAAGTGTCAAGCACCGACTCAGTAGGGTCAGTGTGAGCTACTATTAGTGAGCCCTGAAAATGCGTTTCAAGAAGCATTTCCAGTGTTTTCCTTTCGCTATTAGTATAGTCGCCGGTTGGTTTCATATTTCTAACAGGTGTAACGGGATCTTTCGATAATACTTTATGGAGCCGAGCTGCTTGGGTTGTGTTTTCAATATCCCTGCATAACTTTCTCCATGAGTCCGTTTTAACTTTCTATAGAGCTTTGTTGTATTAGGTTAGAGTCTGAGCATATTGGTCTCACTCTCCGTACGTTTTACTCTATTGAAAAGCTTCCTTGCTGTTTTCCTCAGATTAACCAGGTGTTCATTTTACCATACTACTTTTCTGTTGCACTGCCTCACAGTTATTGGGCAGGTATTCTCGTAAGAGTTCAGGATGGCCTCATTTACTTGATCAATTATTAGCTCCATGACAGCTGGAGTTTGCAAATGGGTTTTAAAAGGGATAGCCTATATGTAAGCCCCTCCTTGTACTTGGGCCAATCAGTTTTCCTGCATTACGATATATAATAGGTTACTATTTTCTTGGCGTAATCTACTAGCAAGTATTCAATGTGCTTGTAATCGGACATTGATGGTTCGTTAGATACATGCCATTGCTTAATCTTTCTCTGTATATTTATCGTATAGTATCCATTATTTGAGTGGTATTCTATATTATAAACGTGGACTTAGCACTGATTGATTTTCTATATATTCAACACATTTACAGATAGTTTTTTCGGTCAACGGTATGTTTGATAAGACTAGAGCAGTTTATAATGAATAACAATTAATACAATGGTACAAAAATATAGAATTGCATTTACTCTTAATCTGAAAAGGCTACTTCTAAGGCAAATGGACGCTTTGTACCAATTATATTTCATGTCACCTGTGTTTAGGCTATTATGCTATAATTTATTCCGCGAAAACATATAGTAATAAATCATCATAACACACCCTTGAACCGTCCCTGAAACGCAGAAAAATGTGCGCCGAAGCCAGGTTTACAATGTAGCATGTATAATATTTTGTTTACCTCTTTGCGTTTAACAGATGAATCAGAATTTAAAAATTCGCTTATCAACACACACTATCATTAACAGTGGAAGGCAAACGAAATCGCTACTCCTAAACACAATAAGTTAGCCGCAGCATTAATACGAGTGCCCAAAAATGAGTCAGTGTGTATCTGACTACTGAATTACCCGCACATTTTCAAACCGGCCAATTACAGAGAATTGTTTAAAATGAGCGGGAATGTTTGACAGTTTTATTTATACGTATTCGTTGAATAGATAATAGGTTTGAAGTTTGGAAGCTTGATGTTTCGTACACGACTGCGACGGACTAGCAATATTAAGTAAAGTTGATATTTACGGCTAAGTTCGTGATAATTTGAAAAATAGCGTTAAACTCTGTTGTATATACTACAACTCCGGAAGATAGTAAAATATTTGTCAACAGTTCGTAATTTGCAGCCCGGCTGAAACAAAGACGAAACTGCTGGCAAAGCTCCGGAGTCACTTAGTCTGTTTAGACACGCTTAGCATATAAATTGCGTCGGCAAGCGAAGCCCCTTTATTGCCAACTATTTTGCTTAAGGAATTAAGCTCCGAAGCCCGCTAGACGCCTGGCGCTCCGTGCCCGCGGAATAATCGAATCAATTTTTCAGTAATCCCGATATGCAAAAGTGATTTACCCTGCCTCCGCGAGCGCTGAATTTTGAGCGTCTCCGCTTCCCATAAAAATTAATAATAAAGCAAGCTAACGGCAGAAACCACAACAAGTTGTGAAAATACTAATTCGGGGCCGTTTTTCGGGAGGACGCTTGCACTTTAATTTCCTGGCGGAAATTCTAATTGCCCGTTAGCACACGCTAGAAGTTGTTGCAGTCCTTTTACGGAAACTTCCACTTTGATCTTCGGCCCGGAGGCCCTCCAAGGTTTGCGTAAGGGATTAAGCGTAAGTGCTGTTCGAATTTGGGGCGGATTAAGAGGATTTGGTTAGCGAAGGCCGTTGCTAGGGCGGCTCATTGATTGGGGCTATTTTTTGTCGCTGCGAAGGTCACAACCGTTACGGAGCGCGTGCGAATTTCAAAACCGTACAAATCTATGAAGCCTTATGTCTGTTTAAGCTCCCTAATAAAAGGTGTCAATTTCTGAACCAAATTTACCCTAGATATTTTTTATATTTGTTAAATATAAATATTGGTCCCTCGTTTTTTTTTGATAATTGATTTCTTTCAAGAATTATTCAATTAGTATTTTAGCAAAAATAGTAAGAATAATTTTAAATAACTTACTACATGTACTAATAAAATTATAGTTTATAAGCCATTACGTCTGTACAAGAATTCATGTTTTTTCTGGTCAAGTGTAACGAAATTAACTATGCATTGATCTTCAACTAATGATATCAAAACGGCCGCCAGAAACCAATTTGGAAGCGTTTTCGTTACGCTCAGCCGTTGTTTTAATCTACCTTCCAGCGCAACAATTACGCTCTATTGGGCTTTCAGAAATACGCCGTGCAAGTTTTTCAGCGCCGCTTTACCTCTAGCGTGTTTTTGCAGCGCTGGCGAGGGATTAAAATAATATTGCTTTTGTAAGAAGTAACACAATGCTTGCCCCTTGTTTATTTGCTTAATGGCACTCACATGTATTTTAGCGCGGCTTTTGTTCGCCTAACAGTACTTCATGCGATGATTACAATTGTATGAGTTTTTTGGCGATGCTAATACGAGTTTCAAGCAATGAACGAAAATGTGTTGCAGAATTTATTCGCATTGTTTGTTCTTTACTGTGCAAACAATTTGGTGCGCCATGTTATTGTTAATTTCATTTTATTTTCTTGCTTTAATTGCTTCAATAGCAGTTTAATGTTTCATTAGTTCGTGAAAAATTTAGCTTTTTATAATATAACCAAGCCCGTCGTTCCTATTTAGAATAGTAAATGGAAATATGGCTCAATTTTCTATTTGGTAGTTGAAAAAAATCATTTGAATGCAGATTTTATTTATGCAGGGTCTAGCAAGGCAGCGAATGAATATCAGGAAATGGAAACAGCTGAACTCGTGGGCGAAAGGAAAGTTTCAGTAAAACATTTGCGAAGATCTTGCCTATGTGGGGAGTAGCCGTTCTGTTGAAACTAAGTGTTCTAATGATAACGTGACACTTCATTGCGAATATTTTAAACACATAGATATGTTGCTTAACAAGAAACCCCACTTTTTCTCTGAATAAAAAGCCATAGCAGTTTTTCCGATGCAAAATATCTTTGCTTGCAAGGGGTAATAAGAATATCGAAAGATTCTTGCACGAATATGGGGGCTTAAATCTTAGAATATTCTTGATGAGTCTTTTTTATTAACATTTTGGTCTTGAGGAACGAAATAATCACACTACAACTTCTTAATTGGCCCGAAATTGACATACGGCAGTCCCCTTCAATGAGTGTAAAAACAAAACGAAAGAAACCTGCCGTTTCTAGTTTTTTCCCCTCATTCGAATGCAGTGGACATCTTTACCAACTAGTTTTATCAATTGATTTTCGACCGTTCTTAAGTCGACCAAATTGATCGTAAATCATATGCTTAGTTCACCAAACTATAAGTTTCGTGTAGTTTAACACATAACTTGTAATGTTACCATACTGTTCGGGGCGTTTTCCTGACGACTGTTACCAAAAGCTACCACGCTTTGCGTTACAACACACTCTGTTATATAGCAATTGATTATGCTGACTCAATATTCTAAATGCGACTATCTGCGACTCAATGGTGTTACTAGTATTTTTCTGTAGGAAAAGTTCAGTTTACAGGCATACCAAGGTCGCATAATGATTATTGCATTTCTCTTCTAATCTTCAAAAGGATTGAGAACAATTATTCTGTAAGATGACCATCAAATAGTTGCTCTATCGTTGCATAATAATTTCTTAAGTAACGTGCAAGGATTTTTGCAACAATTTTAAATATTTATAAATATCAACGTTTTCTTACCTTCATTTATACGATTTCCGTTTGCTTCATTGAATGGTTACGCAACTGTCAAATATACACATCTACGGGCAGTTCTAAACGCTCCATTATTTCTGGAGCTTAAGAGGTTTTCTTTTCAGTTGGCGATTTTTATGAGCACTAAAGCACTCACAAAGAAATAAAAATTGTGATAAATATTAGACATTCTATAGTAGTTTTTGGCAAAGAACTCATGCTACGTATCATATGAATGATCTATGACCACCAAAGATTACTATCTTCTCTATAGTATCGTGTGTATAGAAGTGTTATGTGCCATGTATACATAAAAATTATATTCAGATCAATATTTATATTTATTGTTTAATAACCTTTTATAATTCCGGTTATGTTAGGTAACTGTAACTAAATATAGAAATAGCGAGAACAAATAGGTAAGCACAAAATGTTCGCTTACAGTAAGCAAATTTCTACCACCTTGCTCTTTTATGTTTGCGGATTGCTCCTTCTGAGGCTGCGGTTGTATTCGGGGCTTCGATGAAACTACTCCCGAGGCGAATAGGTAATGTTTCGGCTGACTTGCTTAGTTTGTAGTTAGCGGACTAGTTGAGGCGGCCGATAAAGGACCTATTTAAACTATTGTGGGATAATAGAAGTACGTTTAGGTACCGTGTAGCTTAAGGGATGTTTGCTGATTGTTTTGGGTTGCCAGGGACGTAGGACTAAGTATGAAGTTTGGGCCCTCTAATAAAAGAATAAAACGAGATGTAAACGTTTCGTTAGCTATAATGCAAACTAATTAATTTTTAGTGAATTAATTTACTTGCAATTTTATTTTCCGCGCAGAATTTGACAGAAGCAACCACACAAATGTAGATCTGTTATTTGTAGAGCATCATGGTATTTCTTGCACTACATGGCGACTTGTTTTCAGCTACATTTTATGCCGAATTACAAAAATAGTTGCAATAACTTACGTGGAGTTTAAACACAACCAGCTTAGAAATTCGACGATCAAAAAGCAAGGCTTGCGTTGTTAGGGAAAGAGAGAGCAATCAAAACTTAACATTTTTCTGCGAAAGGCTAGGCTGAGGACTACCAACAAATTAAAAGGTGGTCATAAAGAGAAGCGTATTAAAAATAAATGTTTTTTCTTGTCATACTTGGTGTAAAACCTGTAGGAATGCACTAGATTTTTGTGAAGAAATGCCACTTTATAATGTTTTATCCAAATTTCTGCATTCCAAGAAATGAAGAACAAGGGAAGTGGTACGAAAACGTTTAACTCTTATACGTTAATACATAATAATAATAAATTTTAGACAAAATTTCGAAATAAATTGCATTTCTTCAAAACAACTAGTTCTTGTGAAAATTAATAACATAAGAGTACTGCATACATTCTCAACAAAACCAAATCTGGAAATACAGGAGTTCTGCAAAATGCTTAATACTGAGTTTGGCAAATTGCCGGGAGCACATATGACCCTAATATTACACATGCAGGATGAAAGAAGATTGTTGAAAACAATAAAATGAAGATGTATAACTATTGGTGAACCCTGGGAAAATTAAAGAGTAATATTAAAGGAGGCATTACAGTTTCCTTAGGAACTAAAATAACGCTTATCCAAAAACGAACGAGAACACCGTAGTCAAGGAATTAGCTAGGAAGGAAAGAATGACATCAATTCAATATAACATAAACAGGATACCAGAGGGTTATCAAGAATATCGAGAAATAGGCAAGAAAACCAAGAGGAAAATAAAACAAAATAAAAGGTTATTGGGAGAAGATCTTTAAGACTATAAAAAATATTCTTTTGCACACAAAATCATATGTGGCAAATAATTAAAAAAACTGCAAAAAGCTGATATGAAAGAACCAGTAGAAATAAAAAATATTAACACATGGACACAAACGGATTTCTTTAAAACCCTATAAATCTAAATGGAGATGAACAAACCAACGCAATGGAACTAGAAGTAGAAGGGACGAAGTTGAGAGTGTTAAAAATAAGAAATCGTCAGGGTCCAATGGAATATTCAACGATATCTTGAATATAAAGCTGATATATTGGTAGAAGAATTAAAATAAATGGAAATGGAAAAGGTAATGTCGATATTTAAGAAGGAGGTATGATTCCAACTACTGTGCAGTAACACTACGTTGATAGAAATCACAAAAATAATATCTGGTGAACTGGACATCATTACTCTGGCAGACGAAGGAAATTGATTCAATAGAGGAAGATCTTCCATAGACATCATCTATATAATCCAGAAAATAGTTAAAAAAGCTATAGAATTTAATAGACCATCGTATATGAGTATGGTGGACTTACAGATGTTTGACAGTTCTGTTGAACCATATGTGACAGGTACTATGTAAAAGAGAAATTTCTGGATCACTTACTAGCTTTGTCACATGTATATATAAACAAGAGTTTGATGAAAGTCAGTGAGGGGATCTTATGTCGCATAAAAACAAAAATAAGAATTAGACAAGGTTACGAAGGCGTGTAACCTCTTCATGGCGTGTTAAACCTTTATTCATTCATACAGCTCATAGACAATTATTTAAATTAAATGCAATTCGCACTCGAAAGAGAATGAAGCAAAAATCATTACATCACCAAAGGGTTCTATGAATCATAACCAAACTATAATTTTAAATTATAAACTACTCTTCCAGATTTCTCCTTTTCAGGTTTCTTAGATGTTAAATTTTAGATATTTTTTATTTAATTATCATATTTCTAAAATCCTTCAAAATCTTACCTACGCAAAAACAAAAATTTTGGAAGACCAATTGGAAATGAGAAATTAAGTAATCAGATCTTGGTTTTAGTTTAATTGTGTGTGTGTGTGGGGGGGGGGTTTAATAAAACTTCTATTTTTGTCTAAAATATCCTTTAACGCACAAAATATTCCATTCAACTGCAATGGAAATGTGAGCATTTATTGCTAAAATTGAAGGTCATGATGATCAAAACAATGGAATTAACGTTGCAAAAAAGGCCATATAATAAAACATGCAATATTGAGATACTAAAAATCCCTATGAGACAGTTATGCAAAACATATGTAGGTAAACATTTATTTATTTCATCACCACAGCTTATTTATGATTAGCTTTCAAAACAACTGCAGTATCTATTAATTTTGAAGATAGCAAGGAAAAGTAGGATACTTAATATTTACTCGATGTAGCAGTAGAAGACAAAATATTTTTTTCACTTTACTATTAGGACATAAGTCATAGGCTTGGATTAGTTAGCTACCATACTTTACAAACACAAATCTACATATGTAGCCTTTTTTGTATGGACACTTACAGAATGAGGCCTACAAAAAGTCTCAATAAACACTAAATGATCTAAAAACAGCCACCAAACACAAAGTAGTGACAAATGAAAGTGGCATAATTTAAGGTGTATATAAAAGGTGTCCCAAAATTAACGCAATATTTGAATTAAATAGAAAACTCAGTTTTTAGTCTTTTGATTGTAATTTTTTTATTAAATCATACAGTACATAGGATAGGGTTATGTATGGAATAACACATCGGGCAAATGGCCTCCACGGCTTTGCATACACATTCGCACTCGTTTGTCGAAATTTTCCATGACCATTCTTCATAAATGTGGCTGAATTTCGTTGATGCAACGTTGAATCTCCTCCTTTAATGCACGCGTGGTTGTGGGCTTGTTGACATAGACCTGTAATTTTAAATAACCCCATAAGAAGAAATCTAATGGTGTTAAATCACACGATCTAGGGGGCCAATTCTGATCACCGAAACGAGAGAGTACACGATCTGGAAATGTCTCATGTAGTAATTGAAGTGTTTCACGGGCTGTATGGCATGTGGCACCGTCTTGTTGAAACCACATATTGGCCACATCAATATCATCCAATTTCGGCAAAAAGAACTGTGTTATCATGTCGCGATATCGAGCACCAGTAACAGTCACTGCTTGACCAGCCTCATTTTCAAAAAGTATGGTCCAATTATGCCTCCAGCCCAAAATCCACACCAAACAGTGACACGTTGTGGATGCATTTGTTTTCCGACAATCACATGTGGGTTCTCAGAACCCCAAAAGCGGCAATTTTGGCGATTAACAAACCCATCCAGGTGAAAATATGCTTCGTCGCTTAGGATGATTTTGCTCGAAAAATCAGCATTCATTTGTTGATGCTCAATAATCCATTCAACAAACTCTCTTCGCTGTGCATGGTCATTAGACTTCAGTTGTTGTGTTAATTGAATTTTGTAAGCATGGAGACACAGATCTTTAGTGAGTATACGCTGTAGAGAGCTTCTTCAAATTTGCAATTCTTGTCCACGACGCCGAATTGAGGTTCCTGGATTGTCACCGACACTCTCACGCACTGCTTCGATGTTGACATTTGAACGGCTTGTTTTTGGACGACCAGTGTGTTTGGCGTCTCCAATGGATCCTGTCTCTCGAAATTTTTCACAGTTGACGAAATTAAAACACTATTCCGAACATATTTTGTATGAAATTTTCGAAGAGCGGCCGCCGAGCTTTCATTATTTTTGAAATATTGTTCAACAATGAAGACACGTTGTTCTATCGTGTAACGCTCCATTTTTACTAACCCTAAACTATCAGCTGTCGATTTGTTTTTGTTTTAGGGTTATCAACGCTTTACTGCATAAATGGCGGCAAATTCAAATCTTGCGTTAATTCTGGGACACCCTTTACATCTAGTATTAAGCACTGATGATAAACATAACGTTTATGATTTTTTTTTAATCAAATTTAAATTCAGAAAACTCAGAAGCCTCGAAAACCTAATTTCTAAATGAGATACATAATTTTGCACGTTATCTCTCCATAATTGTTATATCAAATCCAACAAGCTCTAAATATTCCCAAAATTCAATTTTTACAAAACATGAGATTTTGAGTGTTAACCCTTCCCCAGATTTATATTTATATCGCAAAATTTGAAGTCCCCCAAACCTCATTTTTACAAAGTGTCAGATTTTACACTTTTACTCTTCCTGTGCACCATTTACCTTATCAAATAGCATATTTACAATTTACAAACATAATTCAGCAAGCCTTCGAAACCCAATTTGTAAAAAGTTTGAAATTTTTGTACCCTTGCCCTTTGCGTGCAATCCTTATTTTTGAAAAACCGTTTGTTATCTCAAAATAAACTTCACTGAACTCGAAGGTCCTAAAATCACAACGTCTAGAAAATATAAGTTTTTCTGCTCCACCCATGCAACTTTTTAGATTTCGCATTCTTACCTCCCATGTACAACGCTTTTCTAACTGAACATTCCTATTTTCAACTTCAAAATCAATATTTTACCGAATATATTATTTATTGTTTATTATTTTTCAGTTTAAAATTTTTTTAACTAAACCACTCTGAATTATCCAAATTCAAATTTTAATTTAGTCTGCAGATTTATATATGAACACAATGTAATATATTTTGAAATTTTCTGAAATGCCCTAATTATGCAAAATCCAAATTAATAGCTCATCGAATATCAGAGAAACAAATTATAAGGATTAGAAACCCTAAACGCAAACTCATAATAGTTGGCTAATACTTCGTCATGATAATAGGTTTGTCATCAAAGTCTTTCGACAACAAATTAATAATTCATAGACTTTTATTAAAATTTCTGTGAACACTGGGACACCATGAACAAATTCAAAGATTAAAAAATAATATTTTCTGCATTTATTGGCTCATGATCAATGTTAATTTGAAGGTCATATTGCTTTATAAAACCCTTTCGTGTCATGCAAAGATTGATGTATGTTTAATCTTCATTTTCAGATTTCTATACGATTGTGGGTTAGCGCTAAAGTCTCTAGATCAAGACTCAAAGCTCATAAGATGTCATACAAACTGTGCACTGTTATGCTTAACTAATCGAAATGAAAGCTAAAGCAATTATATTACAATTAAATAGTACTCTAAGTGGTACATATTCTGTAAGCGTCAACTAGAGTAACTCGCACGTTTAAATCCTGAAATCCATGCTTCGACGAAAACTTCTTGAACACCTCACAGCCGAACCATACAGGTTCGCCATCCATGAGCAGTTCAACAGGCTGATTGTTATAAATACACTCTCTGCTTCCGACTACATTTTCTAAGCAACCAACGGCCTTCCCATATTGGTTCGTCGTACGAGGATCTGCTACTAAACACACTTAAAAAATTCTTGTATTGAATCTGATCGAATTATATAGATACCTTGCCTTATCGTCAAGGTGACAGCGGCCTCACGTACTCCTCGTAAAATTTTTGCGCTGTTATGGGGTCTATGGTATGGTAAGTCTTGTTCTTGTCGTAGTATGGTCGAAAATGGTGGACATTTGCTCTTCAATCAGCTGCTGGATGTCTATATCAGTGGAGCCGGATGCCATCGCTTCGCGCAGTGCTTTGGCGTATTCTCGCAGCTGCAATGCAAATGTATGAATAATATAAGCCTTATCAAGGTATTTTGGTTAACATAGTAACACTAGATATAATGGTCTATATCATCTGTAGAATCAGTCACAAAAACTACTTATGCAAATAATACAATGTATGACTATCAGCAAACAACTCACATAATGCAAAGTAGAATATAACGGTGAAATAATGCAACAAGTTTTTAACTATGAACATCTTAGTAGAAACCTCAAGTTACCACCCAAAAATTAAATACCAGCTCAAGCCTTAAATGATCAAATATGCAAAAATAGGCACATAAATATAGAAACTCAAAGCAGAGCTTATAGGCCTGTCATATGACGAAAATTCATTCTGAAAGGTAAAATTAAACAAATTCTAGAAGAGGAAGAGATGAGGACGTGGTTAAACCAAATAAGACACCAGTGCCAAATTCAACCCATAAACGAGTGGACCAAAAAAAGTAGGAAAAATCAGGACGAACATTTCCAGAATGAAGGAAATTGCTATATAGAGATAAATTACCAATAGGAATAATCTAGAGGCAGACCAATACGAATATGGAGAGAATCTATCTAATAACTAGGATAGGGCAGGATGATTGTGTAGAAACAAATAAGAAAAAGAAGAAGAACTGCGATCAGTATTATTTTCTTGAAAGCAGTTTCTTTGAAAATTCATACATCGATTCCGCTACAATTATTTATTAGAGCTGATCAGCAAATAGGTCAAAATATTTTAATTGTTGCCCGTGATTTAAAATTGGTGACTTTTGTTGAGATCGCGTTTTTGATGTGCAAGTAATATGATATGATTATAAATATCAGAGCTTTCAATAATTTTGAGACCTGTCCCAGAATGTTATTCTCTATTCTACGCTCGTTTACATTGTCACGTTTTAACTTACTTAATTTGCTTAATTATGAAGTTATTACTTTTTGAACACATCTTGTACAAAAGGTGTGTTGATAACGTGGATCTCTAAAACAAGGCATTAAAAATGTGGGATTTGGATAATTTTTTGTCCACGCTGTAAAACGTTGAGGTACAAATGCGTGGGAACTTTATCAGTACCGTATATATGTAAGTGTGACCTGCAAAAAATTATAATTCCTCTTGGCCATACATAAAGACAGCCCTTAGGCAAATGAATTGCGTCAGGAGACGTGAGCTAAATATAGCTTTGCCACTGCAGTAATTTAAATCGGCAATCGAAAACCTGATAGACACTTGCGGTTAATTGCAGCAACTGAGAGGGCGATCAATAGACTTTTATTCCATAAATTGCCCGGTTGTTCCAAAAATGCAAACTGCGTATTAATTGGAAGCTTTTAATATGCATAGTCCTCACTGTCAGTTATAACTCAATTCATTGAGCTATGCCTCTTGATTATCTTTAATTTTATCGTTTTTCGTATCATTTAATGAAAATTTGCACTGCACATGCTTCTCTTAATAATTGGTTTAATTTAGTCAACTCATCGTGGTTGTTATTATTTTGCGCTATTGAAATGATCCAGCTTGAAAAGCTGGACATGTTTAATTGCTCGCTGTGCACTTTAGCTTCTTATTTCAACTTTGATGGCTACATTTTTTTAATTAATTCAGTAACTTTGTTATATGTCTTACTTAAAGGGTAAAATGGGATTAAACGGGACTATAAGCTATACAGGGTCATCGAAGTCATCCGGCATTTTTAGGTTGTATTTCAGGAAAGCCGAAAAGCCCTCTTATGCGCCTGCGTAATCCCCTATTGGGTAACACAACGAGTTAGCTTCACATAATTAACCTAAGACAAAATAAGCCGTGAATACCACCGCAGACATTACTATACTCGGACCCCTTCGCGCTGGATAATCGCCGACGGAAATGATTCGAGTTTACAACTTAGCCAAGAATTACAGGAAACGTGGTCACCCAGAGAAGGTACCTGGGCGGAGCATCACCGACCGTGGCAAAATAAATGGGCGTGGCGAGATAGATGATCAGATAGCAATGCACTAGAATTTGCTCTACAAATCTTTCGTCCTGAGGAATCGTCAAATGTGAAGAAGTTAAAAGCCCAAGAACTGCCGAGCATCAAGCACGACCGCTTGATTTTCTGAGATTCTGTTCGGGAAGAACAGGACAGGACGGGACAGGAAGGTGATTCGCTAAAATAAATTTTTGGATGTGCCAAGATGCCTCTGAAGTTATCGTCATTCATACAGAGTTTCTCGCCTCTATAGTGATGCTAGGGCTTGCGACATGGATGTCATGATATTGCACTTTTTTTATGATGGTTTGAAGGTGACAGTCGACAATTATATCAACGTGCTAGGACAGTTGTCAAGCCCTAGACTTCGACGACCGTGCAAATAAAATATATTTTAATAAGGGTATTTTACGATTTCATGTTACTATTTCTAAGTTCCAGGCTATAAAAAAAAACTTGAGGATTTCCATTGATAGACTTTATAATATTCAGACATAAACAAATTCTTTATGTATAAAATTTCTCCTCGTTTTGTACTAATTTCCTCACCTGTTCCATTGCATTCTTGATACTAATCAAATTACAATTCCTTTATTAGTTAACCATAAACTCTTTTCTACCCTAAGAGGAAGTTCAAGGTTATTATTCTTACTGACTCACATTTGAAGCACCCAAAGGATTAAATTCTTCCAAACTTCAACCTGCAGGTATGGAGAAAGCGTGGCTTTAGCTAACTGGTGGTTTTTCCGATTTAGAAAAGAGGTAAAAATGCATTTTACTGTTCAGATAGGTTTTATGGGGCAAGTTTTGACCCAAACAGAAATGAGAGACCAGAAACTTCTCAATTGTGGTATTTTTGTTTACGTTGGGATGGAATTAAAGTTGCTTGCAATTCGTAATGTGAGAAGACTATTTAGAAGCTTTTTCTCTCGAGTGAATTTGCGAGATATATTTTTGGCTTTCATTATTTAGTTAGGATCTGTTTTTACAAAAACGATAAGCTAATCAAATGTCTGAAATTTGGACAAAGTAAACATCTACAAGATTATCTAAATCTTATCAGGGAACGATTCCTGTTTAATACCATTTAGCCAATTGTTAACATTAAGCTATTATTACAGCCGTTACTGTTATTTTATGTTCACGTACTTTACTTTATCTTCAAAAAATTATTTCGTTGGACACAAACCACGGTGCGTTCTTGAGGTTTAGACTGGAACTTTGAACTATTTCTAAAATTGAGTTTGATACCATCCCCAAAACCTGCAGTCCATACATTCTTATTGGTTTCAGAATGACTATAGATGGAGATTGGAACTTTTTTTCAATCATCCACTGTGGTTTGATAAATTTCGAACCCGTTGCTTGCGTTTGGTTGATGTGAGTTCTCTACTTGAGGCGCTTGTCTAAATGCAGTAGAAGATAGTTTGCTACTTCAGATTGTAGTAAATGGATGTTATTCAGCTTTAGTGGAGGGAAGTTCCTCTTCGCAGTGTGAATGTAACTGGTGGTATCGATATTTTTCACTTGTTCTTTGATGGTCATTTTTATAGAAGGTTAAGATGAGCTCGTCGCCGAATTTTCGTGCCAGGTTAAGATGGCAGTATCATCCGCATGTGTAGCTATTAATGTATTCTGTGTAGTTGATATTTCCTTTACAAAGATGTAAAAGCGTAGACCGATTTGTAAGATCTGAAAGTACTTCTTGATACTCCACTTGGAAATGTCTGCTCGTTAATTATGACTTCAAAGGTCTTATCGAAAGTCTGTGAAACACTAAGAAATGTTTTCTAAAACGTTGCCTCTGTTCAACTGTAGAATATTTTTGGTTGAACTCGAAGTGGCGACCAAAAAGCTTAGATAGGATTTTTTCGAATATTTTAAACAAAATAATCAACAGACTAATAGGATGGTATGACGAAAGTGCTTCTGCGGGTTTTCTTTCTTTGTGTTTCATAATTACCTGTGCGTTTTCCACTGAGCTGATAAATGTGATACTCTTAAAACAGCGTTACATATAGCTGTTATTTTTTTAAATTTATTTAACTCCTTTGTTATATAATCTGTACTAATTACAAGGGACAATAAGTACTTAGCGTGACACATATAATAATAATGAATGCAAACAGCAGTAGAAACTGCCAATTGCTTAAGGCATGTAGAGTAGGGCTACAATAAGCCACTATTTATAAATTTCACTTGGCATAATATACAAGTGAGTGGTAGAGCTTACAACAATTTAGATTATGGGTTAAAGCGTGTTAGAAGTTCGTTAGGTTTAAATCGTTTTTTAACGTTTTGGTTTATGAGGTTCGTCCATCAAAGTGTTCACTAATTGATTGGGATGTGTCAGTAATCGGTCTTTATATCTTTGGGCACTTTTTTCTATTTCTTCTCTGATAGTGGGTATACGCAAATCACTTTATTTGGCACATACCACGGAGCACTAACTATAGCACGCAACACTTTATTTTGGAATCGTTCAATGATGGCTAGGTTGGAGTTGCTGGCTGTTCCCCACAGAGAAAGACCGTACGTCCAGATAGGCTTTAACGTGACTTTATAGAGCAAGAGTTTGTTCTCCAATGATAGTCTAGACCCCCTTTCGATCATCCAATAGATTTTCCTGTATTGTAATCCAAGTTGTTTACGTTTGTTGAATATATGGGTTTTCCAGGTTAAGCGTCGGTCCAAATGGAGTCCTAGATATTTTACGGAATCGCCATGTTTCAGTTGTTGTCCATTGAGCGTAACCGCCGGACAGTTGTCACGGTTCATGGTGAAAGTGATGTGTTGGGATTTGCTTTCATTCACCTTAATTCTCCATATTTTTAGCCATTGTTGGATTTTGTTGAGGGAGACTTGCAGGTTGTGGGATGCAGTGGCAGGGTTAGTATGTGATGCCAGGACAGCTGTGTCATCAGCAAAGGTGGCGGTTGTTGTTGTATTCATGGTGGGAATGTCAGCCGTGAACAGCAAGTAAAATATAGGTCCCAGAACACTGCCTCGGGGAACTCCAGATACAGCGAGGCTGTAGATTCATGAATTCGTGGTTCACCTAGAAATACCGGTCTGATAGGTAAGATTTTAGTACTTCGTAGAATTGGTATGGCAGAAGCTTTTTTAGTTTATATACTAGTTCCAAGTGCCAGACCTTGTCAAAGGCCTGGGATACATCTAGGAACGCCGCGGAGCAATATCTGTATTCATCAAAGTCGTTGTATATTTGATCTACTATTCGGTGGATTTGTTCTACAGCTGCGTGTTGTAGTCGAAAACCGAATTGGTGATTGGGTATTAATTCTTTTTTGTCCAGTATTGACTGGAGTCTTTTTAGAAGTAGCTTTTCAAAAACCTTAGAGAGGATTGGAAGGTGGCTAATTGGTCTATAGGAAGCGGGATCAGTAGGTGTTTTGTCAGGCTTCTGCATCATTGTCATTTGGGCCACTTTCCAAGAAACTAGATAGTATCTAACAGTGAGGATGGCGTTGAATATTTGGGTAATCACTTGTACAACAATGTCAGGTAACTTTTTGAGAATCTCCCCGGTGATAAAGTCGAAGCCTGGTGCCTTTTTAGGATTAGTGTCCTTATCTATTACTTCTTGTACTTCTAGGATCTTAAATGGCTTGATATAGCTGTGATTAGTTTTAGCCCTTGGGCAGTAGTTACTTTAAAATCTTTTCTGTAACAAGGTTAGGTCCTGGAAATATCTGAGGGTTTAACTATATATAATTGCTTCTACTTTACTAATCTTATTTTTTTTAACTGTTAGGAACATTTGGTTTGGGGCATCTAGTTGTTGGATTTTGATTTCTTCAGTAGGCGTTAGTTCCCATGGTGGTAATTGTTTTTTTTTGGGAAATATCATATCTTTGGGAGATTTAGTTGCTTAGTAGCCTTCCACAGAGCTTCTTTGGAGGAAAAATCTTTTAAATATATTACTATTAATTTGTTTTTTATATCTTAAGACGTATTTTAGCTCTCTCTCTCTGACCTAATAGTTTGCTATGTTTTTCTGTCTTTATTTTTTAATAATTGCGATTTTAACATTTTTGGGACTATGTATAAATTTATTTATTTGAAAGCTCAGGTGTAGATTTCTGACTAGCATTTCGTAAAAGGCAGATAAAATATGGTACAGAATTATTTATATATTTGTTTTTAGGGGGACATATAGCTGAATAATTTCCAGTCCGTGCCTCTATTGCATATGATGATTGGTCCGTTTCAGTATCAAACTTATAAATTTAATGGGACTATTATTGGAGTATATTTATCGGTCAGTAGATAAGTTCCCGTGTAGAGATACAGTATAACGGTAATTGTTATGATTCATACATTTTAACAGATTTTAGGGTTGGTATTCTCTAGCGTTTTGAAAAAATAATTGAACTGATTTTGTCGTGAAGAATGTAGAAGGGCTAAATTTTCAGTAACAAATTTTTTTGCTGATATTTATCTATCTGGTAATTTCTAGTAGAACTTTTAATTGTGAGGACACTGTCTTCATGGGCTGTTTCGCCAGGATGTTGGGTGTGATAAATGTTGCAACTTTTGGTTTGGCAAAAGTGAATGTTGAACGGGTACAGTTATTTGTTCTGTGTTTGTTATGAATTGTGATGGAGGTGGCTCTATATTAGTTTCTTGTGTCGAGTTTATTATAGAATTTACGTGATTTCTGTCTTTTTCGGGTCACAGTAGAGGGCATTTTCGGTTTAGTATGTCTTGGATGAACTTCGTTGCAAAGTGCACATTTGGCTGAGGCATTTTTGGATTTGGCACAACTTTTCGTGGACACTTCCGCACTCAATGCGTTTTGGTTGGCGTGTCCATATCTTTGACAGTTAATGTACTGTGGCACTTTCCTTGTTTGTTGAGGCGGTTTTATGGTTACTTTAATTTGTTGTGGGTGCTTATTGCATTTTTTAGGTCCCAGATCATCAAAGAATATAGATAAAGGTTGACTAGAAGTTCAATGTTTTACGTTACATTTGTTTACAACTTTTTTAAATGTATTTGTATGTAGATTAGTGGATATTTTGATCGCTACTTTAAAATTGTTTTTCTATTTTAATTTATATTTATGGAATTGTACTTTTGAGTTCTTGAATTTAGCTACTACGGCTCGATAGTTGTCTGCATCTCACGAAATTTCTTTAATTTGGTTTCTTTCTGTTATTCTGAAGCGTAGGCGTCCTTAATAATTATGTCTAATTTATCTTTTAGATATTTTTGGCGCTTTAAACATCAGGCATAATATTTGGAAAGATGGTTTGGTTACTATTATGGTTAGAGCTTGACCAGCACCCATAATGTCTTCGTTATTATTTTCAAAAATACGTTTATATAAGGCTTGTTATTTATTAGTAGTATTAACTTCTGAGATTGTTAGTCTTACAAGGTGGTCTTCATAATGAGAAATATTTCTTTTGCTCTTTTTGATGCTACTCTTTTCTATTCTCTGTCAATAAAATCTGTTGTCAATTAGTAGGTAATGGTATGCTGATACTAGTTATTAGGTATTAAATCATGGCTGTGTTTCGTCATACGTACTGGGGTTGCAGAATTTGAGGTTATTGAAACATGACTTGAAATGAGTTCTCCGGTGGTAGTTGATATTGCATTTGGTACTGTAGGCTGCATATAAGGTATATTTGGGAACTGATTTGCGTCAGACATCTCTGGATGGTGCTACAGTTTTAGAAAACTTACAATCAGCAGCAAGTATTTCTATCACATGCAAATAAACCCCATTGTTGTAGAGACATAGGAGCAACTCTATTTCCCGTCGAACGACGAATTATTTGAGGAAATGCGAGTTTTTATATATCAGTGTTACTTTGCAATACGAATTTTCGGTAAATTAAAAGAAACATTATCTCGATTACTTATAAACACTATGACCAAATCAATAAGGGTCTAAACCGTTCTGTTGGAGTTAGTAAGCTCAAAAGTATGCAACTATTGTCTACGATATGCCATTAAAAATAATTATTGGAATTTAAACTAGCAAGATATTAAACATTAATTTGTGTTAGTAATTTTTTAGAGGAAGTGTTCGTACATTGATCGTTTCTATGTTTGCTTACTGTCTTATCGACTATAATTTTTTAGTTTTGTAATATCTATGCACAGATATCATATAGTTAGATATTCACCAATTTTTATTAGTTTCGTTTCCAATTCTATGATTGGTGGTTAAATCTTTAAAGGTGTTTGCGTTCTCAATTAATATTTTCTTGATTTTTGGTTTGTAATTGTGATTTACATAGTATTTAATGTAATGAGCAAATCTTATGTATGCTCTCCAAAACATTGACCAAGAAACTAACTACATTAAACAAAACTTTCTACAATGTGCAATATGATTGGAGTTTGTCTTGCGAAAAGAGAAAGTAGATAGCATAGTACCTAAATATTGCAGGTCCTTCTGGCAGGATGAGAGCTTTTATAATGAGGAATCCATTTGTTTAATATTTTAGACCGACTCCCCAACAACTTTTTATTCTTCTGTTCTCTTATTTTTATATTAGTAGAACCACTATGAGATTACTGTGAGATTCAAGTCTGGCACAATGCCTGTTACTACGTTCTTCAATGACATCTTCCATAAACGTGATGTTGAGGTCATCTTAAAGCATTTGGCTAGATATGTACCAAGGTGCGTTGGCCATTGCATGAAGAATATTGGACCGACATCTTTGGAGTTCTTGCACAACCCCATAGTTCGATTCTAAAAGTCCTTATGGGTTTGATAACTGCCTTGTCGATTAGGATTATATTTTCGAAGGGCATTTGGGATCTGATTCCAAGTAGCGAGTATAATTTGTTCAATATAAGGTCTGTTCGTTTCATTTTATTAGATATCTGTTTGTTGCAATTGAATTTTTCAACTAGTCGCCATCCTAGATTACGGACTGCAGACGATACAGGATTGGTTATGTTGTTGATAGAAACCGGACCGCAAAGATCCTTTATTGCAAAGGTTATCGGCATTCACTTGATTTTCCTTTTATTAATCCATGCTTCTAGGAGGTTCAGGTGATCTTGTACGTATGAAGGTACGAAGGTATCAGTTAAGATAGTAGTTGTTGTGGGTAAGTCATATGTATACAATATGTAAATTAATGGACCTAATACACTATCCTTGGGTACTTCCTTATCAAAAGCCGTTTGATGCCCAAATCTCCGAAGAATTTATTTATAGCGTAGACGACGGGATAACACTGTCGGAATGCTTTTTGTTAAATTAGATTCTGTATTCGTCTACAAACTGAACTAGTATAGCGATTTGATCTTTCGGACTTCTTTGGATAGTTTCTTAAAACTAAAACCAATTGTTTTGACTTAATAGCAGTATAATTTCTTAACTTTCATAGCTGTTTTGGATCTTCCAATGCAATCGTGCGAAGCTGTGGTTTCGTTTGAATTGCTGTTGCACTTGTATTATCGACTCAGTTAGCAATATCTTCTGTACTCTGTATAGCTCTCGTTGCAAAATGTCAGAAAGCTCCTAGCAAAATATATTTTAGCAATAATTTAAAAGACGTTTGTATCGAAATACGTACTCACAATACATCCATTAGTAGAATCACATTGAAGAGGGGGGCTTTCAACATAATTCCAAAAGAGACCTTGGTTTTTTATTGGGTTCCGTTCTTCTATGAAGTCATGGAATCCAAATATTTTATTACAGTATATCTTTAGAACTTGTGCATTGCGCTCTTCGTTACTGCCTGTAGTCGGTCGCTGCTCCGTCGCAACGAACCGCAGCTCCCGCTTTTATCCATGGGCGCCTGAAAAATCGCAGCCATAAAACCGGGGCCGCGCAATCCCACAAAGGCCCCCGAATTTACAATACGGGTCGGCCCTTCCAGCTGATGAGTTCAGGCCCGCGTGCCTTTGACCTTTCGGCACCAGCAGAGAAGCTTTACGGCGACCGTTTCCCGATCTGCTTTGTGGCGGAGATGTTACGTTTTAAGCCCCGCTCGCCTTATTTATTATTGAGCCCGCTAGGGCATCCCGGCTGCTTCATGATCTGTCTGGAAACTCACGACGTTGCGGGCACGAGTTTGACCTCTTTGCATGCGTTAACGCGCCTTGCGGGGCACATTCCGAAAAGGGCGAACGGCCGGGATGCTGCCCGTGTTTCAGGCGCCCATTAGGGGTCCAGCCGTAAAAACAACACCTTAATGGCGGCTGGGAGCACTAATAAAAGCACTAATGTGAAATCGATAGCGGACGATGGTTGCCATTGAGTAATTCCCCGAAACGGATGCTTGCTGTATCTGCGCTGTCATAAATGTTTATTCAAGGCGGCTTGATAGGTTTTCAGGGGGCATTTGTTGTGAGTACACTTACACCGATTTAATTTCCGAGTTTCACAGTGTATTATGTACCTTTACACTATATTAAAAGTTTTTTTCCGTGTCGCTCTGTATTATTACAGTAAATGATTGATCGATCCGTGTAGTCGTATGGTACTTTGTTAATTTGTTAATAGGATTTATAAATAAACCATTTTTATTGACCGTATGCTTTATAATACGTTGATGCTACCCCCATGGGTCCACATGGATTATTAATTTAACCGCTCGCTGAAAAGCCGTCTTTAAACGATTTGGATGAGATGATGGCCCAAACGTCAAAGCCTGAATTGCCTCGAAAAATTATAACTTTTTCCTCTGTAGAATCTACCAAGTAAGTGGGTAGGTAGCATATACGTTGCACCTTTGTCCGTTCTCCTTGTTTAGCACTCTCTCGCTATGTTATTTGTTTTAATATTTTTATAAAAGGGGCATCCTTTTCGTGATTGATATTGATGTTGATGCTTTAGTTTCTGCTGCGTCCGCCATAATTGGACGGATGGAGGTTTTATATATTTTGACAATGTCCACGTTCTTGTTTTTTTATAGGATGTCTTCCAGATATCTCGAAAATTTTGCTGCTACTTAAAAGACATGTTCGATGATTTTGCCCTTGATGACTAATTTATATCTTATTAGTTCTTTCGAGGTTACTGTGGACTTTGTTTTTTTTTTACTGGCATGTCTTTATTATGGTTGCGTGCTTCTATGGATAGTTTGTAGAAAGCTGGAATATTTTCTTTATCTAGTATGGGTTGGAAGAGTTGGGTCACTTCCTTATGTAGGTCAATTTCTCCGAATGTGAGAAGCTCTTTTGGTATACAACTAGTCCAGGGATTTCCTCTTTTTTAACTTTATTACTGTTTCTGACATTTTTTTCTGTTAGTGTTTGTTTTTATGGTTGCGTATTTTGTATTATGGAGTTCTCGATTATGTCGGTCCATCTTTCCTCATCTATTACTTGTGCGTGTATGTATTCATCGACGTCTTGATTTTTCCCTTAGCATTCCCCACATATTTATTTGAGCACCGCATAAATCGCTTTTTATTTTTTTTAAGTTTAGTCCAGTAGTTTTTCTCTATTTAACTTATACTTGTGTTAACTTTATTTCTTGTTATAATATATTTAACATGCTCTTCTACTATGCTGTTAGTCACATATTTTGTATATGCTTTCCTTCAAAACTGAATCATGATTTGGTGTGTTCTGTTGCATTTTGGTCTTTTGAATGCCCAAGGCTTCCCTTGCTGTTATGGTATTCGTGATCTTTTTTAACATAATCTCTACATTGTTTTCTGCCATAATGAGGTTTGATTTGATCTTTTGCGGTAGCCTATTTAGATATAAGGTATTTGTTTTTTTATTTGCTAAGGACCCAATATTTATTTCTGTCATAAATTTCGGTTCTGGGATCTTTATAATCTACACAAAATTAGCTTATAATCAATTCCAATATTACGCCCATCACTTACGATGGAACTCTCGAGTTGGATCAAGTAATTTTGTGGTACGCTAAAAGGTGTTGTTAGCACAAAACTCCACTAATATTACTTCACTGTTGCTTATTTGATCTTCATCGAAGCGTTGTTTTAATTCATCTGTCAACACATTTTTACTCTAATGGATCTGTGTCAATTTCTAATTTTAATTTTTTGTAGAAAAATTCTTGTTGGTCCACTGATTTATTAGTATCAGGACCATATACACTAAAGATATAAAATTTTGTTATTTTATTGATGATTTTTTCATTGATACAGCCAACATCTTCTATACTATGCTTGTGTTTATTGTTAACTAGTAGTCCCACTCCTGCTGTCGTCTTTTTGTACTGTTTTCGGCCATTATACCATATCGTGCAGTCGTTATATTTTCTTCTCCCTTTGCCCTTTTTTTTAGTTACACAGACATTGCACAGAAGGCTCTGCTATGTTCTTTTACCTCTTGATCTTTGCTATAATGTTCAAGCAACTACATTTTAAGGTATTCTTCCACAATTGCTGTTTTGTTTTGTGTAGGTATTTCTCTTTGTATTATCTTCAATAGGCTGTTTACCTTTTCAGAGTAGGGTTTTTTATCGACCTACTCTTGTCTAGATCCGTCATGTGCTGCTTGAGAGGGTTATCTCATGTAATCCTCATATGAGATGTAGTTTTTACTATGTACGGACGGTTTTAAAATGAGGAGAGGCTAATGTCTCTTATTGAGGAATAGTCCATATCCTCATCTTTAGGGTGGCGAGTGTCACTCCCCTCAAATGTGCTCCCTCCCACATTTCCTTATTCCCAAAATCATTTAATGTTTGTAAAGGGGTGTTAAAGCTAGCATTATGGAAAGCAACTGTTTTCTAATAAAATTTTATATAGAATTAGACTTTATATAAAAATAAATTTTACAGCTGTACTTAGTAAATAGAGACAACAAAGAATTTAGTGTTGTAGTTATAGTTAGCGATATGTTTTGTCGGTTTCTATGATCTAGAGTTTTGTTCATTAAGCTGTTACTAGGACGTAAAACGATACTTCTGCCGATCAAGAGGCAGAATTCTTTAAGAATAATTCGATTGATAGATAAAGGATGCACACTAACATAATCGGTTTCTGAATTGAGTATGATATATCAAACAAATTTGCAGTTATGTCTTAAAACGATGGACAGTTCTGGTGTGATAAATTTTTGATGTAAATTTTTAATTGGGAAAAAATGTATAGTTACTGATTACTTTAAAAAATGGAAAGATACTCTCCTGGAACAGCCTAGAAAAAATTTGTTGCTAGTTTAGTTTGTACAATCAGTGAACTGTGCTGTATCACCAGCAATTTTCTTGGAAGGAGAAATATTGACTCAGGACTAGATAAATACCTACCACTCATTATCATTGAAGCTTGTAACTTAAAAACAGTACGGACATTATTACGTCATACAAGTGAATTGAACCGCTAGATATCAACAAGCCTGAACTTGTTTTAGTTTTAGTGGATGCTAAATGTTAAAGAAGAATGAAATTGTGTTTCTCGGTCATTCGAATATCAGTTGGAAAGAGTAAGTCTGTCATCATTAAATTAAATAGGAGTATCGAATTATAACACAAAAGGTCAAAGGAAGAAACAAACCTTGAAGGCTTAGTCCATGGATTTTGTTGACAGTCGGGCCGACCTGACGTGTTTGGATTACTTCCATTTCAAGTAAGCAAACGAAGGGCTCTAACGTCTGGACTTAGCTTGGCTGCCTAGACCACTAAAACCGTTTCTATTTCTTGAATGAGGAGCTTACAGCTTCAACCAACTAAATGTGTCTTCCAAATGTGCCCTTGTTCAAGCAGCCCTTAAACATGTTTAAACTACATATAACTTCTTCCTATTCCGTTTCGTAATAAAGTTCAGAAGAAGCTTGGTATCATTTCTTTCTTTTTTAAACGATATTGGAATTCATGTTCTTAACATCACATGTTGCTTGCTCTAAGTGCATAAATATTGGTCTTTTGGAAATTAAATTGCTCCACTTAACCAAATGATCTTTTTTGCTGATTATTATTTTTTTCTTAGTTGCTTTAATGTTCTTTATAGGAAAAACCACTCATAAAGACTTTGTGACCTCAATTTTTTGGAGGCAATTAACAAGTATGATGATACTTTGTTATGACATACCTATGTCCTGTTCAAACATAACTTAGTAGCTTTTTTATGATTATGATTGGAAAATACTTTGCGGCAATACTACTTTTATAGGATAGTTTGGGTTGGGAATATATTCAGACAACCGATTTTTAAGTCTTTAACTTATGTATAGATATTTTTTGGGAAGGATTAGACATACGACTGGGTTTAGGGTTTTTGCTTACATTAAACTCAACTTTCAACTTCAGGTTCATTTCGGTATAAGTGAAACAAATATAAAATATGATGATCCAAATCTAAGATTGCGACGGATAGATATAAGATACTTGACCTTTTCAAGTGCCCTTTAGTGAGTTTGTTGTAAACTTTTATTTTTAAAAGAAGAATTTTTTCCATTGCTATTTTTATAGTCATGGGAAGAATACTCTGGTGATTGGCTTGTCTGTTTCTGATATTCTCTTTATGCGTCTATTAACACGAATTCATCATTTTCTTCCTCCTAGGAAAATGTTTAGGGTCAATTCTACTAATGAGTGTTTTATATTTATCTCTTTTGTTAATTTCTTGAGAGCAAATAAGTTTTCTAGTAAACAAAAGGAATACGGCAGTAAATTATTTTTTAAGAGGGTAAATATTTTTTACCTCCTCATTTGCTTTATTTAATGAGTAGTAAAACAAAAATCGTAAGCTCACTACTACTTGAGCTTGCGTCTTTTAAAATAGCAGCCTCAATCTTGATCGATTGTAGGATTACTTGGTACTAGTTCTTATGCCTTGTTCATCTGAAATTGACTTTTGCGAAATTTTTTTATCCAGATATGTATTTGCAACCAAATTACGTTTCCTACTTACTTCTTTTTCTTAACATGTCGACGAATGCACAAAGTTCTGTATCGCAAGTGAACTTGTTCGCTTGTTCTTCTATCCCTCAACTATACTATTTCAAATGCAGGCTGTAATTTTGAAAAAATAAAGATGGACTATTGCGAAATCGTCTAATATCTTGTCCAATGACCTCCATTACTAATTATAGCTTCGCACGTTTCATCCAGGCTTTTGACGAGGTTTTCTGCTTCACCGTATATACTTGCTTTCTTTTCAGCTCATTTTTATTCACGACCACACAGTTTGGGATTAACATCTGGAGACATTGCCGTGTTATTCCATCGCAGTGATGTTATTTTGTTGTTTCTTTGCACTGCACAGTTTGCCGCGTAGTATAAGGTCATTGTCTTCTTGCAACACCCAACTTGTTTTGTCAGAACCAAAATACGTGTTGTCAGACTTCAGGAAGGCAGTTTTGGTAGATGGTGGACATCTTCTTGGCGTTTGAGCTGTTTATAGATATATATAGGCAATCAAAACTGCGTTAACGGATGCGCTTATAGGGTGCTTCACTATGCGCTGAAGAATTTTATTCCTCCGCTGATCGTGCTTTTGATGAGAAAGACCATGATCAGTCAAGATAAACATTGTCCCAATCTCGATCCAAATTTTGCTTTGCCCGCGCCAGTCGTTTTTCCACGTCCTTTTCTGTTAATAAACGTTTCCTCAAAGTTGATCGAAAAGAAATTTTCTTCACGCAGGCGACTTTGAATCGTAATTAAAGAGACCTTAATTCCTTTCTTGCGGAGTGTCATTTGGGCAAGGCTCAGCCAAAGATCTGGCTTGTCTTCAAAGAAACCTAAGGTCATTGTGTTATCTTTCTTCGTTGTTGTGATAAGAGTTATTTCCTTCCCTGGCAGATTACATTATCAACCTCCAAATACCACTTTACCTACTTCTTAACTAGTGCCTCCGACTTATGCATATATTTTATAGTCCTTTGGTTGGCTAAAAACACTGCCTCGTATCTCTTCAGGAATTTTGCACTCGCTGTAAAGATAACGAATTCTCTGACATCAACCACACAGTGTGCCGGCAAACGAACTAATTTATATGGCTTTGCGGTGCCCCCTACTTAATGACAACGACAACTTTCTTGTCATATAGCCTGCATAGTAGTAAACTAGTTTTCTAAGTTATCTTTTATATCTTAAATTTATCCGGAATAAGCAATGTATGTTATTTCCCATTTTCAGGTGGTTTACCTATTGGGGTTATTAATAACGCACCAAGTTATGATGAGGACATTATATTATATTATCTTAATTTGTCTTAATCCTCACGCGAACTGCTACTTTCCAAGTAGGAGCCGCGTTTCAGCCGAAAGCCGCGTCAGCGCTTTCGCGCCGCCCCGCTCCTGGGCTGTAAACCGCTTAGGGCTCAAGCCGGCAACTTCGGTGGCGGTGCAACGGGACGCCAAGTCTACTGAAAAATTCATTTATCTGCAGCGAGGCACCGCGGCAATTCAATTTGCCTGTTTATTGGTTGGGCATACAGGGCGATGCTTTCCTTGCTCGCTTTCGGAATATGTGGACCCAGCAAAGCGGCGGCGGGCGCCTGCAGATGTTTGCTCAGCAGTTTCGTAATTCTCTTTCTTCTGTTTGCCAAGCGGACTCTGTATGGCTTTTTAATTAAAATCGTTTTTGTTATGTGCTTTTTTGGGGCGGGGGCAGCAATGACTCGGGCTTTCTAACGAATCGCAGGATTTAAAATAACGCTAATGGGTCGTTAACGTGTCTTGTTAGACCACAAAATCTGGGATTTCGCATCATTACGGCTCGCATTTAACCTAGCGAATTTAAAGACCAAACTGAAGCATTGTTATTATATAGCCGTGTTATCCTTACTGAAAAGAGACTTTACGTGTTGCTGTGTAATATAATAGAACATTCATCTCTCATGTTAGTTATTTACAAGGTTCTGTAGCATTTTCCAAATTGGTTGTTATATTACAAGGCTAATTAAATCATTTTTTATTGTATGAAGCATCATTTTATATTAATTTGGGGAGTAATATTGGAGGGACGAAATGAAAACGAAGTTTAGGTAGCTTTTCACGTATTAAATTTTTATTTTTTACATTCTAGACTAAGCTATGGAAAATTGTTAATAATTTTGATCTCTAAAAACAAGGGTGCTTGTTGTGTGCTTCAGTACTTTCTACAGCTTTCAATTTATATTTGTGTAGTAGAAATTTTATTGCGGATAATCTCGATTGCAGATTTTGCAAAATAAGCAGTGACTGAAACGATATGAAAATTTACATCTCAGAAAGCTAAAGCTAACCAGCAGGAATTTAAGAAGGTTGAACTAGAAATACTTTTCTGGTACTTTAAAGATACTCTAAATATAAATAAGTTTTTTTTTCAAAAATGTGTAATATGGACTAGCATCTGTGAGCATTGTATAAAAACTTTAGGTGATAATTGGTGCAAGGGCGGTCCTACTAACCATTATGTGTTTTTTCGGAGCGAATAAGACTTACATTTCATCAAGGAAGATGGCTTATAATCAATTTTCAAGAGAGTAACAATCACCCTCGGTTAGCTAGGCATGGCTGCCACCATTTGAGGTCAAGGAAGAAAGCAGAGAAAGCTTCATCCGGGATGCTTTCCAGCACATCTGTCGCAGCCGTTTGGATTACTGCAATATCTTCATTACTCTTGCATTTTAGCGGCATTTTCACACAGGAAAAAACACACGATGACAAGTCAGATAAACATAAAGAATGTAATGAAGCAGGGATACTGTCCTACATAATTACAGCCATTACCCAAATATCCCAAATTGCGTGATGTCTATGCAGAGCTTTGGGTTGTAGTTTATCCTTAAGGCACCAAATATTTCTCTTTGTAAAGGCTCGTGAATGATGACTTTGCCATTAGGCACTTTGGCTCCTCGTTGTAAGGTCATACTAGTAGCACTAACTTTCATCCCCTGTAGTAATATTTAGCACAAATGTGACATTACTTCTGGTCTTTTCCAACCGTTCAGCAACAATTGTTTGTCTGATTTCTTTTTGCTTCTGTGTTAGTGTGTGTTGGACTATTTTTACCTTAAGTTTCCGTTTTCCTAAATCGTTACGTACATCGTTTGATTTCAGCTCTTCTGATGTCATACGTTCTACACTTGCAGCGATATGCTATGTTAATGGGTTCCCACCTCTGGGTTGCCTTGCATTGGATCTTTGCCCTTACAAAACTTTTTGAGTCGTTCAAAAACGCAGCTTGTCGAAGATGCCTCATCACCATATGATTGCTGTTTCTATACCATATTTCACTCAGAACACAATGTTAACTCTTTCGAACACTGGGTTGGTATACACAGCCCCGCCACCTAGAGAGTTTACACGGATATATTTTCCAAAACCACGTTTATTCAGAATATATATGAGATGTTTGAATAACGCCCATTAAATAATCAGTTTTGGAACTTTTCTGACGAAGGTTGGATATTGAAGGTGATTCATGGAAATTGAAAAACGATTTTTAACGTTAAATTATTCACAGAGCAGCTGAATAATGATTCGCTTGGCGGTTTTTGTATTTAATAATTTAAAGAAATTATATTGCTCCCCTTAACCATTATTTAACTATAAATTTTTAAGTATAAATATGTCAGCATTCTGGCCAACGATACTATTTTGACTTTTTATTTTTTATTTTATTAGGATGCTTATTAACAAATATTTTTGGAGTACTTTAGACCTTCTGTATAGCATTGAAGCCTAGAGAATTTTTAGACAATGAAGTACCGATATCCCAATATCTTCACGTATGGTAAGGTGCCTTATGATGCATAAATATGTATTCTAATACGTTTGTAGTGTATCTGATTCATCGTTCTCTGAACAAAGTGAGTGAGTTGGTACTTAAAACTGTTATATAGAACCACATTATCACTGATTGGTACATCTTGCCGTGCATTCTTATCAGATTTCATTAAGTATTTTTCTTTGCATTCGTCACTAAAGATGACAAAATAAAACACATCAAATTGTGCAAAGTAACATAGAATAAAAATCTTTTGTATATATATATATCAAAATATTTCTTTAGACTCAGTTATAAAGCATCTGTGTTTATTTCGCGTTAGACTAGGCTTCTTTGGAGGTAGATGCGTTTGCGATTGCAAAACCCATTTAAATACTTAGTGAGTTGAGTTTGATGTTTTAGATCTTTTTTCTGTGCCTGTTTTCTGATACTGTGCGTATAATTGGGCGGTAATGAGTTTTTTAAGGCCTTTTACAAAACCAATGTTTGCTCTATTCCATTAGGGGTGTCCAGGGAAACATTTTCTTGGATATCCATTTATGCTTACGTTTGTAGAAGTGTTTGTAACTGTATTATTTTACATATAATGTTTAATGTCTTCCCTATTCCGGAGCGCCGCATTTAAACGCACACAAACATAAAATTCCCTCAATAAATTGTTCAAAACGATCACATTTATGTGAGAGGTTTGGAAATTTGCGTTGTGATGCTTTATGAGAGTTTAAGTACATAATGGGTGATCCAAATTGAAAGTCGGATCTGAATTTTAAACAAAACGACTTTTGAATTAATTTTATGATTGGAATTTGATTGTGTATTATTAAATACGGAACATTATCTCGCTTTAAATAAAATTTCGATTACAATTTTGCACATGTTCTAATCAATTTCGTTGATATCGCGTCTGGGGGTTGTTAGCTTAGATCTTGGATTTTAGGTAACTTTGCAAATGGAAGGCTCGCAATGTGAAAAGATAAGATTGTAGTGGCTAGTTCATGTAGGCATTCATAAAATCAGGAAATTTTGGTTTAGAAAATGGAATTTCAGCTGTACGACACGTGACGCTGTCCTTCAGGTATGAGATTTATTCCAAATCTATATTACGCAGTTGACACCAAATAAACTGAGTTGTATTGTAATGTTAACGATGGTTCTTTACAGTTATCGCATTTCAGCCTCATCCTCGAATATAAATCGTTGGGGGGGGGGGGGTACATTTGCTTTTCGCAAGCACTTTGCAAATCTGTAAACTACCATAAATTGAAAATTTACTGTCGTGGTTTAATAATCAATTGGCGAATTGTGTATGTGTTGAACTTTGTGCCAATGAAGGTGCAAATCTTTTTTGCTGAAAACAGTTTCTCGAAATATCCCTTTTGACTATAGTAATGTTCTCGTGAGACCTTACATCACAGTGATACTCAGAAGGCGTCCTATCCATCGAATTGTGTAATTAATCCTGGGATTGGGGATTGGTGTTTTTCACCGAATTTACAATGCGTTTTTTCAAATGGAAGAATCGTATATGAGATCTATTAACATATCAGTGATGCCAACCTTAAAACCAGAAAAGCAGCTAAGTTGAAATCTGGTATTAAAATTAATCCCCCTAAACTACGTCGGTCGCTTCGAGATGTTTCCAGTATAAGGTAGTGCGATATTGTACTTATTTTGTAGATAGACCATCTAACATAAAACTCAAATTGATGCTAGAATTTAGTTATATTTAATTTTACTTATATTGAGTACAAATTTGCGAAAAATGTGGGTGGGCTAACTTAATTTTCAGGTACTGTATAACTTTTTGTCTATTTTTAATATTGCCACAGTTATAAACTTAGTTATATATTGGCCTTTTTGTGTATAAAAGAATTCCTAATTAGTCATCATGATTGAGGCCAAGGATCATAACGTGTTTGTGTAATTATCAAAGAAGTTTTCGGGATGCATGTTATTTGCGAGTTTTTCTTCTTTTTTCTTTGCCTAAATATTTTCTAATTCAGAGTTTTATCACTAGTTATCAAGTACATAAAAAACATATAAATTTAATACACCAATGATTTATTCACGTTTTCTTCTTTCTATCGGTCTCTTTCCCTCTCTCACTCGCTTTCTCTCTCTCTTCTCTCTATTTTTCTTTTTCTCTGTTTATCCCCATCTGTTTATTTCTTCATGTAACATTCGGGTCAAAAAGAAATAAAACAGGCGCTATAACCTTGCCGGTCGACTGTTGAGTCTTCGGACGCTTTGGACGGCTTTCTCTCTCAGCTCTCCACTCAGCAGACGCTCTTTTCGACTCTGGCGTATAGTGGTGGGTCCACCTTTCGTCCATTGTCACATACCGATGCAAAAAATCCTTTGCATCGCGCTTAAAAAGCTTCAAACAGCGCTCGGATTCATGAACACGTTGTTGCTTTTGCTCCATAGTGGGCAAACGCGGCACCCACTTTGAAAAAAGTTTCTTCATGCCCAAATTTTCGTGCAAAATGTTGAACACGCTGCTTTTCGATATCCTTAGGATGTCAGCTAACTCCTGCAACTTCACTTTACGATCGTCCATAACAATTTTTAGGATGTTTTGGATGTTTTATGGTGTAGTCACCTCTTTTGGGCGTCTCGAGCGTTCCGCATCTTCGGTGGCCATACGACGGGATTTAAAATCAGAATACCAGCGGCAAATGGTTGTTTTTGACGGAGAATTTTGTGGGTAACACTTTTCAAGCCATTGCTGAGCTTGAACGATATTTGTTCCCATTAAATAACAGTGTTTTATTAACATACGAAACTCGTTTTGATTCATTATTTTACAAAATCACATAAGTAATGTCCCTTCAACTTCAATATCTCGAAAACTACTGGACAAAATGTCATGAAATTTCGACACGTTTCTTTTGAAGGTTGGTACTACCTAAAACAAAAGCGCATTCTGTGGATTAGTTCCGGGACTTTTTGACACGAGTGTTGTTTTAATATTGGCATATATTCCTGCAACATTTTTGGGTGTATCAAGTTATGGTATTGATAAGAATTAAATATCCATTGTAGGTCTCATGTTTATCTAATCAGATTTAAATCATTACAGTTTCTCGTGTGTGCATATGTATTATGTAGCTTTCGTGGTCGAGGTCGTATCACGATACATTAGACTATTGAGTTTCTCCATTTTTATAGATTTAGTACTCTTGCATTTATTAGAAATTTTTGTTCTCACTAAAGGCTTTTCACATTTACCTCGAGATGTATGCTTTGTTTTTTAAATTTTCCACAATTTCTGGTAAGCGTTGAAATATTTAACAAAAGTGCCCTTTATTTTGTTAGTATGACCATTGCTAGTTCTGCAGAGGCAGCTGAACCGTCGTGGTTACGACCGTTTTACTGTCTATTTTTGTGGTAGTTGAGCTGTGAAAGATCTTACAGTTTACATTAGTATAGTCATTTTATAAGGACAGTCTGCTTTTACCTAGGAATCGTTAGAACACTCGACTTGTCTTCTAGTTTTTATTTTAATCATTATCAATAGTGATTACTGAGTAGTTTTTAAAAGTCGTCTTTTTTAATTTTATCGTCTTTTTTTGTAGGGTACGAGACAATAATTCTCAGGTATTAAGATTATCTATCTGCTTATCTTTTGTTAAATTTTTATTCCGTTGGCCATAATGTGCTATTTTTTTTTGTCAAACAGTTGTTCTGCTTGTTCAATGGTTGCCTGTTCTTTTTTTAATATCAACTTTATTATTCTTCAGAATACTTGTGACCAATTTAGATAAAAGCATGACACCATAAGGAGACATAATATGCAGATGGTTATTTTCTGTTTGACATGTTACTTTTATCGCTTATTATATTTTGGTTTTTGTATAGTTTCGATAGTTTTGTGCAATAACTCGGGTCTATTATTACGAATGCAACGTTCGAAGTTCAATCTTAATGCATTTGTTTGCAAAGACTATAGATTTCAAACAACCCAACAGAAAGTAGCTAAAGGAGTTAAATCACAACTTCTTGGATGCCAACAACAGTTCATTTCTTGAAATTATCCTTTCACCAGACTTCTCTAGGATAGCAGTGTGACATGTGGCACCGTCTTGTTGGATCCACATGTCCTCCAAATCAATTTTGTCTAAATTTGGCAACAAAAAATCAGTTAACATCAATCGGTACCGCTCACCAGTCACTGTGACTACATCTCCTACCTCGTTTTGGGAAAAGAATGGTCCGATGATACCACCATGCCATAAACCACACCATACAATGACGTTTTGCGGACGAAGGCTTCTCGTGAATCTCTTGTGGATTGTTTTACTTCAAATACGACACTTCTGTTTGTTAACATATCCACTTGACCAGAAATGAGCTTCATTTGGGAAGATGTTTTTTACTCAAAAAAAGCACAAGCAGCAGTCATGGAGTTTATGATGGCCCAATGGCTTCAGTTCTTGTGTTAACACAATTTTATACAGGTGTAAACCCAAATTGTTTCGCAAAATACGTCAAGTTGGCGTTCTTCTAAGCCCTAATTGTTGAGCATGACAAGGAATCGATAAATTTGGAGCCTCTGCACCGCCATCTCTCAACAGCAATGTTCTCTGCATTTCTTGCATTTCGATGTCTTGTTGATAGTTTCGCATCGTGAAGAGTAAAATTCCTTTTAAATTTTTCAACGATTTGACGAATAGCAAGCACAAAAGGGTGATTATGTAGACCGTAAGTTTCACGAGGAACACGTTGAATATTCACAAAATAAGGCTATTTTTATAATTTTTTTGGACAATAACCAAACGTTTTTGAAGCGTGTATTTATCCATGATGAATTCTGAGAGTATACTAAACGCAAATACTAACTAGTGGCAATTATAACATTTTAAGCATGGTCGACGTTTTATTTCAAAATCGTATCACTCTTATTGGAAAACCCTTTATAGTCGTAATACGTTTTATTGATTTTCGTGCAATCCATTTTGGGTATAAAGTCTTCGTTAAAAAAAATTCTTGTCACTATGTATAGAAGGAAAAGTGTGTTTTGTTAAAGTGTTATTTTTAACTGTTTACTTAATAATTTTAGATTTTGTTCTGCTTTGCTAAAAGCATAAAAAAGTAATATTGTGCCTTTTGGAGCAAGTGATGCGTTGTTATATTCGGAAGCCTGCGTTTGGATTGAAAATTGTCACGCGAAGTGCATCGAGCTGAAAACCCTCCTTCCCCGATTCTGCATGCTCTGAAGCGTACAACCGCGCATTGTTCCCTCTCAAGCCGCCTTTTCCGCCGTAAAAAATAAATATCGATGTTGGTGCGGTAATTGGGCGGCGGATAATCAGCGCCCGGCCTCAATCTTCGGCGCTATTTTGTCGCATAGAACAATGCGCCCGGGAACTCGTTATCCGAAAAGCCTATCATGCCAAAGCCATGGATCCAAAAAACGCCGGCTTTGTACATTATTCCGAGCCTTTTAGCCCGGCCCGCATAAGGGGATCGCCGGCCTAATCTGGGCGCGTTTACGAGGGCCGTTCGCCGGAAAAATTGGCCTCATTAGATAAGAGCTTGTTTTGACGAAATTGCGTGGAGGCCCGTGGGAAGCGGAGTATACAAATGAAGGGGAAAGGCAGGTAATCGTATTTGATTACGGTTTAATACAAGAGATGCATCGGCGCAGTTACATAAAAGCACTTATGCGCTTTCAAGAACGGGGTGTTATGTAACAATAAACTGAAAAAGGCGAGTCATAGTGCTAACATTGAGAGCAATGAAGGGAGGGTAATATTACCTCACCTTTCTACGAGTTAGAAAATGTGATGTGCAAGATGGAAATATGTAATTTAGGAGCATACTTTTCGGCTCATATGGCAAAGAAGACCCAAGCGAAGCTTTACAATAATCTATATTATTACTAGTATCCAATATACTCTATTATGGAGTCTCATCGCTTTTAGATTCAAACTCAAGAAAGTCATGGTTCTTCAATTTTTTACAGAGTTATTTCAGGATTTACATAATCGTCTGATTTTTGTAAATATACAGGAAGTGAGAAAAGTTATCCTGCACTAACTCAATTTTTTCGTGAAAAACGATAGGGCAGTTGCTACCTTAACAGACATTTTATTTTTGCTCCCCGTGTATCAGATGTACGGCACTAAGCGCCTAATGCACTATCTGTGTAAAACGCCGGCTTACTTGGCTCTGGTTTGCCTGCCTACTCAATTACAATGCACGCCGCTTATTAAATAGCCCCTTAAAACCGCTCTAAAAGGTTTACGTTGATGCCATCAGCCGGATTCGGATTAAAGGCAGTCGCGAAAGTCGCGCGGAACTTCGACTTACTTTCGTGATTAAAGTTCCGAAAGAGCGGGAAACTTGCCTCGGCTAGTTTTTGAGCGCTATTACTTTGACTTTTAGAGGGCTCACTTACTATCAAAGATAGTTCTGCAGCTTTCTTAATTGGGATGAAGTTTCCCGGAGGTGCAGGGAGGGGGAGAGGGTAGAACGAGCTTTCCAACTTAATCCTAATAGCAGACTGGATGTGACTGCTGATTAAACTCATTTGGAGCGATCGTAAATATCAGGCATTTTGTCTAATACCAAAACGGAAAGTCGTAAAGACGCGATATTCTTGCATCTACAATTTGTATTGATTTTATTTTTTATCGGCTTTTAAGTGTGTTTTTGTCTTATTTTCGCATATATAATAATGTTTATAAATAAAAACTTCTATAGACCAGCAGATTTGCAGCAAAATAGCCATTTTTTATATCTAGTCTGTATGACAAGAAAGTGATTCGTAATTTGATAAGGGAGCACCGCAGCGGCATCTATGTTAACTCGCTCGAATCTGTATTTCGTGCTACTTCGCGTAATGCATAGTTGTTGATGTCAGTGAATCCATTATCTTTACAGTGAAAATTCCTGAAGCACTACGAGGCAGCGTTTTTATTGAATCATGCGAAAGGATCGGAACTGGCGTATTAAACGGCTGCAAAATACATGCGCCGATCGGAAGCATTCGTTAAAAAGAATAGTCCGCGTCATAACAAAGAAGGATACAGCGATCTTGCATCTCTATATCTTTGTCCAAATGAAACTTTGCATTAATTGAGGTCTCTCTTTGCGCAAAAAATTTTCTGACGTGGTCAAATAAAAATTTGGATTGAGATTGGGGCAACGTTATCTTCGTGACCAGCGAAGAGTAATAAGATTCTCCAGCACATGGTAAGACACTTTGCAAAAATGCAAGTTTGGTGAAGCTTTTGGTTGCCTCTTCTATTTATGGGCAATTTAAATCCCGATAAAATGTGCACCATCTGCGAGAAAATTTGAGGAAGTCTGCTGGACTTCTGACAGAACAAGTGGGAAGCTGTAAGAAGACAATGACCCTAAACATTGCAGCAAGCTGCGCTGTGCGTTGTAGCAATACAATATCGTCTCTACAATGGAACGGCTGGCAAAGTTTCCAGTTATTAATTTCATTAAAAATGTGTGGTCGTACATGAAACTGAACTTCAAAGGAAAGCCAGTATACAGGGTAAAGCAGCTGTCATTTCACATGGGCGATCTTTGCCAAATGATTATGCAAAAAACTTCGTCGAAAGCATGAGAAAAGGTGTGAAGCTATAATTGGGCCAGATATTAGGTCATTGGACAATACCTCATAATGTATACTTCGATAAAAGAAAAATCATCTACCTCTTTATTTTTTTAAGGTTACAGCGGTTACTTTCCTATTAAACAGACTGTATGCGGCAACTAGGGTAAATTTAATCGATGCATTAAATTGGTGTAATCTGATTGAGTTAGCTAAACTTTCACTTTATTTTAAGTCTAAGAAGATTTATTTTACCATAGATTTAGAGTTGTTAAATATTTTTTCGTACAGACGAATTACGTCAGGTATTTTGAAATAAAACATTGAGTGCTTACATGAGTTGCCCTTAGTGGCAGAGTTTTGTATAAACTAATATGTAGAGTAAATTGAACCAATAAAACGTTTGTAGTACGTTAATTTATAATTGTTATTAGCAATTAGGATTAACGTGTAAATCAAATTTGCAATGTGCAAGTGACCCATTCGAATTGTTACTCAGAAATTTGCCTACTGTTATAACGTTTAATTTTAGCTTAATATTGTGTTAGTAATTAAGCATAATTTGATTATTCACAAGACGAAGGTGGAAATTATATGAACGAAACTAAAATCAGCTGTACGATGCAACATTTAAAATTTTAAACTGTTGCTTTTTAACGAAAGTTATTTTTCAGCTTATAAAAACTGAAACGGTAGTTTTGGCAGCCGCTTTTTCTTGCGGGAGTAAGAAAGATCAAACGCATAGCGCAATATGGTTTTGAGTATTCCAGCATAAATAGGAGCTTTTTAACCGGGCCGTTCAATATGTCAACCGTTGAAGAGCAAAACGACGAAATTGAGCGTTTCCTTTGAAATTAATAATGATACGAACGTTACGGTGTTCTTTGATATTTTCCTTTTTTTATTTTTTACCACCCGTGACCTACACAGAACGATTTACATATTTTATGAATGAAGGACTGCATTTATTTTGTTGCTTTGTAAGGGGCCATTCTGCATTTATACACGGGGAACCATATATTGGAAATATTTTGATAATTTTTTTGTTGCTGTTGGAAGTGGTGGTCTGTTTTTTTGGCAATTTTGAAATGCATTTTAATATGAGCTCGTTAATGTTTTTGGAGTTAAATAACGAAAATTATGAATAGATTTCTAGCTATTCTTCCTGGGGTGGAACTCCATTATGGTGAAACCAAATGCAATTTATTTGGGAGTCGTTATATTTTCTTGTGCGAAGAAAATTCTAATTATATTGTTTTTGATAATTTCTGTCCGAACGTTTACTTTGTTTTGGTATTTATAAAGAATTTTTAATCTTTCAGAGCGGATTATTTTGAGCTTAGCGACACTTATGCCCTTTGGCAGGCCTGTCTAACGTCAGAATATGAAATTCTGTTTAATAAATTGAGGTTTGTTGACGGAGATATTCAATAATTTTATAATACTACAATTTGGAAATTTTTTGTACTAATACCAACCCGACAAAAAAAATTACATTTACAGTTGCACCACCATTGTTCATTGATTTTCGCGTCTCCTTTCTTAATATTTTTTAGACACACAAGACTAGGCAATGGGATCTTGCTGTTTCCTTCAACCACAATTAAAATATTGACATAGCCTTTCTCTTTATGTGTACTATTTTTGTAACAATACCAGAGGATAGGACTTATCCTGTTTTCACCTAAATTGTATTCTCTAAAAGAGAGCGATGTTCAATTTGTTAATGATTAAGGTTGGAAATTTAGATCTCATAATTAGTACACTACTTATAGAGTTGTTATTTTTTGCTACAATATTTGTAAGGCGTTATTATTAACTTACAATAAAAGCATTAAGATAATCTGAATATTTTTCGAAACCCGTAGAGATCACAACTGGCATAAGGCGATTCTCTGGGGCCGTTTATTTATAATTTATTATTCGATAAAATAATTGAGTCGGTGAGAACTGCAAGGATATAGAATGGGAGCAGTATAAATATTTTGAGTTAGGTGGATGTCGCTGTCCTAATAGCAAATAATGAGAATTATTTATAGAGGATGATACATAGCCTCGTTACCATAAGGAAGTAAATGAGACAAAAACAATAGCAAGAACATAAATAAGATTTAAATTAAAGATCGAAGAGAAAGTTGTGGAATAGGGAATTAAATTAAAATGTCCTGGGGAAAAATAACCAGCAATCAGAAACCCGCAAAAAAACTATTAAAGCATTACAAATGGCAGGATATTTGAGAAGTATGGTTTGGGACAGTAAATATTTATAGCTGCAAGCCAAAGTAAAATGTGATATCGAAGAAAAGGCGAAACTAAAAAAGAGAATGGAAAAATGAGAGTATTGCAAAAATATGTAAAGATAACGTATTTACAGGAAGAAGACCTTCTGGACATTCAACCAAACGATTGAGATACTTTTTTTTATTATTAAATAAATAAACCAGGCAGACGAACAGGTGAAGTCTTAGTCAAGATGAAGAAGATTAATATCTTTTAAATTTCGTTCGGGAAATTAAATCTTGAATTTTAGATTTATACACAAATCATGTATGCTGAGATCGAATAAAAGATATGTTCTAAACGAATTAATTATAACCAATGGAAAATGGCAAACGACCATATTATTAACTCAGAAATTAAAACATGGGGCAGACGAAGAGATTGCTCTGTAAGCAATCCCAGAACGAACTTAAAAAGACCTTTCCATTTCTCGAATATCTCGAAAATTATTCGACAAAGAATATTTTGGACTTCATTTTCCCGAAATTCGAAGTCGAAAATATTCGGGATAGAAATTTTTTAATTTCGAATACGAAATCAGCGTAAAATTTGCTATAAGAATCCATTTTCAAATTTTAAAAAATCTCAAATTTTGTGACGGACCGACAGACCGACAGACGGACATAGAATTCAGTAACGAACTTTTTAAGTTCGTTGAAAATACTTAAATACAGTGCAAGAGGTTTACCGTACAAGAACATTACAATCATTTGTTTGGAATGCTTGCAGTGGATATTAGTAATGTTTATTTTAAATAAAAAAGTTGTCTTTTTAAGTCGAAGACTATAGGACAAAGACTAAGTTAGTTAGCGCCAGCTCTTCTACATTATCTTGTTATAAAAATTTCTGAGTTTTGGATTTTTTTAGAGCAGGTCGAATTTTCGTGTTAATAGATTTGTGTCAGTTAAAGATTATTATGTTAATTTTGATATTTTCATTGAATATAATAATTTAAAAAAAATTCTGAGCTATCCCAACAACAGTAAGCTGTACAAGTTACAAGTTAGGATTCCCCTCTCCCCTTACTCATTTGTAAGATCACCATCGACCAGATTTTTTATGAATTTGATTATGTGCGTCGTACTTATCATAAGGTCACATAACCCAGCATTTTAAGGAAGTAGAAAACAGCAAAATGGATATAAATTTTAGACCAATAAATTTTAATGCAAAGATATAATATAATGATAGTAGATAAGCCTAATTTGGGGCAATTTTTATTAAATATTATTTGTTGTTGAGTTTTCGAGACGAGTCTTGCTTATATGTCTTTTAGAAAATAGCGCCCAACAAACGTTCGAAATAGTTGGAAGACATTTTATTGATCTAAGAAATCCTGAAACTGTTGAGGTATTGCAACCTTCTATTCTAATTTTGTCATGGGGGATTTCAACTCAAAAATAGGAAAAGGAGAAGTGCAGGATATCATAGGTAATTACGGACTGGGACTAAGAAATGAGAGGGGAGATAGACTGGAACAGTTCTGCCAAGAACAGGAAATGATAATCTCAAATACGTTCTTTAAATTGCCAGAAAGAAGGTTATATACGTGGAGAGTACCAGCAGATAATAACAACAACATAGTCCGAAACCAAATAGACTATGTATTGATAAATAAACGATATCGCAATTCCATCAAGTCGGCCAAAACATATCCAGGCGCAGATGCAGCGACTGACCACAATCCGGTGATAATAAAAATCGACACACGATTAAAAAAACTTACATCACAACAGAACAAAAAACAACTACAGATATCACAATTAAAAGACCAAGCAACAAAAGATCAATTAGCGGTAAAATTAATAAAGAACTAGAAGAAAAATAGATAGAAACTTGAAGGAGACCCAAATAACAAATGGGAAGCATTCAAAAAAGCAATAATGACCCCAAGTAGAGAAATATTAGGAGAATCAAAGGTAAATAACACAAATAAAATATGGATGACGGATGAGATACTGGAACTGATGGAAAACAGAAGACAACATAAGAATAGAGACAATGAAATGTATAAAACCTTACATAGAGAAATAAGATGGAAGATTAGAGAAGCTAAGGAGAAATGGTACACAAATAAATGTGCAGAAATAGAAGAATTGCAAGCAAGACATGATGATTTCAACTTGCACAAGAAAATAAAGGAAATGGCGGGAATAAGAAAATCAAATAAAAATAATATCCTCTTGGACAGAAATGGTAAAATAATACCCGACATCAAAGGTAAATTAAAAAGATGGAAAGAGTATATCCAGGAATTATTCGAAGATGAAAGACAACAAGAAACAATAGAAGAAAATACAGAACGAGACAGTGGACCATATATAACAGAAGAAGAAGTAATACATGCAATAAAGTTGGCAAAATGCAATAAAGCTCCGGGTCCTGATGAAATTCCAGCTGAAATAATAAAATTAATCACGGAAGAACAAATAGGCGTGTTGGTGCATTTATATAATACAGTATATAATACAGGAATAATCCCTACAGAATGGCTCAGATCGACATTCATCGCTTTATCCAAAAAAGCCAACGCAAGAGAATGTAATGATCATAGGACAATTAGTTTAATAAGTCACACTCTTAAAATATTTCTGAAAATATTGCATAAAAGAATTTTCAGAAAGCTAGAACAAGACTTTAGTGAAACCCAATTTGGTTTCAGGAAAGCAATGGGCACAAGAGAAGCCCTGTTCGCAGTGAATGTGTTAACTCAGAGATGTATGGATATCAATCAACCAATATATGTCTGCTTCCTCGATTACAACAAAGCATTTGACAAAGTCCGCCATAACTACCTCATTCGACTACTTAAAGATAAACATATAGATATGAAAGATATTAGAATAATAACTCAGTTATATTTCATCCAGATTGCTAATGTAAAAGTGGATAATGAGTTAACTGAAGAAGTACAGATACAAAGAGGAGTAAGGCAGGGATGTGTGCTTTCGCCTTTACTCTTCAACGTATATTCTGAGGAAATAATCAAGAACGCACTGGAAGAAGTATCAATTGGGATTAAAGTTAACGGGAAATATATAAACAATATTAGATATGCAGATGACACTATACTCATGGCAGAGTCATTAGAAGATTTACAAAGGATATTAGATCTAGTAGTCGAAAGTAGCGAAGAAAAGGGTCTGTCACTAAATATCAAAAGACTAAATTTATGACAATCACAAAATCACAACAACGACAAGAAAATATATGGATTAGAGGAGAACAAGTGGAGAAGGTACAAAATACAAATACCTGGGAACTATTGTCAACGAGAACAATGAATACACAGAGGAAAGTAGAGCAAGAATTGGCCAGGCCAGGATTTATTTAATTATTATTTAATAAAATGAGAAATATACTATGCAACAGAGACTTATGTCTACAGCTAAGAATCAGAATGTTGAGATGCTACGTGTTTTCAGTAGCATTTTATGGAATGGAGGCTTGGACGATGAAGGAAAACATCAGTGATCGACTGGAAGCATTCGAGATGTGGACCTATCGAAGAATGTTGAAAATCAGCTGGGTGGACAGAGTGACGAATGGTGAGGTACTCAGAAGAATGGGGAAGGAAAAAGAAGTATTGAATACAGTTAAGATACGGAAATTACAGTATCTGGGGCATGTGATGCGGGAAGAAAGATATGAAATCCTACAAAATATCATGCAAGGGAAGATACAGGGTAATAGGAATAGAGGAAGAAGACGCATCTCCTGGTTGAGTAACCTGAGACAATGGTACAATTGTGGTTCTATTGAATTGTTCAGAGCAGCAACGTCGAGAATACAAACAGCCATAATGATAGTCAATCTTCTAAGAGGAGACGGCACTTAAGAAGAAGAAGATTCTAATTTTAATAATAATGGTAAGTCTCTAACGCCACTCGTGGGAGCAAGGCCTGCGAACTGAGAGATTAAGGCTTTGGTGTTATCTAAGTAGCTTAGCTGGTATATACTGCCCATGTCTTATCTAAAACAGATATTACAGGCAACCACTTTACAAAAACGTCTCGATCTATTACAATATTCAAAAGATTATAGTTTTATCAATAAAATTACGGTGAAGAATTAACGCAGTGTTCAAGAAAAGATAAGAATAACATCGGATCTTTATGCGATACGTACACACGTGTGATATAGCTATCAGAAAAAAAGTGGAAGTAATAAATTATAACGATAACATTACTAAAATGGTATAGAGAATATAGATAAAGAACAAAATTGGTGAAATTTCAGACTAAGGGTTACGTAATATTACACAGCCCTACAAATTAAAAAATTTTTTCTAGTTCGAGATTCAGACTACGCTTACTATATGTTTTTGGGGTTGCTGGCATAGAAATCAACGTATATTTAACCTTATCACTCTAGAATTGTGACATAACCTCAAAAAAAAAAACTAAAATCCAAGCCCAAAAACAATTTTTAATTCAAATGATCCTATGAGATTGTAAGCACATAATCATGACGATCTGGAAACCCTTCAACTTGATATTTCCTCAATCCCATAACCCCTTAATCCAAATCCTAAATATTCTAATGTCCTAATTTCATTAAAGTTTTCCTTACGCCATTAACGTTTAGATATAAAAAATATTTTCTTTTTCTGTTTCAGTTCAGTTTTCATCAGAAACAGTTTGCAGTTTTCTGTTTCCATGTCTGTCTGTCCTTCCAGTATGATTCCTGAGGACCTCTTTTCTCCATGGCCGTTTTTATATAGGTTTTTCAAGACTGAGTCAGTCTACATCTGTATTTTTTCTTCTTGGACATCATTAGTAACTTTAGCCATTTATCGTACACCTCGCATGTCCATACCGTTGGCAATATTTATTTTTAACCTTCCTGTGACTGACGCTCATTCTTCTTCAAGCTTCCTGGGTTTTGAGTCTGTCCCGGCTTGTAAGTTGTAGTCATCTTCTCATAACATCTAATTCTACTGCACCACTTTTATTTTTATGTTTTTCGTATCTGAATGTTGTACAAATTTTGATCTCTGTATTCTCTATTGTGATGTCCTGCGATTCCCTGCCCACACACATATAGTGTTTTTTTGTAATTAAGTTTTAAACTGGACTTATCAAATAATTTATTCTATTTTGTTAACATATTTCATATATACCTCATCTGTGTGAACACGACCGATCATCCGCGAATAATACAGAGTGTTACGGCCAAAAGTGGACTGTATTGTAATTTTAAATTTGAAAGGAACTTCAAACAAAAGCTAAAGCTAAAACACTAACCTGTGGAAACGGCGCTTTCTCGCAGAAATTGGTTCCCTGTGCTGTTGGTCCTGGGGTTCCAGGAAGAGGAAATGAGGGTGTGGGTGAAAAGATAGGATAAATTACCCTAATATTCACAGCGGAGTCGATCGGTAGCGTATTTCCTTCGTTCCCCGCCGAGTCGGATAGAACGGAATCGGACCGAGTTTTATCGGAAAAAATTTTAACCCGAAATGCAATCGGGAAACAAAACGTCCTCCGGGAAGGCGTTAATCTGGTCGGCAAAATATTGAATTATATCACAAAATTAGCCTTCAACAAAACGGCCACGCGGAAATGGAAACTTCTGCCGCCAATCAAACACGCCGGCAAACTCTCGGTCAAAACGCTCTCGGCTTACGGAAAATTTAAGGACGGTCGCCCGCTTTCTAAACTATTACAAACTAAATTCAAAACGAAGCGAGCGAAAAGAGCCTGAGCCAGGCAAGACCAGCCAGAACGCGAGAGCATAGGCAAAGGCGAGCGCCCTATATATCAGCGCTCCGCGTGGTCGTGTACATTCGCCGCCGATATCTCAAATTCAAAATATAAAGGAGGGAACCAAAATAGGACCAGTCCTAATTTAAAATTAAAGTAACTGGAGATTGAGTTATCTATTTTAATTCTTATTCCTCAGCAGTTTACGTACCACGTGTCTAATGCTATATATATATTAAATAGGAATGATGATAGATGACACCTCTGCTTGAAATCTTGTGTTACATTAGAATCGAAGTTTATTAACTATTTTTGTTCGTGTTTTAAACTATCCGTATCCACTTTTTGCGCACATTCACTTTTCTCAAGCTTTACATAATTCACATATGAGTACGCTAGCTAATGCTTTTTCAAGATATCTATAAAGATCATATGCGTGTCTATTTGTTTGTTCCCATTTTTTTCTATTGGCTGTATCAAAGTATATTTGAATGGTGATATACTCCTTTCCTGTCCTTATTAGCATGAATAATCTACTTTTGGTATGTTGGGGCTTAAAGATTCTACTCCATATATAGTAACAGTTGTCAATTATTTCTTTACCTATACCTTTATGTTTTGGTTTCTCTGATAATTACTATATATCCAACTATAATTTTTCGATCGCTGACATAACTACCTTCTGTTTGAAGCGTACACATTGTATACCCATCTATCATTTCCTCTCTTTTCACTCTCACTTTTTACCTGTCTCTCCTCATCTTCCGCCTTCATTATTCAGGTTTAGAAGTGGCAAGGAGACTTAGTTAGATGTTTTAGACAGAGTTCAAAAGCATTCTATATAGATTAAATAATGTTTAAATAAATCTACAGAGAAAATGCTAATTAATTTTTTATATGTTCTTTGGCGCTAGCATCTTAATTATAACTTTAGTTCTCGGGTAACTTCAGTACACAAAAGTGGTGAAAGCAAGAAATATTTGTAGTTAGATGTTTGGAGTAAAACAAATAATAGGAACAAAAAAGCATAGCGAGTAGTACCGATTCTTTTCGTGTATGCGTGTTTTCTATATTATTAAATCTTGTGGATTAAGATTTCCTACGTTATTTAAAAAAAGAAATTATTGTGCAACAGAACTATTTACATTAGTATGGCAAAACTTCAAGACCAGAATATGTTAGCAGATAAAGTCGGAGAATATACAAAGAGTTAGACTAAAAAATGAGAAATAATATACAAGATATTCTTAGTTCCAACTGATTTTTTTATGCTATACAATATTTTACAATTTACTAGTACTATAAATAGGTTATCATGGAAGAAGAATGAGATACTATCTTATGGAGCTACTAAATAACCAAAATGATGAGTCGTCGCTATAAATATTTTTAAGTTGACCTGTTCGAGGAAGAAAATATTCTTTTTTGGTTTAGACCATGTATTAATTCGTTTTATATATTATTTTTATTCATTTGGGGTTGTCCGCAAAACGGTGTTTTTTGCGCCCTAGACTGACAAATTTCCACCCGCCTTTCACTCAAATTTTTACAAGGTAGGGACATATAAATTTTTAACTGAATCAGCTTTTTCCCTGGATTGCGAACGAGGAACATTTAACTTACAATCGAAGCTCCGCTCGATGGATGCAAACCAAACGGCCATGGCAGACGCGCCTTTTGCGTTCTCCAATGATTGCGTGTGCATACACCCAGCTGAGTCCCTCCAATATTTAATACGCGTTTCTTATCTGACGGTCAACGATCAAAAGCAGAGGCCCAATGACCCAGCCGCAACCGCTCGGCTCCAGGTGCACCGCGGATCGACGGTCAATTATCCAAGGAGCTAGAGTGGTCTACGCCGAGAAACGCACGGACTTCCTCGTGTAAAAATCAAGGGACAAGAACCACACCACATCGCTTTGTTTACTTTCTGTTCAAATGTATAGATAGATGCACTTTACTAAAATTATTGGAAGATAGCAGCAAAAATATTGTTACGCAGTTCTTGATTCAGTTTTCGGTATATCCTGTGGGTGTGCATGCAATAAAGCGTGTACTACTAGAAAAAATAAAATGTTATTAGTATGGCTAAAAAATATGGTCAGCTAAATATTTTTTTAAATTTAAGTGGAACTTTATTATTATAAATAAAATTATGGGCTTAGCAACACTGCTGCTGCTGTCATTTAATCAATGCGCTTTTCTCTATTTTATTTCGATTATTAAAAATTGTTCATTACTTACGTGCTTTTGTTACAAATGAAAAATTTTAGGTTTCGTATTTTTTTAGTGTCTGACACACCTTTTCTACATTTTTATTAATTTTACATACAATTCTGAATATTCCCAACGTTTTTTTTTTTTTTTGTAATATTAGTAAGTAGATATAATTCATTTTCTGAAATCTCAAAATTTTATCGTTAAAACCAATTAAAAAAATTATACGAATTTCACTCTTGTTTTGTAAATGTCGTATTAATATTATATTTTGTTTTTTTGCTTGAATCTTGCTTCTGTTGTGTGGTTTTGGTTGCTTGTTTATTAAAAATTGCCAGTTCGCTTCTGTCCAATTTTCTGTAGTGGATTTCAGATGTTTTTCTGATCTTTTTTGTGCTACTTATTTATTTATACGCAATCTGTCTTCCTAAATAAGGCTAGCTTTTTCTTATAAATTTTTTGCTCCGTGAGTGTTAATTTGTAGACTCCTATTGTTTTTGTTCTTGTTTTTTACTTTTTTATTTTAAAGGAAAATTATTATTAGGCTTAATTTTTGTGGTTCAATTTAAAATTTGTAATTATAATTTGCAATACTGGGAAATTGTCGTGGAGGAGTTCGTATCTCGTATCAATATCACTGTGTCTTCCTTCAATTGATGAAATTATCAAATTAGATCTAGAAGCCATTATTTGTTGAGTGTTCTTATGGAAGGGGGACCCATAAAGTGCTCGGTAATTGGTTTAGTTTTTCTTCTTATTATTACACTTCCTCCCTCCGGAGATTGGTGATCATATTGGTTATTTTTATTTTTGAGATGTCAGCTCGAAAGATTTCTATTGAGGTTTTTAGTCTGTAACATTCGCGCTGTTTCGAATCCCAGATGTCTCCCTTCTTCCACCGCTTCTTTTTCTTTCCATTTTTCCCGGCATTATTAATTGCAGCAGTCTATACTTATCATTGCGGGTAATCTGTCCAAGATATTGTAGTTTACGAGATTTGATTATTAGCGTGATTTCTAAAGCTTTATTTATTCTAATTAGCACCTCTTTATTGACGGTTTTTTTGAATCCACGATATGCGCAACATTCTGCGATACATCCACATTTCGAAGGCGTTTATTCGGTTGGTGGTTTCCTTTTTTAGTGTACAGCTTTCCACGCCGCACAGTGAACTTGGAAATATGTAGAATTTAACTATTCTCATCCTAAGATCTAATTTTAGCTCATTTGAATTAAGTAGTTTCCTCATTTTAACAAAAGCAACCCTTGGTTATTCATTTCTATTTAATATTTTTTGGTGGTGCTCAGCCTGGTCGTTTACTATTAGAATTAATTTTTCTTTTGCTATTCTTATTTCTTTTCTGATTTTTTTCTCTCTTTATACATATCTTGGGTTATACATATCTGGGTTTCTTTTGCTTAATTCGTATTATCCCACAAGGGGTTGGCATTTTCCGCATTCTATTATTGTATATATTATGTATATATTGAAGTCATCCATAACAATGGTGATCTCTCTGCTTTTTGTTAATTGCAGAGCAATTTTGTTGCAGTAGGAGCGTATGCTTCTTCTTCTTCTTTGTCCTTTCTCTTGTACCTTACGGTGTCGGGTCCTCGAACCATTTTTGGTACTCCTTTCTGTTGAGCGCCATCCTCTTTACTTCCTCGATGTTCCTTCCCCTCTGCTGTACCACAGTTTTAATACAGTCTATCCATTTCATTCTGGGCCTGCCCCTTCCTCTCTTCCCATCTCCTCTTGCTTCCATGATCCTCCTTGGGAGCCTCTTGCTGTCCATACCACTGCAGCTGTCTATTTTGTATGGTTTCTATCAGCGGATCTACCCTTAGCTCTTCTCTTGTAATTATGTTTCTCACTCTATCTCTTCTGGTCCATTATTCGCCTTAAATACCTCATTTCTGCGGTAGTGATTTTGCTTTTGTGTTTGTCTTGCATGGGCCAAGTTTCCGCTCCGTATATCAGTGTTGGTACATATACTGTTTTGTATAGGTGTAACTTTGTTTCTTTTCTCAATTCTTTTTTATTTACCAGTGTTGTGTTTATCTGGTAGTATGCTTTTGCTGCTTTTGATGTTCTGTTTCTTATTTCCTGTTCTAATGTCCCATCATTGCTTAATATTACTCCCAGGTACTCACATTGTTTTACTACTTCTAGGGTGTTCTGTCCGCATCTAATATTCATGTCTTCATCCTCATTGCCTGTTTGTTTGCTAATTTTCATGATTTTGCTTTTTTTTTGCATTAATTTTCATTCCTGCATTTTGTATACTGTTGTTCCACTTATTGACTGCGGCTTGTAATTTCCTGGCTGTGTCCGCCAGTAGCACAATATCGTCTGCATACACCAGGCTTTGGAGGTTTACTTCTTTCATTCTCCAGTGCCCCAATTTTAAATTTAGTGATCTCTGTTTACTCTTCTTTAGAATTTGGTCCATAACTATAATGAATAGGAGAGGACTAAGGGAGTCTCCTTGTTTGATTCCTTTTTCTATGTTGAAGCTCTTCGACTCCTTCCCCTTTATTCTGACTGTTCCTATTACTTTTTTGTATAACGCTTTTGTGACTTTAGTCAGTTTATCGGGTACTCCTGTCTCTTCCATGGCCTTCCATATAATCCTCTTTGGTATACTGTCGAAGGCTGCACTTATGTCTAAAAATGCCAGGTATAATGGTTTTCCTTCTAGGAGCGTATGCTTGAATTCTATTCAACTTGCCCATCGATGATTTTAATTGAAGTAACGATACTCTGTCCGACACTGGCAAGAAGTTTACAAGTGATTCGTTTACTTCTCCTGATACAGTTAGGTCTACTCCTTATTGGTGTTTATACTCTTGACTTCCGGAAGAGTAGAATATCCCGTTGTGTGTTTTGTGTTTTCCGGCATTTAGTCGCTCTTTCTTACTATGTCCAATTTTAATCTCTGCATTTCGTAAACCGCGTTTGCTTATTTACCACTTTGATACAGACTTTTTATATTCCACGTTCTTAGTTCTATGTATTTTTAATTCTTTTCCATGATTTTTGACTGACAGGGGGATTCTTAGCACCGCCTCCTCACTTAAGAGGTGCCCCGGACTGGCGGCCAAAACTTTGTTTTTCTTAGCCATTATGACAATCTTGGGGTAGTTAATATATAATGAGGTGTCCTTCGTCATCACAGTACTTCCACCGCTTCACCATAATTTGATTCACGCCAATAGAGCTATGCCTCATATAGTTGTACCAGTCCCCCCTGTGTTAGAAACCAGACTGCGTTATTTGCAGGGTGCCTACCACGCCGTTGCTAGTTTAGGTCCTTCCCAGGTACCCGTCATATCTGATGGGCTTTTCCCTATCCGCCACTTGGGGAGGCGCCCGATGGAGGATCTCGTAACCCCACTTTTGGAAGATATTATTTATCATCTTCACCTTCACTTATGGGTAGAACAAGCACTTTTTTCTTACTTTATTGCAGAATACGCACTTTAAACAATTATGCGCGTCAAGATTGTAAGACTATTGAAATTATTAGATTCATTTTTAATTTTGCTGATGCCAATTCTTTATTTCACATATTTTTTAAATACGTCTTACACCACCTTTCTGCTTATAGGCAATTCGCTTATTCGCAATTTTTTTAATGAAATGTTTAGATAACAATCCGTATTCGCGAGCCCTGAAAAAATATATAACGACGTTCCTAAACTACTTCGCTTTGGCACTGCCTCGCAGTACCGATCACGCATTGATTACTAAATCTTTCTTCGAAGTATGTAAATTTAATTATTAAAAACCAAATTTCTATTTTTACGTTCCTTTCAAACGTTCAAATTACCTTTAACAACTGCCTTTTGATGGGGTTTTTCCCACCTCCTCGTATTTTCTATGGTATAATTTCTACATCGACATTTATGTCATAATTTCCTTTATATGATTTTTACAAACTTTGTTTTTAGTTTCGATACTTTTTTCGAATGTCGCGTCGCTCTAGATGTAGTGTTGGATGAGTGTGTTTTACAACAGACCATCTCTGGTCCATATTTATTCGCCATTGGTTAACCCATTCACTTATAATCTTTATATGAACTTGGGATGTTGTGAGACTATAGTAACATCGTTACAAGTAGAGAACGTTGCTGTTGAGTTAACGAATTTAGCTACCAGATTATTTTTAAATATCAGAGGTGTGCGGTAGATATAGGAGTCGTCCTAAGACACTGCCTGTGGTACACCATTTTCTACTGAAATGCGAGTAATTTATTTTTGCCTTTACTGTATAATATGCCTGTAGCATATAATATCACAAAAGTCCTTAAAGCTTAACATCCACAATTTGATGAACTTTTGGGTTGTGGTATAGGTCTATCGGTTTGGTATAAGTTTACTGAATTGTTTCCGATTTTGGTATAAGTTTACTGAATTGTTTCCGATTTCGGGTTTTATTAAAAATAGTTTTTTGAATCATTTTCACAATTGTATTAAACTAACTGGCTTATTAGGTTTGGAATCACTAAAATTTGTGCGTATTTTTATTTTATGAGAAAATAGAACTCGTTGCTGAGCATTCTGTTGAATATTTCAGTTATTAGTATGTTAACTTTTTGGATTTTTTCTAACATTATACCATGAAGTTTTATAATTTTTAGGGCTTATACAAGAGTCAACGGAGAAATAATGAGGTTGATTTACTTTTAATCATTAGTTTTAAGCTTCTACTTTTTTCTATTGAAATGTAGTTTAATCATCGGTTACTTTCTTCTGGATATTATCCAAAGTGCGAAAATTGCGCCTGTTGAAATGGTTTTTCTGCCGAAAACACAAAAATAAGTTTTGGGGGATGAAATCCTGCGAATAGGAGGGCTGGGAAGCCACAAGAATGCTTTTACACCAATGTTAAAGCATGGCTTCTGTCTAAATTATATATTGAAATCTGATGCATAGTACACCGATTGGAATTTAAATCACTACGAATTATTCTCAATGCGAATTGACGGTGATCAAAATTTTGCCTGTCCATTTTGGTATCGCACCTCACAAGCAACTTCACTTCAGATGCTCTTAATAATCACATAGCAGATGCAACGAGTTCAAACCTGTACTGTGTGAAGTGTGTGTTGATAGTTTTATTATTTTGCTTCCAAACCTGCCATGTTAATTGAAATATTGTAACATTTTTGTTTTTAAAGTGGTGAATAAAACGCTCGGAATTTGTTTAACTAATTATATATGCAACAACGGAATTATCTAATTATATTTACGTACAATGCCGCAGGTACTTATTAATATAAGATTACACTCCGGAACCCTATTTATCTTCAAGACGATATATTTTGCACTAGCACGAGAATTGCGGGGGTCTCAACAGCAACGGCTCGCATATCTAAACTTGCGCATTGCGACCGCGACGGCAGCAATGGTGGCGACTGTTGTATTAGCCTCGAACTTCGCAAGGTGGCGGTGCTTCAGTGGCGATGTTCGGAAATTCGTTGCAATATACAGTACAACTCCTTTAAAGTTTCTTATATCTTCACTTGTCTTTAGGGTGACCTGATGAATTCTGCCCTTTCTTGGATTTACTCCACAATTAACAAATCTGAATTTTTTTGGCTATTTTGAATTTTTTTTCTTATCACTGGATTTAGTGTCTAATATGAGATTATTTTTCTGATCACACACCCTTATGTTGTATAATACTTTAGAAGTGTAATAATAACCTTCATGTCGTTTTTATAATTTAAGAAACTTAGAAGGTGTAGAACAACAAAGGATAAAGCTGCGGTTGCAGTCTAAGACTCTCACATCGATACATCCTGCTTTCCTTATCCGCCAAACTGTTGTTATTGCAAATAATCTACTTTAGAAGGTAATTTTAAAGTAACAAGATGACTTAATCTGTGCTTTGAAGAGGAGTTGCACTGATAAACTGCCACAACATAAAGGAGGAAGTATGTAAGAAACAATTCGGTTCCAGTTTTTCTACCGTAATGTGATAAGACGCCGCCATTTAGCTCAAAAGGATCTAAAGTGGATGAGATCAAACCCAAATGCAGCTTCCAGCCTCCAGGAGTGCTTTCTTCCAGCCCTTTCAAACGTGTAATTATATTTCGGGGATAAGGGTTTCTGTATCTATGTGAGGCGCGCGTGAGAGCAGTTTATAAAACAATGGGGCGAGGGCCCTATCAATTTGCCGACTGCGCTCGCTGGAAGAGTGTAGTTGTTCGTTACTAATGGGATTTGATAGCGACGGACGTGAGCTAATTAGCAGTACAAACTCCAATTAGCATTCGTTGCTGCTCGAGTTTTCACCGCTTCTGATGGGTGTGCCAAGGAGCAGGGCGCTCGTTCATGGATTTTTTCTGGAAGCCTTGCAAGGAGCCTAATTAAATCCTCGTGGAACTCTCCTCCCGCCGAGTTTTTCATTATTCTGCAATGTATTTTCAGGCCGCCGATTCCAACTTCGTAATTGTTTTTCGGCGGATTTTTTTTCCAGATCCGTTTGAATTGCGCCCGGTTGACGATTTTTGAGTCGCTGCGCAGTGGGACAGATACCCGGTAAATGTGGACAAAGTTATTTAAGAAATGTGGCACATCAAAATGTGTTTTAATTTATCGAAATTGAAATAATTTGAACAAAAAACAGAATAACTGTTATAAATATTGCCTTAACATTAACTTAAACACTATCATCACTGTCGCTAGTGGTCACACTAACGCTTTCTTCTTCCGAAGTCGTTAAAATTGACTCGGAGATTTTAGCTGGGGGTGCTAATAATGCTACCACATCTGAATCTATTACTCTTCTGTTTTTTTGGGTTCCCATTGAGGTTATTAATGGATCCGATGAAACGAGCAACGTGGTGAAAAGATCAACATTTGCAAATTGTCTCTAGGATTTTCTGGTGTGTCCTCTGCGATATGCCTTAAGGTCTTTGTTTCTAGTTTCTTGAGACTCCTCGTAAAGCTGACCCATAGGCAAAAGGGCTAATTCAATTATATGGCGGCCATGAATTAATATTTTGTGGACCGAAGCGGGCATATAATACCAAGGATATTTTTCGACGTAACGTTTTGCGGTGTCATAAGCGAACGTGCCAAATGCTTCGACATTAATTTTAAAACCAGAAGCTAATGCCTCTAAAAGAATCGGGTTTTATCAATGCCGCTAATTCTTACAGAAAAACCTTCTCGCCGTGTTTCCATCATTAGATGTTCCACTTCCTCCTGGCCTAACTTTATCCACAATTAGCCCTAATTCATCTTCAAACATCGTTGAAATTTCCCTTTTACGGGCTGTGAAAGCCTCTAATTCTTCCTTGCCTCTGACTTGCCATTTTTTCAAATTGAGTCTATATGAGATGTGCAGAAAACTCTCAAAGGAACTCTCAGAAACACTCAAAGAATCTTATCCACGCATGAAGCGATGACAATCCAAATCTGAATGAACCTTCATCTTCATCCCTTTGAACTATAGACTCCAATTTATTCATTTGAGTTGGTGTCGCCCCACACACATAACATTTTTGCGCTGAAGAAGTTGAAGTAACCGCATTGCACACTTTCCCGTCTATCATTGTTAATACAACTTCATGTGAAATTGAGAGGTTTCTGTTGCCAGCATTGCTCTGAGAAAAACGGTGGCTATTACAATGCTGTTCTTTAATAAATTAGTTTGTCTTACCTGTATTACTTATAGATTTGTTATTTCGTTTTGCATACATTCCACTTCTTCCCTGGCTAAATTTGCTGTTTCTTTTTTGAACTGTATATTTATTGGTCTGCAATATCGCACAGATGAAGGACGTGGACTTTGCCAAACTACAATTTTGTGTCTATCTCCTGTTCTGCCAAATAGTTGAATAGGCACGAGTGACGTTATAAACATATCGGAGTCACTTCTTTCACCCACGAATTTTTGTTTATACTCACTGTAACCTGTATTCACGTCGCAACCCCATTTGAAATTAAAACAAGTGAATTGGACATATCAATAGTTAAAATATCAAAAATCTCATTTTGAGATTAAATAATTCTCTGTGCAGTATGGTGTAGAGGTGCTTGTAGGTCTATTTCAGCTACACATTCCGAAACAACAAGGTCTTTATTAGGATAGCATTTTTTTCGCGCGCCTGAGACAGTGGTAGCTTGGAAATATGTTCGCGTTTTTTAATTTTGATTCAATTCTTATTTTTAGATATTGACTTTTTGCAAGTTTAGTATCGATAAACAGCGCCAAAGTTTCACCATCTGTGTACACCGCTGGTATATGTTTCTCGCGATTTTTCCAAGCCTCTCTTATACGTGTCTTGTAGGTGTCATATTAACAACTTCACTAATCAGTTGTGCAGCATCACCTTCTTCTTGTGGAGCAAATGCTTCCCGTAGAGATTTTGGTTTTCTTCTTTTTGTCCGATCAGAATATTGTTCAAAAGCTGCTTCAGGTCGACCCGCATGAGATGTTAACGAACTAGCTTTATCTCCAGAAGTCTTGGCGGGTACAAAAGGCAACAAAAATTTTTCATTTAACCAGCTATTGTTCTTTTCAACAAAGATTTTTTCAGTCCTTCTAGTAGTTTGCCACCTTTTAGTGAACGAGGTACATAGTTGGTAAATTCGATGTTCCGTCCTTTTAAAATTTTTTCTGAATTCCCTTCAGGCGTTAAATAATTTTTTATAAAATTTTGAAGATGTTAGAATTTATGTCTTGCATCCTTGCCTGTTTCACTTTGCCAAATTTCAAACAAATCCTTCCGTTTCATAGTAGGTGCTGTAATATGAACATGGTCGCATTATAATTTGCAACACGAATTTGCGAATATTTCGTAAAATGGCAGATTTTTTTTTAACAGTTGGTATTTATTTGCAATCTGCTACATTAGCAATAAGCAAATCATATTACTATAATGGAAATACATAGCAGTGTAAATTACATGGGAGGTAACGCCCTTTGACGTTCCTCAAATGAAATTACTTTCAACAATTAAAATAACTAATAATAAGTAAGTAGTAGGGATATTATATCTGTCTAAAAACGATTAGGAAGATCTGACGGCTTGAAACGTTTGAGTCTGCGCACTTGTTCACTTTCATCAATTAGTTCTGTCACTAGTGGGTTAGGATGAGATTCTAGTCGCAAGAGGTATTTTTCACTAAACTTGGTGATTTCTTCTTTCACTGACTCCATTTTTAGGTCTTTCCGTATTTCCGTGTTGGGTATGTAGTAGGGGGCGTTAGTGATGGTGCGTAAGGTCTTCGACTGAAAGCGTTCCAGAATTTCGATATTGGAATGTGAGGTGGTACCCACAACTGGATACCGTAGCTCAAATTGGTTTCAGTATACTTTTGTAGATTAATAATTTATTACTCAGAGAGTTTGAGTTGCGACCTAAGAGCCAGTAGTAACTCTTGAGTTTAAGATTCAGGTGTTTTCTCTTAGTCCGTATATGAGTTTTCCAGGTCAGGCCTTTGTCTAAATGCATCCCAAGATATTTCACACTGTCGGTACGGGGTAGAACTCGGCCGTCCATTATCACATCAGGGACGATTCCTCTACGTTTAGTGAACGTGATTTGTAGTGACTTTTGAGAAAAATGGCAGATTTAGGCAGCTAATTTTTTAACACGTTTCTATAACCATAAACTTTCATTCTGTACAAAAATTACAACGTGACTAAGCGTGACTAATTTTGTACGCCTACAAAAAATATACTTTTTAAAGGCCAAAGTTTATTTGAGTGGTACGTCTAAACTAATAAATGCATAGAAAAGTTATCACTTACCCAAAATTCTACGATTCATACTGCATTGAAGTAATAGGTGTTCTCAACTTTAGATTTCACAGGACGCAAATCACCGTTTACATGTAACGTATTAGTCCGCCCTCTTGCGGTTTTAAAGCAATGACATTTGGTCTTTCGAAACATCATGCGATTTTGCGTTTGATGCACATAACCTCGATAATCAGCTGTGTTCATGATGGCAATCACAAAAGAGCATATTCGATTTTCTATCCACTTTGCGTTTCATCTTAAGAAAAACGCTGCTGAAGCCACCGAAATGATTTGTCCTGCATATGGTGAGAATGCTGTAAGTCATGCAACGTGCAAAAAGTGGTACCAAAGATTTCGCGGAGGAGTGTTTAGTCTTGAAGATCAACCACGCGCTGGACGCCCTCAAACATTTGACACGGATAAGCTGCAGACGCGTTAGGCTGGAAACTTCTCCCACATGTGGCGTATAGCCCAGACATGGCCCCTTCCGATTATCATTTATTCCGGTCGTTACCGCATCACTTGGCTGATACACACTTCAAAACAGAAGAAGTCCGAAAATGCATCGACAACTTTATCGTCTCGAAGCCGGTGAGCTTCTATCACCAGGGAATTCGCAAGCTACCCGAAAGATGGCAAAAGGTCATCGATGCCAACGGAGAATGCTTTAATACTTAAGCTTTTTTTGTTTGTTTTTAAATAAAACTTTAATTTTGCAGAAAAAAGCTGAGAACTTGTTTATACACCTATTATATACACAACTTCAGTTGAAACGACAATGCTTTAAATTTATCACAGTTAACACTATCCACCAAATCTACAGGAAAACTTGAGAACACTAACTTCATCTACGTGCCGAGCAAAAGTACGACCCTTTTAGGTAAAATTTATTACACCCCCTAACAACCCTACCCTTTCCCGTTAAATACCGCCGCATTATAGAGTAATTCTCTGAAATTCATAATTTGCAATTTTGTCCACATTTACCGGGTATCTGTCCCACTGTGCGCTGGTGTAATAACTTCGTTTGGCTTAATAGGAAGAGTTTTGCTAAAAAGTAATTTTTGTAGGATTCCTAAAACCATCTAATTTTGTATGTTAACATTTGGCAGAGAATGTAAATGATAATTATTATTACTTACACGCTTTTTATTGTTAATTTAATATTTCTTAAACAATCTGTAAGCAAATGCAGTATTGTAAATTTGTTTTGCTCTGCCAGAGGTATAATTTTACTCTGAGGGCGATCTGGTGTAGTTTTAGGATCGAGTAACTTATAAAAAGATGCGTATAGTGGAGAATATATAAAGAACAAATATTGTATCAGTTATTTTGTGTGGAACGCCCTCCGAGTGATCGTAAATTGATTTTAAATTTCGAAGAGCTGGCCAAAGTCAAAAATATATGCCATAAAACGCATAGAAAGGACGAGAACATACCATAGAGCATTTACACACCACATAGCACTTTGACTGGAATCGCCAAGGTTGCAAAACTTGATATCCAGTCGTCTTTTTTTTAGTCGACACATGTTTTCTTTATGTTAATCGTTCTTCAAGATGAATGCTTAGATACTTCACATTTTCTGTCTGTGGAAACGGTTGGTTGTTCAAGCAGACTACAGACTGCAACATTTTTCTTTCGTAAGTTTCGTTTGGTCTTTTTTGTCACTTTTTGATTTGAATTTTGTGTAAATGGTGTTGTAGTGTGATGCTGTATTAGAGTTGTCCTAAGACGCCATAATAGCTGTATCATCGGCAAAGGTGGCTGCTACTATCAGATTTGTATTTGGAAGATCATAGGTGTACATTCCGTTCATCTCCAAAACGCTTTCCTGAAACACTCTTGAATTGATCGAAGAGGGTGGCATGCATTATTTTTTTATGTTTAAGAGAGGCAGATTAGATTTAGTCTTGTACAAAAATGCTACGTACCATACCTTCTCAAAGCTGTTGAACAAAATCTTTTGCTTTCTTGATCAGTGTGGGTCAGGTCAATGAACTTGTGCTCTCTAAATCCAAACTGATGTTCTGCTATTAAATCTTCTAGGAGAGGTTTTACTTTTTTTAAGAAAATTTTTTCAAATGCTTTTGACTGCTCAGGAATAAGAGTGATCTGTAAGAGACACCCCTTCGGGAGGTTTTACAATTGGTACTATCTGCAACTTACCAATGGTTAGGAAAGAATCTTGTTCTTAATATGGCATTGAATATCTGTGTTACCAGTTTTGCGCAGATATTTGGTAGTAGTTTCAAGATTCCTCTAGTTATTATATCGTATCCGGGTGACCTTTTTGTATTCAATTCGGTGAGTATAGTTAATTTTACTTTGCTTGCTTGTATCTTCCTGATAGACAATGACATCTGGAAGAGAGTGTCGAGGTAGTCATGGATGAAGTTTTTATCTTCGAAACTCCTCTTAAGTAGTTGGCAAATAGCCTCAATTTAGTCGTCTTAATGGAGAAATATATTGCTGTGGTTGCTGGAAGCGTTTTGTTGCTATTCAGAGTGAATAATTTGTTACCTCCGTGGAAGGCAATGTGCTTAAGTACTGGCATACTTGCTACATTTTGCTTTATTTTCCTAAGCGGACGCTTCTCAGTAATTTTCCGTTTTATTAATGTTGGAAGATCTATCCAATTATTAAGTTGAGATGAAACAGGCGTTGTTTGATACGCAGGTTATTCAATGGTTGTGATTAACCTGTAACTGAGTTTAAAATACTGTCTTCGATCTTGAGTGGTACTGTCATTGCAACTTTTTCATTTAATATTCTTCGAAATATTCTCAATTGGTCTTCTTATTACATAGTGGAGTTCTACAGCAATTAAGTATTTGAGTACTGAGCTCATAATTATGCTTATTTGCATGCACTCTGCGTGGGATGCGGGAGAGTTCTTGATTTGTTACAGCGTGTTGTTGAGGCTGTTGAATTTCTAGCAAATAATGTGATGTGTATTTGAAATTTGATTGCACGTACGAGTAATTTATGAAGGTCATTTGTATTGTATATCCCTAAGACCCACCCAAGATCCGAGGGGTTGCGATGAGTGGATAGGATAGGTACAAACGACATTTGTTCAGTTTTGTGAGAAAATCACTGTTGACTTATCTGCACCATTTTAACCTCCAACGCCCAAACGTAACACTTAAGCACATGCCGAAATTCTAGTGGGCTCACAAATCGAAAATAAGCAATAATATAATCGACCTTAATCAAGAAGTAGTCGCTGCCGCACGTATAACAGGCACAACACACCGGTTCCGTTTGGATGCACGAACCGAACCAACTGGCGTACACAGGAGCAGAAAATAATATTGTGTTTAGAAGAAAACCAAAATTTGCACGTATCATAATTTGAATTTTTTAAATATAATACTTGAAATACCATGCTAGTACATAGTAATATTACCAAATTATAAATATAATTTCGTAAAAATCATGTAAAATTACAGAAAATATTTTTAAAATTTTATAGTTACAGTTCTCCAGAGCTCCTTCACGGAGCTGCTCTTTCGTTATTTTTAAGTTTTTGTAATGGGCAACGAAAAATCTCAGTTTAGTACTTTTAGGAGCGTAAATTGACTAAATAATAGTGAAATATTTATTGGATATTTAATATTATTAAATATATAAATATTAAGTTAAGAGGAACCGAAGTTCTCGAGTCACAGGAAAGGGGAAAGAATCTTTTGACACAATGCAACCGAGGCTTAGAGCTGCGGAAAAATTGGATGCTACAAATGTTAGAAAGAATGTGACGATGGGGGCTCTCTCTAACCGAAAAGTATAGGTTGACTCAGTACCATTTTATCTATTTTACTTTTGTTCGAATGAAAATTATTAAAATGCCAATATCGAGGTTTGGCTATTTTTATGAAGTACAGCCTCCAGCTCAGGTAGAGACGAAGAGGCTCGATGATATTTAGGTCTGGGGACTGATCGGGCCAGGGAAGATGTTGAACTCATCAGCATGCTCTTGAAACCACTCTTGAACAGGGCCAGCGGTGTGAGTAGGGACATCATCATCCTGGAATATGGCATTCCCGCCTGGAAATAAAGCTTGCACAATTGGGTGACTTGGTTACCCAAGGGTTCTATATACACTGCCGAATACAATGATACAGCGCATCAGACTAATAGAGCCTCCACCATGCTTGACAGTCCATATCGTATGCTTCAGAGAGCGTTCGCCAGATAAACAAGCATCTAGAGGAGGGAAGAGGGTAAAGGGTGACCCGTCCGATCAAACAATACGTTTCTAGTCCTTCAACGTCCATTTTTTGTTTGCACTGCACCACGTACGTGGAATACCCATTTTATGCAGTTCCGTCTCATTGTTTTGGATGACAGTGGAGTGTTTAGGTGCCGATTAAATTCTGTCGTCACTATCTAGGTCAACTTTTTTCTTCTAGAACGTCAGAATACGCTTCAAGGCCCGGCGGTTCCTATCCTGCAGCTTTCGACCACTATTGTGCTTCACCGATTTTGTTTTATCGTACACTATATATGCGGTCACGATTTTCGAGACCGTGCCTTGTGCTGCACGGAATAACACTGTAGTTTTACTCACAGATGCTTCAGCTAGACGGGAACCAACAATTAGACCATTTTGAAGCTCCGTCGGGTGGGACATACTGGTCACTCACCACATCTTCATAACATCCACAATTATTCTGCCTCGTTCTCCTATGCGGTAGTTTGTGTTTATTTACAGTATCAAATAAAGCTTCAAACAAAGAATTATTTTGAAGGGTACGACAAACTTAGATTCAGAAATATTGTTGGTATTGAATTTAGGTCTCTTTATAAAATTAAGTTTAGTCTTTTGCACAGTTATTATGACTAAAGCACTTAAGTTGAGTGTAAAAATGTGCGCTAGTATTTACACATTGTATTTTCAATTATCTGGAGCATTATTAAGAAAATAGAAAAAACAGAAGCTGTTACTACCTGAAGGAGAAGTGTAAGGAAGCGTAAAACATCTATGCAAAGCTAGTAATTAGCAAACAAACACTTTATGTTGTAAGACTGGTAAATACAACAAAAAATTTCAACAATAAAACGATTATTGAAGAAAGCAAGGCAAAGTTAAAACGCTAGGATGGACAAAATTACTCTAAAACTGGAAGTCTTATAAACTTTTAAACCCTAATTTGAATTTTTGGTTCTAAATGAGTGCAGTAGTTCATTGATAGAACGCTGTATTGATTTCCCTGTCAAACTGTAAACTGTAGTAGTTCTAAACTTTAATTTGCTAAGTTTATAGAGATATCTAATTAGTTCTTGAATAATTATGACCAGTGGTGTATTTTAAGTGAGTCAATAAGTCAATTATTGTGTTAATAAAATTTTTAAAAATGGGTCTTCTATTATCTTGTTGAAAAATCCTTCTTAAGCATTGAAGTAAGAGCACTATTTTGTGCTTTGAAAAGTGAGTATTACAATTTTAAGCGTTTGTAATGGATTAAATTATTGCTTATAAGCATTATCCTATCGGTAGGAGGCGTATATCGCCCATCTACGTATAATTACTTTTGCCATATTACATAATAGTTGGCCTGTCGCGCAAACCACTATGACAGTGGCGTCCACAAACGCACAAATTTTGCACCAGTCGAAACTGGACCACCCTATACCGAGTCTTCTAATTCTTCTAATAAGATTTCTTGCAGACTCTCATAATTGTCCCTGTGCTTCAGATTATTGTAATTCTGTGGTGTTACCAGCAGTCTTCTCTCTGGTCAATTATTTTATCTTGATCTTGAGTTGTTTGTGTCTTTACTGTAGAATTTGGACAATTTTTAAAGTTGGACTATTAAACTACATATCAGTAGATGTGAATAATTATATAACATCTGTCAGAAAAGTTTTGAAGAAAGTTTGAATATGTAAAAATAATTTATTTAACTTATCAACGAATTGTCTTAAGTTTTATCAAAGTAGTTTTCTCCACTGTCTATACACGGCTGCCATCGATTCTGGAGCCCATGAAAATAAGCAGCGAAAACTTCATCCGGAATGCTTTTCAGCTGTTTGGATTGCTGCAGTATCTTCAGGGCGCTTACCTTTCAGCGGCACTTCACACGGGGAGACGACAGTTCAGCAACAGTTGTTCGTCTAGTTGCATTCTGTTCATCTGTCAATTTGCGAGGGATTATTTTTACATTAAGTTTTAAATTTCTTATCATACATTTCTATTTAGTTTCAACTCTTCTGATATCATACGGACAGTAACACGACGGCTTTCTTATCAGTCCCACATTTGCAGCGGTATGAGATGTTAATAAATGATTTCTGACCTCCCGAAACCTTTCGTGCCATTCAGACACGGCTTCTCGATAATTCCTCGTTACGATATGCGTGCCGTGTCATCATATTCCGTATTTCGCTAGGAATTTACCCTAGCTTAACGCATAACTTAAAGTTAACTCTCTGCTCGGAATTCGCGTCCATTAGGTCACGCACTAAAAGCGCCAACAAGTCGGATAGTGGGTTGCCAAACACAGCTTTGCTCTTTGTTGTGTTTATATGGAAACGCTTTCAAGGCCACGTTTATTCAAAATACATATCTGGTCAGTGAAGAACACCTACTTTTTGTGTTTGTGCGTCGCAGGTAAAGAATTAAAAAATCAGTCCTGGAACTGTTCCTGACAAAGTTTGTAGTAGGAATGTGTTTGTATTTACAACTAATGTTTTATGTAGTTTAAAGCATTATAAAACATTTGGGTTGACAAAATATTATTTTATTCCTTTAGGTCCCGATTAAAATTAAAGACAACTTTCTAATTGAAAATTAAAATAATGGAAACTGTAACGTGCTATGTTTCAAGTCGAAACCGTACAACAGTTTCAAAATTTGAATGTTGCATTTTACTGCAAGAGAAAGTGTGGAAGTGCAAGTCGCCTGGTTGAAGTGCTTTTGGAAGAAAACCGTCATTCTCGACAGCTTAAGGTGCTGCAAGATAGGCGTTTAGAAGTAGGAGTATTATCAATAAGCTTAGAGCTATCCGATACAGTCGTGGGACGCATCCTTCACGACAACATTGATATGAACAGTTTAGTACTAGATAGGTACCACAACTTTGTTTCAGCAAAGAAGTTCTTCAATCTATAAACCATATGATCCTGTACTATGATCCTCTAGACTGGAGAAAAACGGCCAAGGAAGGCAAAGATTTCTCAGCCGATGGAAAAAATCATGGCAATTATTATTCGGTATTCAATTTTGCTAATTGAGTGTAAGGGAAGGTTCACAGAGGCAACTTACTGCATAAATTACACGATGTTCTTAAGGAAAGAGGAACGGCATGCTGAATTAAACCTTCCTGTCAGTTTCTCCTAAGGATCGTTTCCTTAGGGGGCTTCTTCACCTTCTCTATAGTTCAGTGACTACTGTCTATTTTTAAAACATAAGAACTTTCGAGGTAGAAAATTTAACAACGATGAAGAGTTGTAGCCGACTGTTTTGGAGTATTTCGTCTATGAATCTTAAAAACATTTTTCCGGGTGTATTGAAATCCTACATGGGGTTGTATTGAGAAATAACCCTACTGTTTTATTTTTATTGTCCTGGAATATAAGCGTTAAAGACTGCAAAATTATTTCAACCTTCAACTATTCCTGGGCGAGGTTAAAAATGATCAAGACAACAAATTATAAAATCAATAGCAGACTAATTGTAGTATTGGATTGAAAAAGTATTTCTTTGTTTTTCTTTATCCACATTTCTTTATCGATTTTCTAAGGAGGTTATTTTATACTAGAATATTGAAAAATGTGGATTTCAATACAGTAAAAAAGTCAGTATGTAAGGTCACTTAGTAGTAGTGATTTGTTCTGTTTGTAGGTAAGGTCTGTTCAAATCGAATATCACTTCAAGCGGATTCCTTTACGTAAGGAAAATAATGGACATCAAGAAAACTGTACACGTAGCAGGGTACCAATTATAATAATTCGCTTTTAATATTTATTTGAAAAAAAAACGTGGTTTAAGATTTCTTTTCAGCAGACTTAGTTCTATTCTGCATTTAGTGTGCTATAGGAAAATCTTAACGCGTATTTTATTTATATTTAAAGCTGTAGCACTTACCTAGTTCTAAACGTACCTACATACACGGAAAGACTTTAATTTTCAGACACAAATCTTAATAAAAATGATTTATTGTGCTGATGTGCGATGCTTTTTCGTAGTTTTTTTTTAACTAAATTTTAGTTTCAGTTTCAAGCATCAGGTTCGTTAAAAATTTGATATATCGGGTTTTAAGTTCTACTTCTGGTTTATAATACTTTTACCATTACACTTTTTTTAATTCTGAGGCTAATAGTCTATATTTCTTTGATCTTAGGGATGATTGTAGCTATTTTAAGTTTATTTAATCAAGTATTTTTGGTGGTTGTAATTTATTGATTTTGCGGGATTTGAAAGCTTATTAAAGTCGACGGATTACTAATGGCTTTACTTGATACCCAGGGGTGAATTTTAATAATACTTAAGATAAAACGAATTAAGTTATCAAAACTAACTTAACTTCATGTGCGCCCCAAGTGTCATAGTTTCTCACCTAATTTTTATTTAAAAGGAACCCAATACGAACTTTTAACTTTGTTTGCTTTATCGAGTCATGTAATTTATATAGGGTTTGCCAAATATATACGGAGGGTGCCAAAATTATATCAAAAATATTCAATCCGAGTAATCTTGAAAAATAAGCAAGTATGAAAATTAATCCACAAGGTTTTAGAAGTATTTCTTTTTGGCGTTATTGCAAAAAGATGGCATTTACTTCGCTTTCGATGTTCTGCTTCAAATGATCAACAGTCTCGGATTGTTTTGTACATCAGGTCCTCAAGAAAAAAATTACAAGAATTTGGGTCACTTGACTTGTCAACTTCTTCGGCTTTCATCTTCGGAACATATGACAATGTTCTCTCTCCGAGCACATGAGCGATGAGAATCTTCCTGGAGCCAAGAGAACCTTACGCCTCTTTTTTATACTGCGACAAGAACGAATGCATCTGAAATTTCTTTGCAGTACACTTGACTGTCGGGAGACTTATATTTTTATTATGGGACGGAAATCCAGACGCCCACTATTATATCAGTTACCAAACGTAGGACAACCCAGGAGTAAATCTTAGCGACCATTTTGAAATGGTAATTTTAGAGAAAAAACTAAAGTCGAAGATGTCATAACTCGCATAGCTCAGTTAAAGGGGAGATGAAGCATGTTACTCGACAAAATTATTCATGGAGACCTTGCCTTAGACCACATTTGCGTTGGTTTGATCACATTGAAAAGAAAGTAAGAACAGAGGAAAAATATATAGAAGCCCAGAAGAACTATTGGAAAAATGAGAGCAGAAGAACACCATTATAGAAAATTGCGCATTGACTTTCTGAAGGTGCGTAGAGGGTACCATGGACAAATAGGCTTTTTTTACCCTAACGGAAAAATTTCATTCGGGATAAATAGACTTCTGTAATGGAAGGTATTTGCTCATCACTGATTTTCTCCAAAATTACTTTGCCATTTCGAAACTTCTTTGGTTCAAAGTCTTGGATCTGTACTTTATAGGGAAGCAAAATTCTTCTGGCACTTGATTGTAAATGCATATGAAATTCCGAAGTGGTGGGGCTCTGGCTATTTGTGTCACTAACGAGGGTAGTATCAGTTTTTTGTCAAACATTTCCATCAAACTGTTAAAAATTAATAAAAATAGATTTTAAAAAGGGTATGCAAATATTTTTAGGTTCACATTGTTCTAATTGCTAATTATGTTGTCTTAATTGGTTCCAAGGTCCTCCCTTTGTGCCAGCCATTTGATGATAGCGACTCTATCTTCGTTGGTGGCGATGGTCTTTGCTGTGGCGAAGTCAATAATGATTATCAAAAAAAAAAATCCCAACTGTTGTCCTTTACATAAACAAATGTTGATTATTAATAAAACCTACAGAGAACACAAGAACGTATTTTATATGGTTTTGATTTGTACGAGGGTTATTTTGTAATACGTACTTTAAAACCTATTACATCTAAAATAATTCTACAGACTGTTGCTTTGCTGCAATAGAGTGCATGTTTTCGTACACACATTTCCCTAACGGCCGAACATCGATCAACATTTTAAAAATGCGCGTACCTAGGCAATAGTATCTAGTGTTATGATGTCAGATGGTCGAACGATGCGCTCTTTGTTGTCAACATGTGTTTGTTGTTCTTTTATCATTTTCCTTTATTGCTGCACCAATCACAGCAGGTACTTTTCTATGGCTGTATTTTCATAACGGTAGTCCCAAGTCGCATTGGTGTGCTCCGCTGTTTGCAACAAAATTTATAGAATGTTGCTAAGTTAATGTCTGAGAAAAAATAGGGTATTTACTTTCCAGATCATCTAATGATTGATGAATCAATAGCAAACAAAAATTATTAAACTGAAAAGATATAATTATAAATAATAGCAGATAAAAGCTAATCTATTAAGTTGATGGATAAATACCTTGCCATGACCATTCTGGAGCGTAATTAATTATAATTACAACTGCCTATTTACTTGGCAGATGGTCGATGTAATAGGCAAAGATAGGCTGGTTCTTTGAGGCAATCCGTGTTTTGACGTCATCGCAGACTGCCTGTTTGTCCATGGGAATGTCAGCAGGAGATCCTATCTCTTGTTGGAGGTAAATTCAACCACACAGTTCTATATGGATGCTGAAAGTTGTGGTGGTAGAAGACGATAAAAATTGTTACGTGGGTTTTTGGGTATGCTGGAAAATTAAGTGAAATGAAGTGGGCCAGATAAACGTCGTCGTTAAGGGCTAATTGTCTCTTTACATTTTGTCTGGGATTGCCTTTAAAAAATGCGATATGCTCTTATACAATATAAACAATGAAAAAAAATATAGAATAGTGAGTAGTTACACTCCTCTTTATCACAACGCTTCTTCGATACCTCGGGACACGGCCGTCGGAACCGAATACCCAGCTTGTCCACTGGACTGTCTGGAATATCTCGACCATTTCCATTCTTAAGCAACTAATCACATCGAAGGATTCTAACGACTGGACGGTCCGTCGCCCACGTGTGGAAAACTGGCAGCGAAATTAAACACACGATTCCATCCAATCCACAATCCTGGACCATCTGAAGCACCCAAATGCATCTTCCAAATGTCTTCTCGTTCAACTAACCGTTGTAGTGCCTATCTATAGTACATTTTCCAATTCTATTATGTACTCTTGCCTTTTGTTTTTGGCGACACATGTAGTCGTTATAGTTTAGACGTTTTGATAAGTTTGAGATTTGGATTATGTCTTGCCAAAGGGGGAACATTAAGGGTCAGGTACACCGCAAGGACTACTTATAACTCATGTCCAATTGTATGGTGCAGAATAATCTCGGAACATCTCTTTAACTGGTATACATACATCCTTGTACCAGAATATGAATGGAATACTTCATAGTTGCATTCTTATATAAAACGATCTCCGACCTCTCCATGTGAGCTCACTATATTAAACTTGTATTTATCAAGAAAAAAATGACCATTTTTCATTCCTCAGTTCACAATAACTTAATCGTGAACGAAACTTAAACTTTCTTTGTCTATATTAAATTAAACCTTTCTTCGAATTATACACAGTCTCTCTCCTTTTTAATATATTTCCTTTTCTATCAATGTCCTTTTTTTATTAAAAATTCAAATTTCATTTTGCTTTTGGGATTCGTCTTGCGACTACAATAAATTCATACATCTGTATATATACTTGGCCATAAAATACAATTTATTCGAATCACTGCAATACACGAAGTTGGCAGTTTCATTAACTATGGTGGTCAAAATAATCTGTGCAATTATAATTTGTTTTTTCATCAAATTTCCAAAAGCACGAATTGCTGCCAAATCATTAATTTGGATTCGGGGGAGAACAGCCACCACAGAGCAAGTCCACAGGATAGTAAACGAATTAACCAGGCATTTGAAAGCAAGAAGTACTATTCTGCTGTGTTTTTGGACGTGGTTAAGGCCTTTGAAAAGGTCTTATATCATACCTGACCAACAAGTATTTTCAGGTGAAATTTCAACAGGAACTTACGGAATTACACCCCATAAACTTTGGAGTGCCGCAAGGAAACGTCTTGGGGCCTATCTTGTACTTACTGTATACGGCATACGCTGACAGCCACATTTGCAGATGACACTGGTATACTACCATCTCATGACGCGCTAGTGTCTTAGGTATGCATCTTGAACGAAGGTTAACTTGGGGAAAGCAAGCGTAAACAGCTTAGCCTGAAGATCATTAAACTTTACTGGCTACTCGGGCACAAATCTTATCTAACACTATTTAACAACGTTTGACTGTATAAAACCGTACTAAAACTTATTTGGGCATACGGACTATAACTATGGGGTACCACCAGCAACTATACTTTGGAGGTTCTAAAGGGCGTTTTTTAAGCCCGATAGAACTTGAAATTGCAAAAAATAACACAAAAATTAAAATTTAATCAAAAAAAAGTTTTTATTCGAAAGATCAATACATGGCATTAACGTTAGAAAATGATTTCGGACATATGGCCACTGCGGCTGTTCTTGACGAACCGCACTCTGGACGTCCAATTTTGGTCCACTTTTTCGAGCATTGCTGGCCGTATGTCACGAATAACACGAACAATGTTGGCTTCCAAGGCGTCAATTGTTGCTGGTTTATCAGCATAAACTAGTGACTTCACGTGGCCTCTCAGGAAATAATCGAGAGGTGTCAAATCGCACGACCTTAGAGGCCAATTGACAGGTCCATTTCTCGAAATCAACTTATCGCCAAATTTTGATTTCAATAAGTCGCCGTATGGCACGTAGCGCCATCCTCTTGAAACCACATCTCGCCCGCATCAATGTCATCCATATTTTCAAACAAAAAATCATCGATCATGGTGCGGTAACAATCTCCATTGATCGTAACGCAAGCTCCGGCTTTATTTTTGAAGAAATAAGGTCCGACGATGCCACCAGCGTGTAAACCGCACCAAGCGGTGCATTTTTTTGTATGTAATGGAGTCTGTAGGGTCTGTTGTGGATTGGTTTCACTCCATATGGGGCAATTTTGTTGATTAACAAACCCGTTAAGCTAAAAATGAGCCTCATCGCTGAACACAATTTTGCGGGTGAGTTCCCAACTGCTCTAGAGCCCAATCGGCGAAAGAACGACGCATATGATGGTCTCGTGGCGTTAATTCCTACACCAGCTGGATTTTATACGGGTGTAGGCCAAGATCTTTGCCCAAAATTTTCCACGTAGTGAACGGACAGAGCCCCAATTCCTACGACCGACGAATCGATGAATTTGGATCTTCTTCAACACTTTCGTTTGCAGCGGCGATATTCTCTTCAGTACGCACATTCCTTCGACGTGTTATGGTATGAAATCTATCCACAGTTCGACGAATGGCTTGCTCAGATGGACGATTATGTGCGCCATAAAAATCACGAAATCGTCTATAAGTTGCGCGAATCGATGACTGATTTTCAAAGTAAATCTGGATAATTTGGTAGCCTTGTTGAAGCGTCAATCTATTCATAATGATTTATCAGAGTATACTGATCATAAATGTCAAAAAGTGAGCGCAGTATGACAGTTCGTTTAACAGTTAACACTTTCGTAAGTTCTATCGAGCTTAAAAAACACCTTTTACTACAAAGAATCCAATCTAAAAAAAATTCTGCCAACTCTAGCGGACGCCCCATGGTACCTGAGAAACGAAGTACTCTATCTTGACTTTCAAATTTACTATTAAAGGTAAAGTGTCGTGCGCGAGTACAAAATTCTTCATTCGACTTGAAACTCATACCAGCCCTTTCATAATGAACTTCTTGGACGATGATAATACAACTCATCAACTAAGAAGGTACCATCCTATAGACCCAGCTGATTATTTCTAATTTTCACATACAACTTAAGTTTATCTTAAGTATCTTTATTAAAGAACTTTTTACATGGATGAAGTATCCATGCCAGTCTAATTGTAACCACATAATTTACCCATTGCTCAACTGAGCAGATTGTAAAATTAATAAATTTAAAAAAAATTAATTTCCAACGTGTCTGATGGTAAATTTATATTACTTGAAGATATGAATCTTTCACATTTCCACCACCATGATAGAATTGTTTATCTCTGAAAGTAATATCACTTTCCATTATATCAAGGGTAATCCCGGCCTTCCCCAGCACTAACATACAGTTGGCGTAATCCAAGTTATTAGAGTTTCACATGAGGATTATAGTCCAATTCGCGCAATCTGTTGCTCCCCGAAGCAAACAGGGTAAGCTGGCCGAAATTCGGTGTACCGCGCCATAATCCTGTATTCAGCCATACATACATGATCTACGGCGCTGCTGGCGGTCATTTCCGGGCACGGGGCGCGAGCTGGCACGCGAGAGCGTGGCTACAGGGAACAATCCCCGCCAAGCAGGTCAAGCTGCGATTAAAATTTCCACGTTTCCTGCAGCGACTGCACTTCCGCGGGGATTTCAGCACGCTAAGCGCGCTTTCGTTTCCGCCCCGCGGGCTATTCAGAGAATAAGGATCCCGGAGCGGCGAGCGCCCGGAGGCGGCCTTTGTGCCCGGGGCGATCTACCTGTTGTCAACGAGATAAGCTCGTTACGCCGCCGCCAAGAACTGCCAGCGGTAACGCTGCAGAAATTAAGTAGCATGAAAGCGGCGCGGTATTTGCGCCCGCCTTGGCTTTTTATTTCGTTTCGGGGAAATAGTGCGGTTGGCGTAAAATGTGGAAAATTCGTTTTGTGCCAGAAACATTCATATCGCACTTAAAGTTTAGATTTTTTAACGGATAAATATAAGATATGTATGAATAAGAACACTTACATAATTTAGGATAAGATATACATACCTATGTGTAATTATCTACCTAAGATTTGTCAAGGTCCTGTTACTGAAATCATAAATAATTTATATAGGATACTGGGAAACTTGTTGCAATATGGCACAAGTGATGGTAGCACCTTATGACAAGGCAAAACTTGTTGTGGTGGGTTCAAACTTGGCCGTAAAAAGAGTTCACAATATCATCTTTGTCAAAAAACTTAGTAATACCGAGCATTGTTTCAATTTTGATTAGTGTTTGGAGTGGTAGATGATTATTCTTATTATATTACCATGTTCAGGTGGTATCGCGAGTTCCATAGAGGAAATTTCTATCTAGATTATGTTTAGAGGTCTTTCCTCGTCTGTTACTAACGAGAATGTCGCTACTGTCAGGACGATACCCAAGTCCTACAGACATGTGACGTCTTGCCAGATAGCAAAGTGTTTGGACATTGCTGCACCAGTATTGCATACCATTCTGCACATCTACTTACATTATCATCTGCCTATATCTGCCTGTGTGTAAGCTTTTCCAAGTATTCACCATTGCTCTCTGTTTGGCGCTTTCTGCAACCAATCATAATCAGCTATATTTTTTATGTGGTTTGTCCGCCTGAGTGGAGGCTTTCTCCTGATTCTTTTCCCCGTCCTCCGTCTCCATTGCACTATTTTCTTGGTCCATCTAGTATCTTCTGTACTTGCAATGCGCCCAGCCTACGATCATTTCAGTTTAAAACACGTTCTCAAATTAATCTTCCACTCTCTCCATCTTCCAAATGCAGCCCAATCCAGTTTTATCCTTCTATCGATTTTCTTTGATAAATATAAATGTCTACTACTATTTCCTTAGTTTCGTCCTTCAACTGTATATCGATTTTTTGTTCCACTAAGTTGTTTATCATTATCTTAGCCTTATCCTTGTTTATATTTAAAGTGACTTTTTTGCTGTTCTATTTACATGCGTTAACATTTCTCATAAATCCTGTGAGTTGTCGGATATTAGTAAGATGTCATGCACAAATTGTAAATGGTTTAATCTGTTTCCGTTAATTTCATTTTACATGAGCAAAAAAGTATATGAAAAAATTCTTTAATTGACGAACAGATCGCACGACGCGTTTTGTGATGTCTTGAGACGCTCAATAAATGTAAAAATAGAACACTTCAGAAGAGCCCAAAACAAAGTTTTCCAACGACAAGGACCTTCTAACGGCATAAAATAAACATGAAAGAGTTAGTTTCATGAGTGGTTTCACAGGCTACAGAAGTGCGTGGATTGTGGTAGAAAGTACTCTTAGAGATTATGAAAATTAAAAGTGTATTGCAAGACCTTTCCAGTGTAAATCTTCTTGAAGCGGTATTAGAGATATGGCGACACATTTTTAATATAACAGTTTCATTGATGGCATTAACTTGATACTGATATATTTAACTTCTAAAGAAAGAGTTAATTGTGACTATTTCAGTTTTATACAAATTTTGGAATTGTTCTATTTTTACGGACTCACTTAAAGAAATTTAAAATAATCGAAATCGAATAAATCTATTTATTTATACATTTGAACAGAAAGTAAACAAAGAAATGTGACATGATTCTTGGCCCTACGACGATGTCCGTACGTTTGTACCTGCACGTGAGGACCGCTCTCGCTTTTTGCCAAACGGTTGGGCGGTGATTATCGTTGCCGAATGCAAAAAGTGCGTCTGCTACGGCAATTTAATTTGCTTCCGCCGAGCTGAGCTTTGAGCTTCGATTGTAATGAACATAAGAATATGCCGCCCAAAAGAAATACGCATAATGCACGTAAGTCTTATATAAGCATTTGAAAGTTGCGCATGCTCAATAAAAGTAGCGGCAGCAATGTCTTTTTAGGCATTTTGCATAATTATGTTACCTTTGTACCTATCATCCTTTTGATGATATAGGAACAGATGCATATTTACTAAATTAATTACTAGTTCCCTATCCGTTGCAAAAACGAATCCCATTTTTTAATGAAAACAAGTATCTTGTTACTGATGCCAACATTAATCTAGGGAAAAATTAAAAATTAATGCAAATGAATGTAAGAAATTCGTAAAGTTGAAGCGATTTCAACTTTGATATTTCTTATGTATGAATGTAAAACGTAAAAATTACGAAGTGCATTATGAACGCGCGTATAAGCTTTGCATTGATTCAACTTTACGTATTACGTATTTCTCATAGGCGGCTTATGCTTACGTTCATTACGAATCGACATTAGGTTAAAACGTTCTACGTTCCCGATCCAATTAAAAACTTTTACGTTCCCACCTTGCAAAAATTTAAGGGAAGGCGGGTGCAAAATTTCCAGCCTAGGACGCCACAAATACCTTTGGGGAGCAACGCCTAGTTTTATTATATTTAAGAAAATGGTCACTTGTGAATATTAGAGTTTTTAAATGGCTCACTTATTTTGGATAAAGGGACTAAATGTTAATTTATTATAAATTTTAATTGCAACAAAGATCCACTCAGATCATTAAGTCCCCAAGATAATGCTAAAAATTAGACAATTAAAAGTTACTTATGTTAACTACACCTATTTGCTTGTAATTCCGACTTAAATTTCTATGATATTACGCTACAAGACCAGAACTATAAGATACGTACGGAAAGTATTGAGACTGATTCCTGAAAATTCGCTTAATATAATATTCCTCAACATGATATCTTACAGTATCAGTACACTGTTGCTAACGGTTCTGTCATGCGTCGTAGCTCGCCTCGTAGTCTTGAACTGGAATCTTTCTCACTAGCAGCGAAATATGACTTGGCGCATTGTTGTGTTGAAGAACCTAGCTGTTGTTGATCTTCGGGCGCACACCCTTATTTCAGCCGTTTGGGCGCTTTTTTAAAATGTAGCATTGATGTCCGGGTGATACGAACTCTTACGGGCAACACCTTTAGAGAGAAAAAAGACAGTGAGTATTGTCTTTATCTTTGAGGGGTTTTTTTCATAAATGAATTCGTTAATGTACCACTCAGAGCTCTGCCTTTTCGTCTCCGGAGTGTACTCAAAAGCCCAAGTTTCATCATCCGTTACCATTTTCTACAAAAATCAAACTCACTTCTCTCAATGTCCAAAAGCTCACGATAAATCGATATAAAGTCCAAAACCGCTTTCAACTTAACCATATTGTTCGCAATGTGAAACGTTGGTAGGTGCCTTGCGCGTTCTTCATCCTTGATGTCTTTTGTACTGCGTTTTGACCCGTGACACGATACTCAAACAACTGTTTACTTCGCAAGCGACCTACAGTCTGTGAAGGCTTAAAAGCAAATGAACTGGGCCGTTTACTTAACATTACCCACCAATTGTTAGACTCGGAAGTTTTTACTTCCGACCCTTCTTCTTGGACCTAAAAAGTAGACGTTGATTTTCTTGTTACTTTCCAGGCGTACTTGGTAGGTGTGTTTAGTATGGTGTTAAATTGCCTGTAATTTGTTTGCCACATTTTATATTGCATTGAATGCCGGTTGTTGAATAATTCTTACAAACTGTTTATCTTTATGGGATGTTCTAAGGTACGAAATTTAGAATGTGTAATTTATTACTGTGCGTAGTAATATTTTGTACTTCCAATACATCCATTTTTGTTAGAATTCTTTGGAAAATGTTAAGTAGTTTAACAACTGAGAAAAATTAGGTACTGTAATATCTGTTAATAAGAGAGTAAAGAGTGCTAAAATCACTGTAAGAAATCCGGCTGCTAGAAATACTTATATTATAAATTGCAACATATAATGCACACTCTTGTCGATCTATGATGGGATAGAAGAATTAGAATTCGAATTAGAAAAAATTAAATGGAATGTCCTAGGAATTTTAGGAACAGGAGATAAATTCAGGGCATAGTTCTTTTATCATAATAGCAAAAATAAGAAAATTAGGGAGAGTAGGAATAATAACTAATAAGAGGTTAGTTAGACGATTGGTACATACATAGATAATATCAGGAAGAGTTATGCAGTTCTTACTATGGTGCAGTACACCCCAAAGGATAGTTCAAGTATATTCATCGACCAGTGCCCATTTCGATAAAAATGTTGAAAGTTTCTTTAAATAAAGCAAAAAGTTTGAGGAAAAATAAGACAATAGAGACATTAATCATCTGTAACCTCAATGTAAAAGTGGGTGCAAAACAAGAGGAACAAAAAACATGCATAAGATACTTCCGGTATTGAAGACAGAAATTCAAGGAGACATATAATAGTTACGTTTATCATACAAAATAATTGTATATTATGTACTTCTATGATAAAACCAGACAAGTTCGACCTTCATAAATAAAATAATAGTACAAGGTAGTACTTCAAATCACTGCACTATAAACAGTGATCATAAAATAAGATCAAAGGTAGTTATAAAAAAATAGGAAAAGTATAATGGATAAAATGATAAGTTCGCAAGAAAATGGGTTATAGAATGTGAGTTTAGAACAGTAGTAAAAAATGTATTGAATAACTTTTAATAAAAATTTAATAAAATAAATATGAACGAAATACTAACTGCGAATAAATGTTAAAATTGCGAAAGCCGCAATGGAAACATTAAATGCCTCAAATTTCTACAAACGGAAAAGAATAAAATAATAAATCAAGAAGTTAAGTTTTTCTTGGAAATACGTCGATCGTTAGAACATGGAAAGAAAGGAGGCACTAGATGATAATGGGTTACTTGTGAAAATTATAAAATGTGGAGGGAAATATGTTCTGAAGGAGTCACAACGACTGTTTAATTTTAGCCATAGTCATACAAAAAAGGGAGTGCATCAAATTTAGATAACTATGAACCCATAAACTTGCTTTCATATGCTTACAAGCTTTTTACAAAAATAATAACCAGTAAAGTTAGTCTTTATTAACTGAGGGAGCAAGCTTGTAATGATCATTTACAAACTCTTGGAATTCTGATCAGGGAAAGTACAGAATATTAATTAATCCGTTGATTAGCTTTTATAGATTACCAGAAAGCCTTCTATGGCATCGAGAGTTGGGCTATATTGGATCCGTGCAAGAATTTACCAAAGATACGCAAATATCCACAAAAGGCTACTTTAACAGTACGGTTACACAAGAATACAGTAAAGGTCAATATACATAGAAGCATAAAACAGGGAGAACCAACTTTTTATTTTGGTGTTGAAAGACATTTTCAGATATTTTCCTGGAACAACAAAGACGCAAAAATGATGTTGGGTTAATAGCAAAAAACCTGGAAAACTTACAAGAAATGTTAACTGAACTGAGTAGTGTTTCTAGAGAATGAGAATTGGAATTAAATATAATTAAGACATATATAATGACAAGCAAGATTCCATCTAACACTCAAATAATAATAATAATAATAATAAACGAAAGTGGAAAATGTTAGAAATATGAATAGCAGAAAATCTCAAAGAATAATTGAAAAGGTGTACTAAAATTGGGATGAACAGCTTATGGAAATTGAAGTTACGTGATGATGAATATTTCACATTTACTAAAAATAATGAGCTTTATAAATGCAAATTTCCCTTGTTACTGTATGGAACAGAAATTTGGACCTTCAACAAATCTACTACCAAAAAATGAATACCAATAAACGAACTATGGAGCGTGAAATAGTCGAAATATCCATAAAAGAGAAAGAAAACAACACATAGTTAATTACTGTATCAAAAATAGACAGAAATAGGACTGGGCAAGCCTTACAGTAATATCATACGAGAAATGGACAAAAACTAAATTGAAACTATGCTATGATACAGACAGTCAACAAGAAAACCTCAAACGCGATGTGAATTGTTAATTGACTTTTTTCTTTCCCATTAATCTATTGTCGCAAACTAATTTTATTGTGATTTTGTGTGTCTTACATCGGTTGCTATGTGTTAGTAATGCCATAATGAAAATGTTTTTACTCTTTATATGTAATGAGAACATGTATGGTAGAAACGGACCTGAGGATAGATATATTAGACCAAACTAAAATACAACAGAGAAAGAAGAAGAGTTCTGCTACCTAGAAGGCACTGTAGCGATTGATTAAAAATGCAAGACGATAGCTACAAGCTAATGTCATGTTTTTCGAGAAGAAAAGATTACCAGTATCAAAGTACAAACTGGAAAAAGATAGTCAATAAAAATATTTAAAGCACTTTACGTGTATAAGACATCGACCATTGCCGCTAGTGAAAGAAAGAGAACTTGAACTTTCAAGATCTGGTGTTACAGACGTATGTTGGTGAGCTGAGTAGACAGGTTTTATCCACATCTATCTGTTACCGAATGTAAGTCTCTCCCAATGAATGCTATTCTTGTCTAATTTGTCCTTTCTGTATCCAGTTGAAGTTGGCCACGTTTTTAATGTTCTGCGACCATGTCATATAGGGTTAGCTTCTAAAGATTCTTTCTTGTCTAGGTGTCTACTGTACTACTTTTTTCGTCTTTCAAGGTAGAATTACTGACACATATATAAAATAAGGAGAGCAGGAGAACGGGAAAATTATAAATAGGATAAAACAGAAGATACATGTTAATGGGGTATGTCAGAAGAAGAAAGGCCATTTTGAAGACTATTGTATGAGTGGCAGTCGATGGTTGAATTGCAGGAGGAAGATTAGTGCGGAGTTTACATTGAACTGAAAAGGTTGGCTGAAAATGGAAGAAGATGGAAGGAAATTGCGTGGAACCAAATTAGTCAAGATTATGATAGTTGAAGGAGGAGGAGAATTTCAATTATATTAACTTTTAGGAGTTTAGTAACAATAATTTTTTGTATTTGGTAATTTTGTATCGTTATTGAGATTTAGTCTAAAATTATGCGGTACTATCTGCACTCCATGTGCATCCGTGACATCTTTTTGGGTTCAGTTTAATCTTAAAAGTTCTGTGAGGTAAAAATATATCAACCTTTAGTATTTTTTACATATTTTTTTTTTGTATTTTCCGCTGAAATTTTCAGGGAATCTTTAACGAGGTATTCCACAAGGCTCCTCAACTGATTAAAGAATCCGTAACACAACTCAACTGGAAAAAAACGCTATTAGCACAACAAAAAGTGTTCAAAACACAGCAAAGGAACAAACATCGAATAAAAACACCGGAATAACTTTAAATCGCCTGGAATCAACTAATAGTCTAATACCTAGTAGCATAACCCTTAACGACGTGCAACCTGTGAGGCATGGAGTCTAGAGGAGTATGGATGAAGGAGAGGGGAATGTTCTTCCATTTCTCATCGAGTTGGCATTCTTGTCATTTCTACCAACCAGAAGATGCTCAAGCTCTGTTCAAAGGCCTTTGATGATATTCAAGTTGGGGGATTGGCTGTGCCGGTCAAGGAAGGTCTCACGACGGAGAGCAGTCCTGGACATGCTTCGAACGATGTTTAGGATTATCATCCTGTTGGAAAATGAAGCCTTTTCCATTTTATTGCACGGCATATGGACGCACTGTTATCTTGAGAATGTTCTCATGCAGATAACAATTTATAATGCCGCAGATTCTCCTGATAGGACCTGTGCCAAGGCTGGAGACACAACTCTAGAATATGACATTTTCGCCTCTGTGCTTCATTATGGGAATCTGGTACTTGAGATCGAAAGTGTCTTGGGGGCGACGAAATCGCTGAATCTTCTCCGTTCCGAACAACATGTACTTGCTTTCGTCACTTCACAGCACATTTTCCCATTATTTCCTCATCCAGTTCTTGTGTGTTTGCGTTCATTCCTTGTTCTTTTCTTATATCATCAGCTTCTTGACCAGACTACGCCCATTAATTACAGCTTGCTGCAAACGACGTCTGATAATACGAACAGATAGTTTCGGCTCTAGGGAGTCACACAATTGGCGAGAAGAATTGGATAACGTTCCCGTCGAAAAATCTCGAAGTAATTAACCTTGAATCCTCCAGCTCTTTAGGAAATGGGAAATGGTACCCTTGTGGACATTGAACTGTTCTAATAGCTTTCGGAGAGGCAGGATCTTCTGGATATCTGGGGATATGTTGCGGGAGCCAGACTGCTTACCCATACCTGACACGACCTTCATTATTTAAAATGATTTTCATTGACTACAGTGATTTGCACGCCATTATCAACAGGCGTTTGAAAAGGCGAAGACAGGTTACTCCAACTCCTTGGCCGTTTTTGGGTGTTATGTAGAGGCTCCATTTCGCGCCATGTACGCCATATTTTCTGTAGGTTGCAACGAAAGCTTACCATTTAACTCGGAGTTAAAACCCCCGTGACGTGCCATACTTTGTAGCATGTTTATTCATACATAGAGCCATTAATGCATAAACTGAAACAGCTTTGCTTTCACGCCGCATCGCCAATCGCAATCTCATTTTATGCGCGATACACGGCGGAAATGAAACGCGGCCGCAAAGAGCGCGACAATAAAGCTGCGCCGCCGGCATGCGGGCGCGTTTTATGCGCGCTTTGCGGTGCAGACGTAAGTCTGGCCGCCGCTGCTTTACGCCGTTTTAAATTTTACGGCGGGGCGCTTAAGCCATGGTTTATGTTGTGCATTAGGGCCCAGGTATTGGGTTTGCGCGCTGCCGGACATTGTAGCCGGAGAGCAATTAAAATGGAATGAAAATGGCAATCCGCTGGGAGCGGCTATTGGAAGTTGCGGGAAGTTGGAGCATATGGATGTATGTACAGAGCGGCTGCTGCGGGGTTTTACACCCCGAGTTTGCTCATTTGCAAATGGAATACCAGTGGCGCAACTATGCAATGTATCTGCTGTTGTAAATTGAATGAGGGTCGTTAAGTTAATTGAAACTGCCGCTTTCGATTTTTCAAAAATCTCTTCTTTGATTTTCGGCCTCATTAATCTAAAATCTACGAGGTTCTTTTTTAATAATACTGAACTATTTGTCCTTGATGACTAAATAACAATCATTTGATGACTTGAAAAACTGAGTCAGGGAGAATGAACTTCAACAGTACTTTTCATTTGTTATATTGAGAAATAATATTCTAATTACAATTGTTAAGTTAGATTGTTATATCTTGTTAAATTTCACTGTGAAGGGTGACTCAAAATAATGGACTCAGTTTTGCGAGTTTATAATTGAAAATTAGGACTAGCTGCGTATATGATGTAAATTACGTTCGCATTCAAGTTTCGAAGTATTCAATGTGCATGCCTGCTAACATCTGGGCGGTAGCAAAGTTTATCTCACACGCAATGAAGAATGTCTTGCGTTACTGAGTTCACTGCACCTGTGATACGGTTTATTAAGTCCAAAGTTTCTGGTGGAGGTGGTTCATGAATTTCTTCTTTTCTGCATCCCCACAAGAAAAAGTAAGATCAGGAGATCTCAGGATCAGAACATATGTCTAAGTCTTCTAATGCCACGCGATCTATCGATGGTCGAGGTAGAGATTCATTCAGAACACGTCGAATACACCGATGCCAATTGAGTAAAGCTTTGTTTTGTCGAAAAATAAAATTTTTTGAATTCATTTCAGGAAGTAGTCAGTTTTGCAACATCTCAAGATACATTATCATCAAAAAAGAAAAGTCCGTAAACTTTTTGCTATCAATACCGCACAAAACATTAACTTGACCATTCAAGGTAAACTGCTTTTGATTGAGTAAAGGTACATAATGCCTTTTTTAAATATCAAATAAGATGTGTTTGACTTATCTATTTTTGTATATTTTTGATTTCATTGATTTCCATATACCTTCTATCATTTTAAGTCAGAGTTGTGTACGAGCAAATTTAATATTGATAAATTATTGCCTTTATTTATCAGTGATGTCAAACACCACTGTTAAGCTTTAGGGTCTGATTTTCGATGAATGAAAACCGCTTTTTATTTGTGCGGATGCGGCGTTTCGCTGCCGACAGCGACGTCCTGGATGCACAAAGGCACGACTCGCACTAGCTGGCTGCGGTTCCCGCAGGTAATCAGCGAAAGACAGCGGCCAGTTGCTTGACCCTGTCTTTCCGGCCGCGATTCTCTGTCATCTCTCCCGTGTGAAAATCACGGCATTTACAAATTCTGATCAAAACACGAGGACCGATTGGTCTGCCCTCTTTTAAGTGTCGGCCTTTGTAACGGCAGCCCGGTGCGCCAGCCGCTTTAGGTGCCGGATTCTCTTGGAAATGTGTCCTCGTAAGGAGGCGACTTCAGTTCAAACCATATTTAGGATTCCTGTAACGTGAAAGCGGTTGCTCTGCTACAGGAATCGGCTCCCCGGGGCTGTAATTGGGAGGACTCGAGGAAGAGGAGAGAAGGCCGTGGGCGGAAAAAAGGAAAAGCGTCTTTGCTATTGCGGGTCCTGCAGCTGGTCGAGTCCGAGGTTTACATCATCTTTAATCATATATAGGCATTCACGACTATAATTGTTCCTCTTGATCAGTTGTCTTTCTACATGATGATATGTTTATAACGCCACCTTCCAATCTTATTAAATTATATCGAAAAGTTTAGTTTTTATTATTGCCTGAGCTTACTGACGTCTGGGCTCTTTTGAAATGGCCCCCACTTTCGTTGTAAATTTAAATTTAGGTCTCTCATGCTTTCTTAGTTGATCTTCACATTTTTAATTGATATCTGAAGCAGATATTTCATTGTCAACTACAACTAACCTGTAGTGCAACATGATTCATCAGTTGCATAATTTGATTTGCCCACAACGGACTTTCTTTTCTCCCCAACGGACTGTTTGACCATCTTTTGATCTAGTTTCAGCAGTTTACGACAAGAAGCCAGTCTCTTCTTCCATTTTGGGACAAATCTCTCTATTATTGCGGTATATAGAATGTCGGATTTGTGTTAGGCATTCTTTACTTAATAATTCTTTTTTGTTCTATTAATAATAATAGGGAGGTTCTACATCTCGTGTGAAAACATTTCCTGCTAAGTTCATTAGACAGCACTCCAGAAAGAGTATACAAAAATAATCTAACAATGACCGTTACCGTACGACGAAAATTAATTTTTTGGGGTCAGTTTCAAGATTTTTCTATCTATCCGCCTTTATCCAAATATAAATTGAATCTAAACATTTTACTTTCTGCCTTCAGTTATTGCGTTCCATATAAGATACTATGTACACTTTAAAATGTTTCTAGATGCAGGATACCTCTATTTGTTAGGTTTTCTTGCATACTAAAAAGTGAAATAGGTATTAGAGAAATCTACATAAAACTTTTCAAAGTAGCGACGCCTATGACTCAGCAGAGATGATACTTCTCGAGTTTTTCTCTTGGCATGTCCGTATCATTAACACTGAAATCTGCAACTTTTACACAACTAATTAAAAGGTCTCCAGGCAAAAACGCTAGAACTAGCGATGTAAATTATTTTGTATCTAAAAGAACAACTTTACAGAAAAAGCCGTAGAATTTTTACGATAACCCAAATAGAAAACATTGAAAAAGGAAAAATACTCATTTCTATCTGTTTTGCTTGATCTTGTAGATTATAATCCTTGCAGAGAGCACATTTCTTCACTTCATACTTTCGTATGTACCCTAAAAAATAAATGACTATGAGTAGTTGAATTGCACTTTCCCCTGCTCTGATTTTAGTAAATGTTTAGGTCAAGCGATAAGTCCTACTTCATCTTGTGAAATTGATGCACTTATTTTCATCACCTAACAAATGCCATTTGCATTACTGTATCATTTTCCTTTATTCTTGACTTATGTATCGACATTACAATTTTTGCACAATACAAGAACTAAACATGTCTACGTTTAAATAGTCCAAATAAAGCAGAGCCTTTTCATGTATACTACCCCCCTCTCCTTAGTCGTCGTGTCAGTAAGGTTCCCCTTACCACGTTTGACGAGTACCCGTCGAGGTCACTCTCGTGATACCTCTACCCCTCTGTTACTACTAGCGGCATCCGTTGCCCACAATTGTGGGATTGGGTAGCTCCACTAGCAGTTTTACGGGTATCTCGCGCCACGGGATGAGACGCACTACCCACTCGTGTCGGTAAAGTTTCCTTTACCACGTTGGACGAGCGGCCGTCGAGGTCACTTGCGTGAGCCTCTACTCTACATCTGTTGATACTTGTTGCGCCCGTTACCCACACTATTGTGGGATAGGGTAGCTCGAAGCACCTTTACGAGTCTGCGTCGTAGAGTCAAACGCAGCCCCACTCGTGTCGGTAGAGTTTCCTCTACCTGGTTGGACGAGCAGCCGTCGAGGTCGCTTGGGCGAACTGCTACCACATATCGGTACTGCTACCGGCGTCCTTTGCCCACAAGTGTGGGATCGGATGGCATGCATAACAGTTTTAACGGGATAACGTCATGTGGTCTAACGTCTCCGTAGGCCTTGGGCCTAATCGATGTAGCAGATACTCCAGTCGATAGTACTCGTGTTGGCAGGATTTCTCCTGCCTCGTTTGACGAGTTGCCGGCGAGGTCACTTGCGTGAACCTCTACCCCACATCGTTACTACAGGCGGCATCTGTTACCCACGGATGTGGGATGGGGTAGCTTCACCCGTAGTTTTATGGGTAAACGGTGTGGGGTCTCCCGTTTACTTATGTAAACCTTGCCAATAAAAACAACATATGAGATTAGTAACGAAATGTTGGGTGAAAGTAAATGCTTTTTGAAAAATGTTTTTCCATTTTCCTTAATAATTAAAATTTGCTGATTATCGACATGTAGGTATGGGACAACTCAGCTACGAGCATTCACGTATTTACTTTAAAGAACAAGTGGACTATTTGTTAGTTGCTTTAAAGAGTAGTTATTTTAAAGATCATATAGCAAAAATGCTTAATTTAAGACGGCATCATCATTTGAGTCATTTATGATAAATAGAAAAGCATGTTGAATTGGGCAGTAAGAAACTACATGAAAGCAGCATAAAATTGTCTATGCACATCTGCTACTGTATCCCCAAACAAATTAGTTGTCCAAAAATAAGGTCAGCGTAATAATCGGAAAAGTTGTTACAAATTAAAGCGACATTTCAATAATATTGTTTTCTGGACCATGAAATTATTACTTAAAAAGAGGTATTTCTCAAACTATTGGTTTCAACATGGATATTCTTTTAGAAGAATTTGAACATTTTTAAAGTTCGACCAAGGAATTTTAGGGGAGAGCGAAATAATTATTAGAACCCACTTTACTGCTTACATATTACAAACCGGTATCTGCATACCTCTAAATAATAATAATAATAACTCATTACTTTTTGGACCAAAATCAGTCCTATAGTATACCAGAAAAGGCTTTTAAGGTTTGTTGTGTAATTCTGGACTGCAAAATGCTACTGAAGCTGAGTGAACATTTAATAGAAGAGTGCATCGAAGAACGGTTGATACATTCGCTAATCTTAATTTCATGGACTATTCTGTGTAGACAGTGTTGAAAAAAACGACAAGGTTTCCTCGAGAAGATATGGAGCCTTTATTAAGACATCTCCTGAGACTTGATGAATTTGATAGAATTCATTTCTATCATTGTGGTTGCATTTCCTAAATGTCTAAGAGATTTTATTGAAGCTAAATGATTCTAGCATTAAACTCTTTAATACGTAAATTAAGGCTTAGACTGCCCAAGTTTTTCATGTAGAACGCACATTTTTGTGGCTGATCCCTATATGTAGTGAGGTTCTTTCTACAGTTGTAAATATGGTATTAAATCAATACTTCTAAGAAGCCATTAAATTTGAGTTTAAAATTAATGCAACTAATTACTAGCCCTGGTTATTTTACTCAAGTAGTAGACAAAATTAAACATATTTCACTTACACGGCTAAAGTTAGTCCTGAAAGGTTAGCGGTGAAGAAAATATATTGCAAATAATGCATTCAATGAAATTTTTCTAGGAAATGATGGGGTAATAATCGTTCAGTGAAACGGTTGTAAAACTTTTCCAAAATAGTCTACATATGTAGATGCAGATGTAATAATTCTGTAATCTCTATATTTAGTATAATACGAGAATTTTTTTAATCAAAAATTGGTATTTTGGTATTTTCGTGCGCCATGACAATATTGCTATTTAGGTATTCCCCTAAAGATGCACTATTTCACTATGCATGGTCAGTGTCCCATATGTTACCAAAATAATATTTTAGTTATTAAAGGTTCTTATTCTCCAGAAACTTAAATATTTTAATTTCAACTCTTGCTAAAACAGGGAGCAAATAATGGGATATATCTATTTGAAAATCTCAAGTTAAAATTAGTTTATCAAACAATTCGACGACGATAATTAAAGAGGTTCAAGGTTTAGACACCATAATTAAAAAAATGTTTTAATAGTCGGGCATAAGAAGACGTTTTTTTTTTATTTCTTAATAGTGTCGCCAATTTGTATTCAATTAGAAACGCAAAGGTTTTGCTCAAAAAAATTGTTTTCCTTTTATCAACACAAAAACATTTACGTCTTCTTATTATTTAATTTCTAGTATTTGTAATTTGTAAATAAGTAATATTTTCGAAACTATGATATGTCCAAGTGGAAGACGAATGCGGTTGGGATGATAGAATTGACCCAATAAAAAATATATTAACAAGCATTATATCACCATATCTAGAAACATTTCTTCTTGTTTTCTTTATACTGATATCAGTTTGTCTGTATTTCTTCGTTTTCTTTGCCGATATGTATCGTTACTCCATTTTTTTCAAGGTCTTCCAATGCTCCCATGTCTTATCGGTGATTTTTTCTTGTTATCCTAACAATTATTTTCTTAATCATATGGTTATTTGTTGGTTATATTATTTCTTTCTGTTGAACGCTTATTTATTGATTCTATATTTTTGATTAAGATTGTTGATTACTATTTCTGGCATATTTTAGATTCTTCTAAGCAATAATAAATTCATTTGCTTTGTTTGACTTTTGATTGATCTTCATATTTGTTTTCAGAGGTCATAGAAACAATTTTACATTCTCTTTGGAAGCTTTCCTAATATTTATTCTTCATTTGCCTTATTATTGAGTTTGTCTCATTGCGGATTCTTTTATACACCTTTTAAGTTTCTGTTGTTCATGTTGTCCTGTATTTTAAATAAGCCTTTCTTTTACCATTTTATTTTTATTGGGAAACCAGTGTGATCTCTTTGGTATTCGGTCTCGATAAATTGCGAGAACTCTTGCGACTGCTATTAATGTGTTCTTAGCATCGTCTCCTTTTTCTATTGAGTTTTCTTCTGTTTCTTTCCATTTTCTTAAATGGTTTTGGTAGAAACTTTTTATAGTTGTGTTCTATGGTGATTGAATATTTATCTGTTGTGTGCTTATTAGACTTTATCTTGGATTTTAGTATTATTCTTATTTAACAATAACAGGCTATGTTACTAGTCGCATTAGCAGTATTTACGCTTCTTACGTTTAGTACTTGTGAAGGGCATATGCATCTATCGGTTATGATATGATCGATAATCAACTTTTTTTCAAAACGTGTGGTTTTCTGTTAGAGGAATCATTAACTGAGCAATAATTTAACATAAATTATTGCGAGTATGACATAAGTATTACGCTGGTATAAGATTCAAACATCGAAATGCAGGTATCAATAACAATTTTTGATGTATTATAGATTTTGTATTTTTCAATAAGCAATTGGTCTTTGTTTCAACACTTTAAATAGAATTTGTTCTTTACACACTAAGTGCAATTCTTCTTTTAGTCCTTCATAACTTTCTGTATTAAGCATATGTCTCTTCTAATATTCGTGGCCTCTCTCTAATCTACGCTATTCTATTCCAATTTACTCTTTTCACAGCACCATACCACCTCCCGATTGATCCACTTCTTGAACCTTGCCTGACAAACATTTCCATCTTATTATTCGGTCAACCTGTGCATTTACATTTTTATTTTGCCACTGATAGTGGTGTTTGTATATCGTAGTATTGCACAAGTATATTAATTATTATATGTAACTGCTTAATATCTGCTGTGCAACATAAATACAGTCTTATTAAAAGCTCAAATCAAAATAAAGTTGATAACTTTAGTGTCTTTCAGACATCGCGTAGGCCAGACGGTGATTTAGTGTCTTGTGGATAAATATAAGGTACTTCGGCCGCATCAGTAGTTATCAAAATAAGTTACTGTTAAAAAGCAGCACAGTTGGATACATACATTATACCCAACTGTTGCACACGCAAACAATAAGTATACGTACAAAAAATATACTACAAATACAGTTCCTTTATTTACCATAATATCGGGTTCTTCAGGTTGAATTTGGCCAGAAATTGTGGTACAAATTTATGATAATCTTTTCCGTTTGCACGGCTGTTGAGTGGGCCATGTAGCTCAATAGTCATGTTGTCATTTCTAAGCTCAGATAAAGAAGGAAGGTTCTTAGGTTAGGCTGCCTCTCTGCCTAAGGTAAAAAGAACAGAATTTTACCTAGGACTAAGACTGAATTAAAGAAAACGATCCATGCATCGAAATGAAACAATTTTACGCCTGGGTACTTGAAACAACAGGTCATTAAATAACAAAGAGCAGGAAACCATGTTGAAATTAAGAAAGAAGGGACAAGGACAGAAATTTTATGAGGATTATATAGCTATACATAATGACGTAGTCAAAAATGAACGAACAAAATAGAGAATTGTGCTGGCAAAAAAAGAAAATACAAAGACAACATAAAAAACTGTGTATTAACTGTAAAAGTGCATACAGGTCCGAACATAACATATAAAACAATAAACCCAAACAAGAACGCCAGAATTTTGTACAACCAACTTCAAAATATTATTCAATATGCCACTAACTGAACCGGTTCTTGGGAGATTTTAATGCACCAATTGGTGATAGAGTAATCCATGGAGTTAAGGAACAGTTTAACATTTAAAACATTTCAAATATAGACTAATAAAAAGGGACGTTCTAAGTTACTCAAATGGGAAATACGAAGAGAAGCAGAAATTAGATAACATCTTTTTTAATAAAACAAAAGGTGTACAGTTGAAGAAAATTTGTAAAATGCCGGTCCAGCAAAGCCATCTAAAAATATTGTCGCTGTTTTCTATCGTCCTTGTTTGACTGATATCTCCTTTGATAATTTTTTCTTTTCTTTAGAACTGTTCTTGTTGCAGTCCAGTAAAACATTTATCCTTGCACACTCAGGCTTGCAGAAAATTAATATTAATATGGAAGATTGATTATTGGATTGTCTTAGTCAGCTGCAAGAACTTGGAAGGATAAGGGATTTATTTACCATCTGATCAAATTTTACCCGGACTGATCCATTTAAACCGCGCGCGTAAACTGAACCGGTAATTTTTTTTTTCTAGGTTGGTACACCCTTTGACATTCGTGTGAAGTCTAAACAGCATACGTCAATGTGTGTGTGTTTGGCAGCCATTTGTTGACGATAGGAAGTTTGTCTAGCAATTTTTACTATAGAAACATTAATTGAACAACGAGTTTGCTTGAAATTTTGTGTTTCCAATGAAATTACGGCTACGGAATAATTGAAAATGTTGCAGAAGTGTTTTGGGAGTCTGCTCTATCGAGAACGCAAGTGTTTTAGTGGCATAAAGCATTCAGTGAGGGTCATAAGGTCCTAGAAAACTTGCCTCATGCGAGTCGTCCATCCACCTCTGTTAACGACGGTAACATCGAAAAAGTAAAGAAAATTGTGCTCGAAATTCGTCGTGTTGGCATTAGAGAGATAGTACAGGCTCTCAACATATCTTATGGATCGACTCGACACGTTTTGGTTGATGTTTTGGGTATGAAGCGCATCGCCGCCAGACTCGTACCGAAAGACCTGAATTTTTTGCAAAAAGAACGTCGAGTAGAGGTCGCAAAAGAGATCATTACTGGTGACGAGACATGGGTTTATGAATATGACATCGAAACTACCCAACAATCTATGAGCCGAAACCGAAAAAACTACGTCAAAGTCGGTCGAAAATTAAGGTGATGCTCAGCGTTTTCTTCGATTACCGTGGTGTGGTTTACCATGAATTCGTTCTAGAGGGTCAAACGGTCAATATGGAATACTATTTGGCCGTTTTGAAGCGTCTACGTGAAGCATTTTGTCGGCCGGATTTGTGGGCAGACAATTCATGGATTTTTTACCAGCATAATGTGCCGTCACATTTCAGCTTGATTGTGACTGAATTTTTGACCAAACTCGAAACAAAAGTCATCGATCAGCCGCCGTATTCGCCAGATTTGGTTCCCTTTGACTTTTTTCTGTTCCCGAAACTCAAATATCTGCTGCGGGGAACGCGCCATGAGTTGATTGAGGCCATAAAAAGAAATTCACTGAAGGAACTAAAGGCCATCCCGGCTTAAGCCTATAAGAAGTGTATGGAAAATTGGATTAACCATTGGCATGCTTGTATTGACTCAAAAGGAGCCTATTTTAAAGGCGATAAATAAAGACTTGTATTAAAATACATTAAGATGTTGTTTTTTTTAACCAGTCCGGGTCACATTTGATCAGAGTAGTATAATAAAACGACTTGTGATAATATAATCCAATGACGATTTGTGATAATATAATTCAAATTATTTATAAGAAGGCGTAAGAATGGAGTCAAATAAACATAAAGATACGAAGGAAGCTTTATAATACTTTATTACTTAGTAACTATGAACGTTGTCGCGTCAGAGCTGAAAATACCTCCTGTTGCTCTGCCTCAATACCTCGGGTCGCCGTTGACATTAATGCCAAGTCCAAATGGTTTTTGGCCATGTGCGATCAACTGCTTTTGCAACTGAAGGCCCAGCCCATGTCTGGACACCTGATTATCTGGACTATCGACCATTTTTATTTTTAAGCGACCAACCACATAAAAGGTCTCTAATGTCTATACGTTTCGCCATCTACCTGCGGCTAACTGCCGGCGGGACCGAAGACCCACCGGACTATCTGAACCGTTTTTATTGCTCAAACGAGGAGATCACAGCTGCGACCAACAAAATGTATCTTCCAAATGTCTCTTCGTTTAAGCAAACAATTAATATGACTTATAAAGGTGTATTTATTTTATTGAGAAACTTAAAAGTCTTATCAAGCGTACATTAACAATTTTAATCAAATCAAAATTCTTCACCTTTATTTTATAATATTGTAAACATTGTACTTAATGCTACTCGTGCTTTGATTATAATTCATGAAAAGCAAAACATTGAAGTATTAAGTTAAACAACAAATAATTATTTGAAACTTCGTAGCTTGTCTGTATTATTGCGAAAATAAAAATTATGCAAGTAAGAGGGAAAATCCACTGTAACGTATTCATTGCATCTTGAAGGAAGAATTTACTTTATTACTATAAAAAATTGTCACATCCTTATTTAATTAATTTAAAGTACAACCAAGCAATTGCGTTGAATTCCTTTTTTCTAAAAACTGGATCCAATGTAGATAACAGAAACCATCTCATTCGTGGCAACGTGAAAAAGTGTGCAACGTTAGATGACCACAGAATTGTAATCTCCTGCAGATAATAACGAGGACCATAAACAACTGGAATTAAGGTTGGCGCGACTTCTATTTCCATTTGGAGAATAAACGATACAACAAGCACCCGCTCGCTGGAAATGGACGTCTTCCTACATAAATCACGAATATCATATTTGATTCCGCATGCATATTAAACGGAACGTTTGCGCACATAAACACTGCCAGGACGGGATTTTCAGCATCGCAGCGTGTGCCGGCCGGCGAAATTGGGGCGCAAAAAACTGCGCCGCCCTTAATAAAGTTTTACTATTTATGAAGGGGCCGCATGTGCGCCCGAAGCGGGCCTTCAGCGCGCAGCCGAAGATTTGCGGGCGGCGCTAATAAAGAACACGCGCTGCCCAATTTGTAGTACACCCTAAGCGGCTGTATGAATGCAGAGGGATCATCCGCGGCTCCATGAATTTTCAGCGGGGACAGGATTAGCGCGGAAGTCGGTCGGGGTTTATTTGCTGCATCAGCTCGTTGGGTGGCTTGGGGTGTCGGATGAGCAAGATTCTTGGAGCTTTAGCCATTTATTTTTTATTTAAGCTGCAGGATTAGCGATGGTAGGATAGGAAGTGTGTCTACATTCAACTTTTTGTGTAGCATGAAAACGTTTTTTGACTTTAATATAAAAGCTTGCTTAGGGATTTTATAGGATATGAAAATTGCCTGCGTCACTAACATTAATATTTATGGTTTCCATCGGAAGAATTATCAACACAAATAGTAGGATGATTTTGCACACAACTATTTTAGAACATTTTTGTAACTCTAAAACATAACAACTTTGAAGATCTTCCTGGTATGGAGGTAAAGTTTCAAATTTAAAACTAACCACATAATTTTTTGATTAGTATTCATGACCTCATTTAAAGATAATTCAAATTTGAAGTGCGCATCTGGATATGTGGGGAGCTGTGTCAATTACCATAGATAAATTTATTTTTAATATATCATTACATCCAAATATATGTGTTATTTTAGGGCTATTGGACATCAACCGGCCATATATATTGTTCTGATAGTTTTTGATCTAACGGGTTGTTGAATAAAAATTATGATTTAATGTCTGATTTTGGTGCTCCATATGTGGCTTTTGATCCGAAAGATTGGATCACAGTATTGAATACGCAACTTTTTCTGTAGGTGTACAAGAAAAAGTTTAAAGTATCAGATTATATTATATTAAGTAGAGAAACCTAATGGATCAGGGCAAGAGCACAAAAAAGCGGAAGACAAGACATTGAACGGTTTAAAGGTATATGTGGCAGAATGGCCACTAAACCAAAAAAAAGGAACCATCACCAATCCTAAGTAATAATTAGCAAAATTATAACGCTAAACAAGTGACGACACAAGTACGCTTTCAGGAGGTAATGCAAAATTCAATGTGGAAGATGAAATGTTACAGGAATGGAATATGATGTCTTAACAATACAGAGCTCTAATAGTATCCATTTGAAAATAGAAAACAAGACCGATCACAGTCGTTGTAAAGAAACTCTTTCAGACTTGCTAAACTGAACATATTGTTGGAGACCGAGAAGCCAAATAGTTCAAAATACTGGAGGTAAGAAAATTGCTCAAATTCAAAGATAAGCCGCCATTACTCTTCTTTGTGACATTTCGTATAGATGAAAATATTAAAAATATATGTGATATTAACGAAGCGTTACATACGAAAGTGGAGATTGAAGCATTTAAAAAGCACAAAATATTACCCCAACCTATAAAAATGTCAAAAATATGGGGGACAAGATTCGTTAAATGTCCAAGGAAACGGTCAAAAACCAGTACGGATAGACACACCCAGTTATAATTTATATAGAGGCGACCTAAGATATGAAAAACTGAATAAGAAAATCCCATAAAAGGCAACACAGGACGCGTGAAAATACGCCCACGCAACAAAGAAGGAATGACTCTGACGCTGATACATCAACAATACTTTAGCAGATTATAAAACGTATAGAGGAAGCGATAAATATTTCGAAACTAAACAATCATGGCTAACTTGCTAACGTATGAACAATTATAAAGAAAAAACATAAAAGATGTCAATATATGCATTAGAACTCAGAAGTATTTGATGACCGTATCAGAAGAATATTTTTGACCGTGTCATAACATAAAAAATTATATGTTTTTCTTTCAAATCTTAGCTTTGCCTTAGAAGATTTCAATGCAAAAAACACCAGATTAACGACAGCTAAGTGCGAAAGACTTTATCGAGCAATCAGAGAATTTAATGACAATTGGCATAGGGTAGATCCACGTAAGGATCGAAAATCAAAAAATCCTAGACCATTCACCAATCTTGCGGACATCAAGGGAAAATATAATCACCAAATAATCTAATCCGACCTTAACTAATAGATTTATAGATTAAAAGGGCTTTAATCTAGCCAAAAATTTATCTTAATTATACCAACCCAAGCGAAAGAACAATTAGAATATGAAGCAGAGAAATTTATGTTGAATCACCAGGAAGAATTACCATAAAGAGAGTTAGGAAGGCAGATATCTGAAACAAGAGAAATGAAAAATAGACTGAATGACCCTCACATCACAACTCAGAGGAGAGATCCAAAAAATCATGAGTGAAACACCCAATAAATTATAGAAGGCGAATGAAGAGACGAATGAAACATGTTTTACCGATACGCAAAGAAAACTGATTCTGGGAAAGGACAAACAAACAAAAGGCAGATGCTTTTGCTGCTTATTTAGAAGATTCCAAATGGTAAATATAATTACTTCCAATGAAATATCGAGAAAATATCAACATAAAAGAAACTTTGAGATTCATTGTGATCAGTGGAAAGATACTAAAACAGCTACAAAGGAAAGGCATTACGAAACTTACATTTTTGATAGGTAAATGCGGTATTTAGGCTGCAACATGTCCCAGTTCTGTGGAACACCTATTAGCTATTAGTAATGCAAGCTCATATAGGCGAATATCATTATTACCTGTAATATAAAAGCTGTTTCAGAATGTATTTTTAACATAAATGGAAAAAAAATATCGAAAAAGGACAAACATCAATATGGGTTTCGTAGTAAATACTCTACGTGGATCAACTACACAGAATTATATCCCTCAAGGAACAGAAAACAATCTCAGCGACATTTTAAATGTCGCTAAAGCTTTTGACAACGTTTAGCAGAGGGTCTAGTAATAAAACTAAAAAGATACTTGCAAAATTAAACAAAAAGTGAGTATTCTAAGCTCCAGATATTAAAGCAAATGTTCCCCAGGAAATGTCCTTGGGCTAACACTATAAGTACTTAAACTTAAAGCGGATATGCTAAATTGAAGTGAAGAAAGTGTTAAAAAAACTGAATCAGAATTAAAATACAAGAACTCGTATTGTGTTCTGGATAGATATTCCCAACTTCTTCTTCTTAAGGTACTGTCTTCTTATAGAAATTTAGCAGCAACATGCTATTCATAGCAGTGACTGTGAATTTAGACCAGTCCAGCCTCTCACATTTCTCAACCATGAGCATCGCCTTCTTCTTTTTTGTAAGTTTTTGATGTCTTTGTAGAAGAGCTTTATTTCATGATCGGGTTTGTCCGCCGTGGGTGCATATACTTGAATGATGTTTATGTCTTTCGTGAATGCTTTCATTTGTATTAGGACAACTTTGTCTGATATTGGTACACACTTTATAACGGATTTTCTGCATTTTTTATCCACTATTATTATGACTCTATTATAGTGTTGAGGGTCGTGGTTATCTACATAATATATTGTATAGTCATCGATGTTAATTTGATTTGTTCGGGGTCATCGAACTTTGCTCATACCCAGAATATTTATGTTTATTTTCCGCATTTTTCTAATAACAATTATGTATCCTTCCTGCTTTTTAAATAAGGATTTGCCATTCCATGTTCCTATTTTAAGTGTATTTTTTTCTGTTTTTCCACTTTCGAGGGGTGCCTAGCTTTCTTCGTGCGGATTATTAGCATCTACTGACCATCTAAGGTCTGCCACGGGCCAGAGGGTGAAATATGTATACGATTTGCTATATTTATTTTCTTGGGATGTTCATGTGAACCTTTAAGACAGTAGTTTTCCTCACAGATAAATGAGTGCCCTTTATCTTGTCTTTATACAATTCCTAGAGACTGAGTTGCCACCTATACTGAATCCGCCGTGCTGAAGTTCTTCTCCCCCAATGTGATCTTCGTCCGTATTCCTGAATAAGGGAGATGCGATATACCCCGCACCGTTGGGTCCGCAGTGGTACCTGGTACCTGGTACCTAAGTGGGTTCAGAGAAGATGATTTCCCTTAGGCCGGGTTAATGCTTGCGTATGGAGCAACAAGCCAAGGCTACTCGCGACTACCAGTTCAAAATAAAATATGAATTTACAGACAGGTATGGATTTATGGCATCCTGTACAAAAAAGAGCAATGAGTTTTACGAAATATGGTAAATACTTGGTATGTGTGAGATGAGGATCTCCATCAGGAAGTGCAGATGGACATGGCCCAGGAAGCAATCATAACATTTGCCAGGATCCATGAGAAATGGCTCCATAAACATCTGAATCTAGAAGCTGTATAACTTGTAACCAACCAAAGTCTTGTCTGCGAGTTCAGAAGAACGAAACCATTCAACTTGTGTAATATAGTAGTGAAAGTAGAATATAGTGCAAGTGTAGCTACAACAGGGTTTGTGTCTGAAATGTTTTAGAAGGTAGGATGGATTGATGGAAACACCCAGACTATCTAAATATCTTAGTCATTGGGCCATAAACGAAATGTTTATAGTATTAACAATTTACCATCAAAGGACCAAGTTTAATATCAGCAAAAGTGACAGAGGGTTTTGCTATACCTAACAAATATATTAGTCTGTTAGTGACATTAGACGCCAGTGAATGAGCATATGTAGTGTGAGCATCATATTTGTAATGGTTGAGTGAGTAGAACAGCGAATTTATCAAATTCAGTGCGAAGATGACAATCTCAACCACAAAAACTACTGGGATGACGTAGAAACAATGAAATTGTGTGATTGCGAGATAGCCAGGAGTCAGTTTAATGCGATCCGCGTTCTAGAAAACCAGGAAATATTGAACGTGCACGTCCTACAATCAACAGGGCCCTGTGATTGACGATATTCCTAGAACTAAAAGATGAACTGGGATTCCAAAAATTAAAATTTGTGAAAGAAAATCTCAGTCGTCTCAATGGTAGTCTACTAGTTCGCTAAGTCCGATGAAGGCCTGTTGCAATTATAATGGGATCAAGACCGCATTAGCAGTGTTTTTTGATTGCGAAGATGTCTATCACGAATGTGCTCCTCCAGAGCGAATGTGACTAAGGAGGATAATTGACGATGACTGTTTTATCACTAGAAAGCACCCGTTTATTCAACACCTCTCAGACAGAATTTTTTATCAAAATATCAAATGGTAGATGGAACTCGGCTGATTTACTACAGTCCAAATTTGCTTTCTTGAGATGGCTGACTTTTGCTCAAATCGAATTTCAGGTCGAATAAATTTAGGCCACAAAATATCACAGAGGTGGAAAAGACGCTGGTGGAAGGATGTGAGCTCCCAAAAGATTTTAAAAGGGTCTGAAACTACGTAACCATGCTTTCTCATGTAACAAAATTTTAAAGTTCACGGACTTTAAAGCAGTAATTTAGCTTTTCTTTTTAAAAAACAACTGTGAATCACAATGTATATAAACTAGGAAGGGGTTGCCCGTCAAAAGGAATTTTTGGCATCCTAGGCTGACAGACGTATAAATTTTTAACTGGATCGGCTTTTTTACTGGATCGGAAACGTGGAACATTCATAATGGACCTAAAGTTGAATCAATGTAACGATTATGCGCTCGTTCATTTGCAGTGATTTTTAATTTTTCTTTTGGATTAATGTTGGCAGTGGTTACAGAATATTTGTTTTGATTCTGAAATTGCGTAACCTAACTTTAATGTTGTCGACATTTTTTGGTTTTGTTTTTACAACGGATAATTAAGTTAGTAATTATGCATCTGTTCCTGCACTATAAAAGGAATAACAGGCAACATAATTATGCAAAATTCTTGGAAGGAGACTGCTGCCGCTACTGTGTTTGAACATGGCTTACATCCACTATACGTATTTTTAATGGGCGGCTTATGCTTACGCCCATTTTGAATGGATGCTGACAATCGAACCTCCGTTCGGGGGAAGCAAATCAAGAGGCCGTCTTAGACACGCTTTTTTGCGTACGGCAATGCAGCGGCCCGATGACAGCCGCGGCCGCCCGGCCATTCGACAAGGAGTGAGAGCGGCCTCATCATGTACGATAAAAGCTCAGAGTACTGCCACGCTAAATTTCATACTAGCTGTCTTTGTTTACTTTCAAGGACCTAGAATCACGCCACATTTCTTTGTTTACTTTCTAATCAAATGTATAGATGAACATTTGAATTAATATTCTATTTTTTATTAACTACTATCAATCTTTTTTTTTAGAATTTATTATTTGGTCCACCTTTTGTTGGAAACGATTTTTAGTGTGTCAACTGTTTTGCAAGTAAGTTCTTTTAAAGCTAGAAGGAATACGCAGCATTTTTGACATATTATGCCTCGCTATTAAAAAAAATTGAAATGGAAATGATTTATGTATTGAATTTATGGAGAGATACCAGCCTGTGATTAAGCAACTGAGTCAGGTTCAGGGACTGGTGGATGGCCAGTTCAATCACTAATAATAATTGAACAATGAGTAATAATGCGATTGTCCAGAGCAAGGCTAATGTCCGGGGCCTTAACCTTCCAGTTTGCAATTTATGCTTCCACGCGGATTGTACTGCTTCGCTGTTATTATTACTTATGTCGAGAGTGAAGTGAATAATGGAGCACCTAAAAAGTTTGCAAAGTTTCGGCTAGCACATTTTGATTAAGAACAATTGTTCGATAAGGTAGTTGAAGTTGATAATGTTTAAATCTAGACATTCATTGTGATAATGGACATGTGTTATCGATATGATGACAATAGCTTTGATCTTAGAGTCGCATGATTTACGAAAATCTGCCCTTTTTGAGGTAAATTATCACAAACAGTAAAAAGCCAGTTAAAGTAAGAGGACAAGCTATAGAGATATCGTGTAATTGGAAAGAAATCTTTTTTTACTCAATTAAATCAACGCGACTATCTGAGAAAAAAGGTTTGGAATTCAGAGAATACGTAGCCTTCCATCAGGATAAGACCACATGTTTCATTAGTACTCAGACAGCATTTGTAAATGAATTTACTTTTTTATGGAACAACTTTGATAAATTAATATCAATTCATCAATTTTGAGAGCATGAAATAAGAAGAACCTTGAAAATGACAGAAAATACTAGAGCAAGTTGCTGAAAACTGCAAATTGGTTTTGTTTTTATTCAAAGACCAAATGAACATTCTGAGCAATCTGTAACAAAAACTGGAAAATAAGATTTTAACGTATTAGTTTTCATCAAGTGCGAAACCTTACAGTTTTACTTTTCTTTCTTGACTTTTACCAAGAGAATTTAATTACGCCAAAATAATATAAAGTTAATTATGTAACTCAAGCTATACAAAAGAAAATGCTCTATCATGTTACCTGAAGCGGTTTAGCATTAAGTATATGTAAACTGGGAATTATTCAGCGATTTTTGACTAAAGGAAATCCATATTACAGGTTTATAAATATTGTTCTGCAAACTGGAGCTAGTCCAAATCTTCTGTTATACATTAGTCGGGTACCTTATCTCTTTATTGCGATTTTTATATATATATAGTCTAGAGTAAACGCATATATAGGGTGTCCAAATTGAACTTAAAAATTTGAATTGCGCGCTATTTGTGTGGAAAGATTGAATTTTTACAGTTGTTATCTAAATACATGTGCAGCAACGCAGTATTATCGTTCAAGTTGATTATAAAAACAGGCACACATTTACGATTATACGAAGGAAACTTCGACCATTACTTGGATCCAATAATTATAAGTGATATGCTTATTGACAAAGCGAGGGCTGGAGGAATCGTGTGCTTGTACTTTTTGAGGACGAAGCTGTCAACGTTGTTTCTGTTAAAGGCGTCAAAAGACACCAAAGAACTTTATTTGTTGAAACCAACAATTTGTGGTTTCAACTAGATGGAGCTATGTATCGCAAAGCAGGTAAAACACTTACTTTACTACAAACCAAATTTCCTGGTCGTGGTATCTCGTAGAGGAGTGATATCGATTGACCACGATGATTTTGTGATCTAACATTAGACTTTTTTCTCTAGGGATAGTCAAAGGAAAAGATTTATGTCAACAAACCTGCTACAATTCTAGGGGTAAAAGAGAACAGCAGACATGTAATTGCTGAAATAGTCCTATTTATGGTCTCATGTCCGCGGAGTCTTGAATGACATTTGGTCAACATATTTCATATATAACTTCTTAGTCTGTACAGTATACTGATAGCAATAAGATTCGAATTGTTCCAATATTTTTCACTGTATTCAGGAAAAATATAAAGTGTAATTGGGGTCATCCCTTAGAAATATGAAGTATATTAACGCAATTCTTAATCAGAAAACTGATCATAGCCATACAAAAATTCAGTAGGTATAGATATATTTAGATAAGTCTTGGTGCAAACTATCAGCATTTGTTCTAAACATCCCGTTTTGTTGCAGTTAGACAGATTTAAGGAGCCTCCCGCCTTCGGGCCCATGTGCGATTTGCTCTGGTCGGACCCTCTAGAAGACTTCGGAAACGAAAATAACGCAGAACACTTCTCCCACAACTCAGTCAGAGGCTGCTCATATTTTTACAGGTAAGTGCCTACGCTTCGCGGGCCGTCGGTCTTGCCAGGTAATTAATGGCGCGGCCGAATCGCCGCGCGCACTGCGAGGGGAATTTCCCAGAGGGGCGCTAGATTTCGCGTTTGGGCGTTGGGCGCCCACCGCACGATTTACTGGTCGGGCTGGGCGGCTCCCTGGGGCGAGTGCTTTATTGTTTCTGGGATTCGATGGTTCGGCCGAATTGGCCCGCTTTGTCGTTAGCTTTCAGGAAATAGAAGTTGAAAATAAAGCCGCGTCCCGGTTGGCCCATCCATCAATTATGTATTTCGCGTTTTGACGTTGCCGGTTCAGTTGGTTATTAAAAAAGAAACAACTAAAAATGTTGCGCTCTCATTTCACGCAGGAGTTAATTTTAGAAAAAAACATTTACTTATTTATTAGATGGCATAACTTTTTTGTGGATAACATCCACGTCTTATCCATTGTCACAACTGACGAAAAGAAAGCACCATTTGTGGCACCATCATGTGTCAACATGTTCTGAGACTTATCCACCGCGCAGACTTGTCTTCGTCTGTTAAAATGTTGCAAAAATGATTTCACAGATCCTGTATAAATGTAAAATTTAGAGGCGATATCACGTACACCTAATCGACGGTCTTCCATAACAACTTGCTCTACTCGCGCAATCATGGTTTCGGTCATTGTCATACAATTCTCGACCTTCTTTAAACTTTATCACCTATCATTGCACATTTTTAACATGCATAACGCTTTCACTTTATGTCTTACTGAATTGGCGATGAATTTGAATGGATGATTATACGTTGGTCATGAACACTAAAAGTCACGATTTGAGAAATACAAAATAATACTCACTGCAACGATGGTAATTCAACCTGTGTACATTGTATAGTACTGCCATCTATATTACAAATTTAGAAATATTAACCACATGTCTCTCCTTATTCTCAATAAAAAAAAAGTTGAGAACTGATAACTTGAATGCACCTTACGGTTTCTGAATTAGCTGAATTTTGAATGGATCCAGATGCAGATTTTTTATTAAAATTCGCTGAATGGTGCTCTTTGAAATGTTCAATTGCAGTAACCGACGGCGCATTAAGATTTCAGGATACTCCGTCACACTATCGTTTGCAGTGGTAATGTTTTCAGCTGAAAGGACGGTGCGAGGTCGGCCTGTTGTTTTTGTTGTTTGTAACCGAACTTGTTTGTTTAAATATTTTAATTAATCTTTTCAGACTTCCTTGAATCAGTAGATTTCTCCTCCGAAAGTGCCACGTAATTTGCGTGCAGTCTTGGCGAAACTTTCTTCATGCTTGTAGTGGATTTTAATGATTCTCACTCACTCCTCCATTAAGTGGGGCTGCATATTGACTAATTCTAATGTATTTACTGCAAAATATTACCAAGCAGAACGCTGCCAACCTGGCAAAAAAAATAGCGTACATTTTAAATCATGTGTTTCTCCTAGGACACCCAATTACTACCATTATTAAGACATTTTTATTTCTAACGGAATATTTGGTCACACCCCTGGGGTTGCTTTAATGTCGTCATTCTCGAAGATACTCAGCTATGTTTCAAAAACTGAATATATAAACTGGGATTCCCAATCGTTGGAAATTAACTTATTCTAAATTTTTCCATAATTTATTTAAAATCCTCAATGTTATGCATATTTAAATTTTATTTCATTTTTTCCCATAAATATTTAAATAAAAATATTTATTTTTTAAGAATGTATGCATTTTTTGTATATTTTTAAAGTTATAATAGGGATGTTTCAAATATTGCTCGTTTTCACTTGCCTTTCGTAGCGTAAAGACGTTCGGGTCGCCGCTCTGAGCGCTGTAAAATTCAAGTGTTATCATTATCGCGTGTGATATATGCGAGGCGGTTTAACCAATCCTTTCATTCATTTATTTACTTAACAAGGTATTTAATTTAATTTAACTTACAAAGTAAATCTCTCATGATATTCGTTTAACGCGCTGCGAAATTGATTAAACGAATATAAAAACATAATGAATCTACAACAATAAAATGTGTATTTCCTCCTTTCCTCCTATTATGACAGTGGCTTATTCGAATAATTCTTTACAAATAATAGAAAATAGTTGACAAACCATACAACCGCAGCAGAAGAGCTATAATGGTATCGTACCTCACCAATCAGCCTATGAACTGGTTCGTCAGGTATGTATGCAGCAAATACAGTTTAAATTACCAATCTAATACTGCTGAGATATTGCCTTCCACAAATTATAAGGATGTCATCGACTAATGAAGACAAACCAGATGATACATAAGAAACTAACAATATTCCATGGCAATAAGTAAAAAATACAAAACGGATGAAGATCACAAGTTGTGTAAATAATCATTAAAACAAATAAAATAACAACCAGTAACTAGTTCGGCACACCAACATTAAAAAAAAAACAACCGTCGAGACAGATTTCTCAGTAAAAATCCACAGGCCTTCCCCTATAACAGACCACCCACATTAAGAAACTGTCTAAAAGATAAACAGTATGCAACTAAGAGTTTAGCTAATAACATTATTAAGATTTATTGGAATATTACAGAAAATTGCTGAAAATTAAAAAAAATATCAAATTCTGCAACAAAGTCAGCCTTAACAAACGGCTACGCGGAAATGGAAACTTCTGCCGTCAATCAAACACACCGGCGAACTCTCGGTTACAACGCTCTTGGCCACTTTCTAAACCATCACAACCCAAAATCCAAACGAAGGAGCGAAAGAGAGAGACCAAGAGCAAGGAAGGCCACGGCCAGCGTCCAAGACCACGGCAATCCAGCAGTCCGTGGTCTTTACAACTATGGCGTTGACAGGGGCGCCCGCCACAAGCGCCCGAAGATCCCGATTCCCTCGTAAGGCGGAGCTGGGGCGGCCTGCTTTACTTCAGGCCAACCAATGACCACCAGATGTCACCGATGCGTTGGGGGTTAGGGGCTGGGAACCCAGGAACCCCCAATCACTTGAATATGATGAAGTGAATGAAGTGCAAATTGGCCGCCGCTATCTCAAGTCAAAACTAAAGCACGTATACAGGAGGGAGCTAAAAGCCGGCCGGCCCTTACTTAAAATCCAAATAAAGTAATTGGAGATTGGCGCGAACATAAAGATTGAACCTCCACACAAAACCAAAAACGATATTGTACAGTGAATGAGGTGTTAGCAATACGGACATTTTAGGTCTGATTGTAATAGACCATATGAGTCCGTGAAATATGGTGGGTCGCATAGTACTATAAGCTGCAAAAAATCCAAGAAAACGCCAGCCACTTGTGCATTGCACGGAGGGGCAAATTATAGATATTATCACAAACTAATCTGGGGAAATCATTTAAAAAGGTTAGTGCCATAAACCCAACAACCTCACATAAAGTAAATTCCAGACAAGACCTTTATTAGGGCAGTCATCGAAATCAAAATAGAACATGCAGTGATGTAGTTAATAATGGTCCAATATAATGGTTCATATGCTAACAATATTAATGAGCAATCTAGTGCATTGATAATTATGAGTGGTATTATGGAATGACAATGTCCTTTAACAACGCGAATAAGTAAAAACATTTTTAATAAACAGTAATATATCTTATTAGTCAGTAACACATTTTACAGACAGAACGTAATTTAAAATACCAAACTTTGTAACATATAATATAAACCATCCTGTTGGTATCTCGTTTGGTGTGGCACAGTTCTTATTAAAAGTAAAACCCACCACTATGAATTATCAAAAGCCGTCACAATATAAAAAGAATATTTTCAAGCAATAGGCATTAAGTTTCTATGTGGAGCCTCACGCCTACTAACAACCAAAGATAGAGAACTTTTACTAGAAAAGTTTCATAGATATCTGTTCTGCGTTGTAAAATTGTCGGTTGTTACACAATATCCACACTATTATGTTAACTGTGTCATATTTTACAAGAAAAATTTGGATTATGATGATGGATATTAACAGTGCGTCAGTGAAATAGTAAAAATTGACAGTATTCTCAAGGACAATACAAGAATATTTTAGAAGGTTCTTGATGTCGCGATTAGTTACAGAGTCATCAAGGTTAACCGGGAAATGAATAAACAATGAAAATAATATTAAAATAAAAGAAAACCTAAATTTATATGAAACTTGGCACAATTAAAGTAAATAATACTGAAAGTAATATTATTCATTGTGCACCCAACCAACAGCCATGATTTTCTTAAGCCGTAACCTAGAACCTGCTGCAGACCAACACAACTTTTTTTGTCCATTTGCGTCATTACCTACATGATGAAGGTCCCTAAGCTATCCTCGGTGTTAGGATAACTCTCATTGGCCTTCGTCTCGGCTACGCCCCAAGCGCAGTAGTTAAGGATATTGCAGTTAGGGCTAAATGTAGCCATGTCCGGGTCTTCCTTGTCTTATGGACTGGACCTTGACAACTGTCTCTAGCATGTTGGTACCGTTTGGCTTTCCATAACAAAGTGGGGAACTATGACATCATTACCTTAGCTGTTCACAAGTTTTAGTACCGTCATAAAGTTGGAAAACTTTGTATGCATAAGGCGCTTCAGACTTATATTGGCAGATAAAACAGACACTTTGGCAATTTACTTTCTTGCCCTGGATAAATTTTTTTCCCGTAACTAATCTCATAAAACCAGTCTTTAAATTCCTATCCATCTTGCTGTTCTCAGCCAACAATTGGCGGGTGCTCAAGACGAAAAACTTGTAGTGCATGTCCTAATGCACGCATAGACTGCCACACTCATTTATTTTGCCATATCAACCATTTCTCATGCGATCAGATCGCTTAGTGTAGTAACAGACCACGCTATAATTTCAGTCGGTGATTTTCCAGCACAAAAGAATTGAAGTATAGCATTTCTGCGGTTGTGTTTTTGGCTTATTTTGTGGACAATTGTAGATTGCTGATTATGTAAAGCTAAATTTTTGCCTATATGACGTTTTAGCTCTTAGCCAATACAACCTAAAAAATTTGAATTTACCTCCGCGACCCAATAGAAAATTATTTATATTACAACAATATAATAATTCCAAGAGTCAATATAAAAAGTTTGTCATAACTATTTAGCACAAAATCTTAATTCCTTTGAGTTCTTACAAAATAATCTCGATCAAGAAATATTAGAAGTAGATTAATTATTTCACATATACGCCTTCTAAATATTAAAGTAAATTAGTCTGTACTTACTACTTTTAAAGGCTTATAACTTTTTAACCTTTGAACGCCCGAGGATGACACTTAGTTTTTCGGATTCTACTCTTCAATCTGAGTCGAATGACACTAGTCTGAGGTCTCTACGATGTATGCACCAGAAGTTTAACGATATATACAATAACAATCAGTTAATAATTTGGAGAAGGATTTTGTTATTCGATTGATCGATTAAATACCTCCATACTTATGCTCGACCATTGTCACCAAAGCAATATTAGCTATCGCCAGAAAAAATGACGAACCACTAAAAGTAATCTCTGTGTTATTCAATTTATCTATGCTTTTTTTTTTCTAAGGGTTTCAGCAAGGGCGTCTTTGTGGCGACGTGTTTCTACAGCTCTACATTATTCAGATAGTGTTGAATGGTGCTCCTGCTTTTTTCTGACATCTAACTCTGTTTGTAGGGTATTTCTTTACAGCTTTTTTAAGTCTGCTGTTGTGTTCTCGGATGTCAGGTCTTTACAATACTAATAAATTATTATTGTTTTTAAATTGGCAACCACATTTATGATACTCTCGTAGCTGAAATCGTCCAGGTGAACATGACATGGTTCGAACAACATTGATCCCTCTACAGATGTTTAAAAATGTTGTTTTGACTTGCCAACTTTCGTTTAATTTCTGTTTTATTTTGAAATCATTGTTTTATTACCCGATAAGAGCCATAAAACTGCAGATTTAAAAAATGCCTCTATTCTAGAACATTATATAAACATATATCGCATCAATTAGGTGTATTGTGACATGGAAAGCTGTTCCTTCAAAATTACGACATTGCCGTTGTAAACTACTAGTAAGTACTGCAAAGGCAGGAATAAAGTTTTGCCTGGGAAAACAGGCTATAGATGTCGCTTCACCATTTTATTAGTATCAGAGAGTAATACCAATAATATTACCACGACAAAACGAAATAGAAATTAGCAGTGTCCCTTAAAAGAAAGGGATAATGTTGAAGAGAAAGTTAAGACATATTTTTCCATTTTGTCTTGAAGTATTGTCTACTGATTATTACAATTTTTGATGCGTGTATGTAATGGACGTATTATAAATTCCGTGTATTTTATTTTGGAAGGGTGGATCAAATATAAACTGGAATATCTTTACTGCAAGGTGAACGGGAGGGAGAGTTCTGAACATTGTAGTACTAGACATCTTGCTCATTATCAAGAATTACCCTTCTTCGTTGAACAACGGACAAACATACAAGAACACTCTTGTACCTTGAGAAGACTTAAGGCGTAGTTGAGGAATAACACCCTTAAGAGGTCTCAAGTGTATGAGTGGCATAAACAATTTTAGGGAGAACAATAAGCAGTTAAAAATGAATTTCACTGACTTTTCCAAGGATCAACATGTTAAGGAGACTATTCCCATTATTTATCATTTTTTCGAGGATGCCAAATGTTTTATATTAAGCACAGTTAGAATTAACTCAAAAAAAAAACAAAGCTGTGTAAACTATATATTTAGCATTAAATATTAATAACAAAATAACATCAGAAAATGTATGAAACAAGCAAAGAAATTAATAAGAGACAATACAAAACATGACTAAGTAAATTAAATTTAGATTAAAATATGGTGGGCGGCAGGTCAGCTGTGAACTCTCCAGACTACGGGAAAAAAGTGCTGTTGGGACCAAGTTCACGACGGAACAACTAAAAGAGACTTACCACACGTAACGTTCTCTTGTAGCTTGGTGGCGGATGTCAGCGAGCTTTGGCTTGGCGGTGTCAAACCCGATCGTGGGTTCTTAATTGGCCAGATGTATACTCATTGGAGCACCACGGAACGGCAACTAACAAAGCGAAATAAAAGTGCGCTATCGGGTTTGCACAAAAACCTGGTTAGCCTCGGCTGGCGACTAGTTACGCTCTGTTTGTCAGAAATCTCAGCAGAGATGAGATTAGGACCAAATGTGGCTTAGAGCTGTGCACGAAACACTAAGATTGTTTTTGTTAAGTTTGAAGCGAAACGCCTGGTATGTTTTCGGAAAATATACTGGTTTCCAATACAATGCATTATGGCAACAATCTGTCCCATATAGCTGCTTAAATTAGATAAGGACTACAATTGGAACACTTTCCTTACTCCCGATATATCGTGCTGCGATTATAATTTGCTTGGGGCATTAGTAGAAGCACTTGGGCAATAGAAAGACTTGACGATGATGGTTGCCGGCGAAGCATTCGTGCACATTACATAACAACCACCTTCGTTTTACCATATCGGGATTAATAAACTACCTATCAATTTGAAAAATGCTTGTCTAGTTCAGGAAGATATGCAGAAAGCTAACTTCGTATGCTTGTTTTTATCGTTCTTCATTAAATGTAAAAGTAGAATAATTCTAATTTATATTTGATTGACCTACATATTATAGTTTTGCATCGACGTACTGCAAACATCTGACAGAAGCAGTCTAAATATTAAATTACAAAGATTATATTTGTTATTACATTACTGATCAGCAATTACCTAGTTGGAAATATTTTCAAAATATAGTACGACATTGATGGACGTAGCATTTTGCGGAAAAATTGAATTTTGTCTAATATTTTTGTTTGAAATTGACACAAAGTATTAACAGAGAAGAGCAAATTGTACAATAAACAAATATTTTTGTTTATGAAGAACTGGAAGTTGGAAGCAACGAAGTAGATTCTAATGATGACTAAATTTTCTGAAGCTGATGAGATTACTACTAATGAATTATAAAACACATTACAGATAAGCCGCAGCATTAGCCGGGATAATTAGGGTAGTTAAATATATAGGCAGTAGAAATCCCCAGAGCGATAGAGGTATTAACCTGCTGAATACCGCATATAAAATATACTCCAAAATCCTTAATAACCGAGTGAGAGTAACAACAGAGATTTTTTACAAGAAGAACAAGTAGATTTTGATAAGGACGTTCATGCAGTGACAATATAGCTTTCAATCATTTTTAAAAGGCTATTGACCCCGATTGCTCGAAATAGGCAGCACAGAATACAGCTAGATCGAAACATTTATCCATGCATATTGTTATACTCCGGTCACTTCACTACCTTCCAGCTTCTTCGTGGAACGCATCACTGACGGCTACACCAAGAAGGAAACCACCAGTGCTGCCTTGCTAGATATGGCTAAGGCCTTCGACAAGGTGCGGCATCATGAGTTAGTGTGCCAGATGGCCTCCACCGCAATCTCTCTGCCGATGGTTTAGTTTGTTCTGTCCTCCCTCTGCAGAAGAAAGTTCCGTATCAAGTTCGGTAGCGTGGGGTGTCGGTATCCCCCAAGACCCCGTGCTGTTCTCCACTCTCTACAATATCTATGTCCGGAACATCCTAACGACGCCCTCCACTGCACTGGTCCAGTACGTAGACGACACGGCGGTGCTGTACAGCTCTCTAAGGATATTGTTCGTGACCGAAGACTCCAAGAGGAACTGGACCTCCTGGAATGATGATATGACAAATGGAGATTGGGCTTCAACGCAGAGAAGATTTTTGCGGTCCTATCCTCTACCAGAAGTCCACTTCACTGGCGAGACGATTTCTCAGATCTCAGCATCTTTGGAAGGAGGAAACATTCTACGTTCTGACCTGGAGACCTCACATTGGCAGGGGTGTTTCAAGAGCAAAAAACATTTTCCAATGTGGTGGTTGATTATCCAACACTAACAGGCTCTTGTTTAAAACCATAATACAGCCCATCGTGACGTATGTGGCTTCAGTTTGAGTCTGGACTGCAAAGACGCACCGCAAATCACTAAACTTCAGGTCATCCAGAATCGGGCATTACGGTCCGTCTCTGGCGCCCCGTGTTTTGTAAGGAACTACGATCTTCGTCGAGATAGCAGCATTATCACGATCCAGGAGTTTATTTTTCAGATAACGCCAACAACCAAGCAAACTCCATCGTTCATGATATTTATAATTATGAGTTTGATAGAGGTGCCCGTAACAAACGCCCAAACATTCTGATCCCTTTGTGAGACGGCATGGAGCTGGCTTTTACGGCCATGCATAATCTAGGTCATAAAAAGAGGACTGAGGTTAGCGGCCGGACCCAGAAACCTCTAATTTTGCCAATAAGGTCAACGACATCATTATTTGCCGACAAGTTAGTACTACAAGAAAGCGAAAAATACATATTACAACTAGTAGAAAAGTGTAGAACAAACAATCTTAAAGTATATTTAAAAAACACGAAAGTTATAGTCTTGAAAGGTAAACATCCTCTTTTATCAAAGATAATCTTTGATAATAGACCAGCAGAGCAAGTATTGCCTTTCAAATATTTAGGCTGTGTAAGGTGAGTTACAATTACCACAATAACATCAGCTAGAGCATATACAAATGTTATGCCATTTGTGGTACAATAAACAAAATATTAAACAAACCTGAAAAGATGAAGACATGAAGATCAAATTTTATAAGACTATGTCAACACCAGTACTAATATATGGAAAGAAAAAAATGCGACAACGAAGTACAGGCAACAGAAATAAGAATTTTAAGAAGAGTAAAAGGATGCATAAGGAAAGATACAATATAAAATGAAAATATATGAAATTAACTAAATATTCACGCTATAGAAAACGAAAGCATGTCCAAGAAAATTTTCCACTTCAACCCCAAAGGCGAAAGAGAGAGTAAGAGATGCAGAATTAGGCAAGGTAAAATCCCAATTTTTGTTTTATTATGATGACGAATAAATGAAGTTCAGTATATTATGTTTTCAAAATGACTGCCTCCACTAGAGATGATCATCTGGACCCTTATCCCGGAAACTCTCAATTGCGGCTTTTCTGATGTCCGCAGAAATGGTCAGGAGGACCTCTTCTGTGATATGATTCTTGAGTTCGTCCCTGAACTGGGGTTTGTTCCGATAAACCGCATTCTTAAGATAGCCCCATTGATTTAAAATGGGGTAATTTTGGAGGCCATTTGGTGCCACCTTCTAGTCGTCCAGACTTATGATCCTCTTTTTAAATATTAAAGATGTCCCGAGTCCGATGACTATTTTGTTGAAACCAGTATTGGTTGACCGGTCTTTTGACTTTTACAATTGTAATGAATTTCTCGAGAACTTCTGTGCCATTAACCTCTTCATTCACATATTTTATGAGAAAGACAGAATCGTAGTGGGAAATTATACGCTATATACTAACTTTTTCTGTGTGCGAACTTTAGTCAAATGTAGGTTTTCGGTACCCAAATGTTGTTTGTTGACATAGCCATTCATGTAATGAACGTACTTTATGTCCAACTTTTTGGTCCGACCAAATCCATGATTATTTTTGCAAAAGTAAATCTTTTGTTGATATTGGCCTTGGTCAGAGGCGTTTGGAATTGAATCTTATACGAAAATAGATTCAAGTTCTTGGTGAGGATGGTATGCATGGAGTTGCGCTTGTAGAGACCGAAGTTGTGGTTTTTCGTTCATAAAGCTCCTGAACTTGTTCTACGGTCTCGAAAGTGGTCACAGAGACGGGTCTGTCCATTCTTGACAAATTATCATCCAGCACACTTCCTGTCTTCTCAAACTTCCCAATCAGCCTATTATAATATGGTGAAATAGATAATTTAATTATAGAGCACGTTTTATTATGGTATTTTTTACCTGCCATTGTAGAGACAAACAAGATAGTGTGCTTGTCAAACTTGGCCTTGAAGGCAGTTAGCGCCCCATTAGCATTTTGCCCCCTCTCGTAAAAGGCAGTTACAACGAAGACCCTTTCTTCGGTTAAATAGCTGGTCTTAGCTGACGCCATATTCAGTGTTGACCTAGAATGTAAACGAAACTCCAAACATTGATTTAGCTATAACTAACGTCAAACATAAAATTGGCTGAAAGTAATTGGTAATAAAAAACTCTTTGCGTGACTTAATGAAAGCCCTGTATATTAAGACCAAAACATATTTGAAGCTATAGCAAACATAAAAGCAGATACATAGTAAGAACTTTTTGACCTTCTTTTTTGTCATTACAAATCGAGTTTTTTGTGACACGTCGTTTTCTTAACGACCAGCTGCAAGATTTCATCTACGCACACTAAAACAGTGGCTGGTGGGAGCCGGAAAGCGGCGGCGGCCATTTGTAGCCTTCTAGACACGTAATCCGTTTTTTAATAACAGCGTAAGAACAGCTCCCCGCTCGCAGGACCAATCGTTTTGGCAGTTTGATTAAACGGAGGCTGGCTGCCCGTTGCCACTGTGCTTATTACAAACACGAAAACACTGAAGTGCCGTTGCGCTCGTCGCGGATTGGGATGTGACCGGTCCTCAATCCAGGGGATTTTCCGAGCTTCAAAACGCTATGCATAGAATCGGCTAATAACCATAAATATTAAAAGGGAAACTTGCTCGCCCGCCGAAATGTGCTGCCGTGCTGCCATATATCATAAGCTGAGCTGTTGGAAGTTTTAATACGCCCGGGATGCTTTCGCGGGATAATACGTTACGAAGTTTCAGTCTTGTTAGATTAAAAAATAAAACAGTAAGGTGTAGGTTGTGCGCCTCTCCTAACTGTATTAACTGCGTTAGAGCACATCAACTTTAAACTTATAGGATGGTCTAAAAACCCCATTGGGATCTAATAGGAGATTTTTTTCTACACCAGCATGAATTTTAGGAAGATCTCATTTATAACTCATAATTACAAGTAATTGTAATTATATTTGTATATGACCGTTAAGAAAATTCTTGCGATAAGGTGAAAGAGTTTTTCGTAGGTTTTTATTTTCCTCATTACTGGATTAGTTGCGGTAGTTTAAGCATACTTTAATTAATTCGCGGTGGTTAATTTCATAATTACCTCATTAATATTCTGCTGTAGAGGTTTACAATATTGCAAATTAAAAAATGTGAACTCGGGAGCAATTTGCTGATCTGTTCGAATTACTCATTCACATCGCCGTACCTCTGACTGTCGCTGTTTATAGCAGTACTAGAAATCATCTAGTCTAACATACGTTAAACGATTCATCATAATTTTTTTATTATTGTCCAAATATCTGTAGTTGTGATTTCCAAGCGAAGTTTTATGCAGGAAAAATCAGAGGAACTGAGATTATTTGAGTAAAGCCATTGGAATACTTTTTTTAATCTGAAATACATTGTGGGATCTTGATAAAGCAACTTTCTGTTTCAACTTTGCTACTTTTACTGCCGTAAGAAAAATTTAATTCTCTGTTTTTGTGACACAATTACTATAATAGCAAATCAATTTCAGTAATCTGAAAAGTTTTGAGCTATAGGAACAAGTATTTTTTCTCTCGAATCAATTTTATTTTTCCTCATACACTTCTTTAAGTCGATACACTTTTCCAGCGATGCTCCAACCTCTTTAACCCTTCCAAATAGTAGTTGGCGTCTTGGTCTGTAAAATAGACGTCTACGTTACGATGATCTCTTCGTTTGATAAAAATCTCTGTCCTTTGAGCCAAACTTTGAGCTTAGAATACAGAAAATAATCGCTGGGGGCCAGATCTGGTGAATATCTTTGGTGGTCGATCAATTCAAACTGAAATTCGTGAATTTTGGTTATGACGACGCCGAAGTGTGAGCCGGTGCGTTGTCTTGATGGAAGAGTATTTTCTTTCCTTCCAAATGGGGCCGTTTTTCAACAATTGCTGCCTTCAAATGGTCCGTTAACGATGTTTAGTACGACCCCGTTATTTTTTTCTCTTTTTCCAAGTAGTTGGTGAATAAAATTCCCTGACTGTCCCAAAAACCAGCCGCCATCACCATCCCGGCTGATAATACCGTCTTCGCCTTTTTTAGAGCAGGTTCACCCTTTGCAGTCCACTGTTTTGACTGTTTCTTTGTCTCAGGAGTGTAATGGTAGACCCAAGTTTCATCGACAGCGATAAATCGACGCAAAAAGTCCCTTTCGTTGAAACCGCTTAATCAGGGCCTTGGAAATGTCCATTTGAACGAATTTTTGGTTAAAGAATTTTTGGTGAGGAAGCGCGGATAGCTTTCTCATTCCCAATTCTTCAGTCAATATGCCTACAACCTGTGATATCTCTAACCTTGATTAGCTGGTCGCTCAGTACCATTTGCTGAACTTTTTCGATGTTATCGGTGGAGGTTGCAGTTAATGGCCGTTTCGAACACTCATCATCAGCCAAGTTGATACGACCACGTGTAAATTTAACTGGCCAACTTTTCATGGTAGCAAATGATGGGTCAGAGTCCTGGTAAATGGTGTCTAATTCGGCTTTAGTTTGCGTAGGCATATTACCTTTCAAATGCAATTACTTAATTACGGAACGGTATTCGGTTTTTTTTTCATTTTTGCAAAAGAACTGATATCGACTGATACAAACGACTGGTAAACAATAACTAAACGTTCAAAATGGCTGAAATTTTACAAGTATCTTGCAAGGATCTACGATTGTAGTAGCAGAATGGTTTTGATGAGTAGGGTCATCTTCAGGTTGAGGAACTTTTCAGACTGCGCATGTAAAGTTTATAATAGTAATTAAACTATATAAGTAGAATAGCATACTATATTTATTTGTTTTAATAGAAAATTTTTAAGATTTTGGAGATGACATTTGATGCTATAAGCCTTTTTACACAATTTAAAATTATTTTTCTGTCTTTCGTCGTCTATGAATAAGATTATACCGTGGCTGCATTTATTGTGCTCATGTTAAATTTAACAACTTTGGGTTATCTACGGCAGTGTTTATTTGAATATGACATAGTTCGTTCGGCATGGAACGTCTTTAAAAACTATTTCTTATGTTAGCCATAAATGGCTAACGCAACCAGTTTCGAAATATGTCTTATATGCAATCTACATGAAATACAGTACCAAATGTAATCTGCTACCGGAAAACAACCTCAAATGCTGCAACCTTAGTACGCATATCCTCCCTATTATCAACACAGCCATGATACAATGTAATCTATTCAATAATCAGATTATAATGATACAGAATCAGTAATAGCAACATAAAAAGAATAAAAGATATATTTCTGAATGTGAAAAATGTCTTGTAATTAGTATAATAATTCAGGAAAAGATACCAAAAGTAAATATAATCAATAAATTTTAAGCCATACCTATTCGTAAAGGCCAATAATGGAGATATTATGAATGATGATCAGTAATATTATTTTTGATGTTTCAAGTATCAAACTTTAGACAGATAAACTAGATACCAATTATTAAGAACACTTATATTCACAGAATAGGAAGAACTCAAGTTAAAATAATTCCGTTAGGTGCAGATAACTATCGAACAGTAATAGCTAGGTTGAAGTACTTAAAAGTACAATTGCATGTATATTAATTAAAAGAGAACCCATCTTTAGAATAATGATCAAAAGATCCATTAGTTTACGGATATAAACGAATTAAAGGAGGAAATAGAAGTTCTCGGTCATGAAGTTGCAAGTATATACAACATAACACTTCGAACTTTTATCCATGGTCCTTGTGGATCTTACTCATAGTAAATCCAATAAAAAATATACAAAGCAAGACACATACAACATGTCAAAATAGCTATAGAACCGCCTCGCCAAAAAAGTCAAAGATATGAGCACACCAAAGCATATTGTACACGACAGCCAAGTTGCGTTGAATGAGGAAGTGCTTCTTCTACGAAAAGTTGTAGCAAATCCGAAAACGTCCCAGCCAAATGTGCGCTTTGCAGCAAAGCTCATCTGGCGAATTATAAAGGATGTTAAAAGCTACCAAGAAATACTGCAAATTGCCACCACTACGATAAAATGAAGCCAAAATTTTAGAATTAATTTTTTAAGTGAAGGTTCTAATTTTTCTAATTTTTCAAAATAGATAAATACTAACATGAATATATACAAGCAACATGGTTTGTAATTGAAGCTTGACTTGGTCCAGTTACACTCACGGTTACCTACTGGCTTAATCGACATTTAGCAAGGCAAAATTATTCCAATCACTTCTTCAAAGCGATAGGCGATTGATTTGTTGCCGGTGGTGACTACAGTGCGAAACATCATCTTTGGGGTTCGAAGTCGACGCCAGAGAATGCAGTAATTCATACGAAACGTTCTATGGATGCTAAAACTAACACCCAGAAGAATAGGGCAAAATACCAGGTTGCTTACTGACAAACTGGACTAAATATGTTAGAGGAAGATCTAAAATGCACACTTTAAGACATAAGAGACAAAGCAATGCAAAATCTTTCTCACAAAAGTCACCGGTTACTCTTTGTGCAAGGCTACTAAACATCTGAAGCGCTTACAAACTATAATACCTTCGATCAGAAATACTAACAGTAGTTAGACCAGAGAACCGTTAGAAATAGTCTTCCTTTGGTTTACATCTAACGTATTTCAACTACTACCATCGGAACTAATGTCTACTGAAGTATATTAGACTGAATGTCTCTACAAATTGAAAAAATCAAGATTAGTGAAGTAGCAGCGTCCATGCTTAGTCTAAAGGACTAAAACTAGTCATAATTATATGTCCCTTTTGAATGTGGCTCAATGGAACAGCTAATTATAATACACAAAGAGGGAAAACTTGCAAAAGAGACCTTTGTTCCACACTGTTGCCTATTTCAGCTAGACTCTTCGAAAAGCTCTACTTAATCGACTAACACTTCTTCTTGAAGAACCTCTAGCAGTACCTGATCACTAATTTTAGTCCAGGGAAAAATGTTCTACAGTTAAACAAATATACAGGATTGTAGAAAACATAAACCAAACATTTGAAGGGAAAGAGTTTGCCATTTTGATGTCCTTTTGAAGATTAAGCAGAACTTTTTGTTCACGATACCGATAAAACTTACACTAGCACTGCGAAAAAGCAGTTATCCTCCGGTAAAGCTGAGTAACATCCAATTACAAGCGGCAAAGTTCCTCAAAATGAATTAGATGGGCGTCTCATTGGAAAAACCTTATCTTTATCTAAATGGGCTTAAAATTAACTAACCTACAATGGCTGTTTGGGAGAAAGTCTCATCTTTCCTTGTAAACTAAATTATTTATTTATAAAGTCATTCTGAAGCCAATATAGATATATGGTCATCAGTTTGGGGGGAGTAATCTCAAATTTAGAAATCCTTCAAAGGTCTTAATCTAAAATCTTAGGAACTATAGTTAGCGCATCGTGATTTGTGTTGAATGAGGTAATTGATAATTTAAGTACACAATTCTTTATTGTCGAGTAAAACAGAATATTTGGTAATGAAGATAAAAATTGCAGACCAGAAAATGGAAAATGGAATAAAAATAAAAATAGCACTGTAAGCTACGTGGGGTGCTCATAAACAAGGATGGAATGATCAAAAGTATGGTCAAGTTTAGAATAGGGAAGAGGAAAAGCCGTGAGAATATTCAATTCCGTACTGTGGGCTAGAAACATAAGTAGGCAAAGAAATACATAACAATATATCAGTACAGTAAATATATAAAAGCATATGAGGCAGAGTCATAGTAAGTAATAAGAAAAAAGAGTTGAAAACATTAGAAATAGATTACTGGGGGCGCTCAGTAAAATCTTAAAATTAGATAGTTTGAAATGAAACAAAAAATATAATGAGAGTACACCAAGATACAGTGGACGATGTGATGTGGACATGTTCAAAGAAATGAGCAAGACACGCATTCTGAAGATGACGATGGAATGGGTTTCTCGAGAATGTAGAGTGTAAAAGGCAAAGAAAAACCAGAAGAAAGATTTAGAAGAGTAGCGTAGAGGGGGAAGAATGGAGAAACAGAAAGATGGATGAAATTACTTGGAACTTCATGCCAAAGTATCATTATTAGCCTTAAATTTTGCGTGTGTTAATTTTGTAAAGGGTTAATCAAATAATTTGCTTGAACTTATATTAAATCGAGTTTCGGGCCTATAAAACGCAGTTTTGAGGAAGTCTTACTTTATTGTTTCCATTTAAAGAAATCTGCAGCTGAAAGTCTTCGTTTGCTGTCCGAAGATTATGGTGAATGTACTTTACCGATGTCAACTTGTGAGTATTAATTTCGACAATTCAGAAGTGGTGATTTTGACGCGGAAGACGAGAAGCTGGCCCGGCCGCTGGCCAGCCGAAAAAGTTTGAAGATGCAGAATTGGAGGCATTATTCGATGAAGGTCCATGTAAAACGCTTGAAGCACTGGCAAATTTCTTAAATGTTGCTGTATCGGCCGTCGCTAAACGTTTGAAGGCAATGGGTATCCTTCAAATTCACAGAAATTGGGTGTCACACGAATTGAAGCCGAGAGACGTCGAAGACGTTTTTTTAAAAGTCTAAGCGCATAAATTTCGGAGGTATACCCGGTTAGCCATTACCATACACCCAATGGTTTTCTAATGTAATGCTCCATATTTGGTGGAATTAGAAGAGCTGCCGAAGCAAGGCAAAACTATCACTGAAGATTACTGTTGACAACCTCTGATCAAGTTGAACCAAGCGTTGAAAGAAAAATCATCGGAATAGGCCCAAAGACACGATAAAGTGATTTTCCACCACGATAGCCCCGGTCACATGTTTGCAAAACAAGTCAACAACAATTTGGAAACACTTCAATGGGATGTACTGCTCCACCCGCTGTATTTAGCAGACATTTCTCTTTCTGATTACTATTTGTTTCGATCTACGTCACATGCTTTGTTTGAGCAGCGTTGCAACACTTAAATAAATAAATATCAAAAAAGGAGTAATTTTTTCGCCGTCGAATCCCCTTGTCAGAAAGATGGGAAAAGTTGTGGCTAACGATGGACAGTACTACGAATAGCTTGTGCTTTATAATTTTTTTAAATAGAACATTTAATTTCACAAAAAATTCTTCAAAACTGGTTCCAAGGCCAGTAGTTAAAAATAATTGTGGTTTAGAAGATGTTTTGCTTCATTAAAAATTCGTAGTTTACTATTTAGTGGTTTTCTAGTTATGGAATATTTTGAAAATGGTTAAATGTGACTGCTGCTTTCAAGATTCATTTTTGTGATACCGCAACCAAAGAGAAATTTTTTTGCCAATGCATTTTAATGCTTTACTCTATTAGATAACTTGAATGTGCGAAGATATAAATCGTGAGCAGAAAATTTGTTTTAGTTGGCAAATATTAGAAATACTGGAGTATATAACTCAATCCCATTTAATGCCGCAGATGCGGGTTGCGGCTTCTAATCCTTTGTTTACTAACTCGGCTTTCGACTTCTGCGACCCATTAACCTTGTCTTCTCGCTGCGCAACTTTACAAACATTTCACCCATGTACGCGTTGTTTGCGTTTTCTATTTTAGTGCTACACTGCAATGGATTGTTGTGACTTATTTGAATCCTTCTGTTTCAGCTATGCCGCCTGCTGCGACTTCCTTCAAAATAATAATCTCCTATCAATAATAAGAGCGCACGAAGCTCAAGACGCGGGGTAAGTTTTTCTACTCAATTGTTTATGATTTATTATGTAGGTTATTGTTGAACACCATTAAATAGAGGAGCCGAAAGAAAATCCACATTTAGAAATTCGGCCTAACCAAGAAATAGGGTTGTATAACATGAATCAGATTTTATTAGTGAAAATAAATTTTTGAACATTATCAATACTGAAATTGAATTTCCAAATACAAAATTTTATTACAAAATTGTCATCTTTATATCTTCTTATTTATTAATCTGCACACAAACAAAACATTTGATTGCCTTAGCTTCTGTTTATTAACTTTCTACAGCGGAGCTTATAGTAGAAAGTTAATGAGATTATCATCATGTCTGTCTGTCTGTGTGTCTAGAGACACTAAAACTTCCGTTCTATTCAGCGGATTCACTTCACACATCTCAGGTCAGCACCTTCATGGGATTGATTTTCAGCCAAATCGCTTAACGGCAACCTGAAGTGACCGTTACGATTTCGCACCGCTGTAGAAAGTTTTCTTTACGGTACTACACCGTTCTTGTTTGTCGCCACTTTAGTTCAGTGAAATTATAGCAGGGTAGGAATATATTTTTATATCAAAGAGGCTGTAATTCACTAGTAGGTAGGCGAGTCAAATTGAAACGCAGATTTTTTGTCCTTCTGTAGGTTTGGCAACACAGGAACATTTTGATTGTATTGCGTGTGTAGACCATTTTGATATGGGTAGCTACCCTTCGCGTCGTTTTAGTGGAGTGAAATTAGATTTTCACCTCGGGAAAATTCCTGTTTCGCTTATTTTTGCGGGAATCTATTCGTGAACGTGTACAGAATAACATATCAAAATGTTGCCGCATGAAACCTTGCGCAAATTTTTTTATTTAACAATTAAGTTGCAAAAATACGGTTTTTCGCAAATATCTTGTTCAATTCAATTTGTAGCAAAAAAAATAATAGCACCAATCGAAAGAATGGAAAATTTTGCGAAAGAAACATATATAACATTTGTTACAATGCTGCTAACGCGAAGAGCAGGTCCGCCCGAACGCGCGCGCTGTTCGTAACAATGTAGCTTTTGATTGATAAAAGCAATAGATATAAAACCAATTGCACATTAAAAAGTAAGTATTCCTTGAAGTATTACGTATGTTTAAACCCTTTTTTACGTTTTTTTAAGTCTTCATATTCAAGTTTAAGTCGAGCGTTGCGCTAATTCTCGATAATTTCCTTAAATTCGTTATAAACTATGTAAAAAAAAATAATCTAATAGGTGAACAGTATGTCTAAAGTGATTATTTAAAATAGTCATCAATCAAAAAAATTATAAAAATTTATTTTGCAAAATTCCGACCTTTGAAATACGCTAATTTTTAAAATTACGTTTCTCCGCTTCGAGTTTCTAACTTTGACCATTTATATTTATAAATTTTTTAATTTTTTTTAACAGTAAGGTTGTAGCTTATACATAAATTATCAAAATTTTAGTTTTTTTTAATTATTTAATGGTGATAACTGATAATGCAAAAAACCTTAAAAATACGGCTTTTTGGAAATAAAAAAAAATCGGAACAAAACAGCTATACACGTGACTCTATAATATACACGTGTTTTCAGATGGTCTTTAACGTGGTGAAAGAGACCTTACGATTCTCTTCAAAAATAATGTTTTTAAGGGGGTAAATACTACACGGGCAAAAATTACGCATTAAAAATTTTTTTCACAAAGTAGGTTTAATGCAATCATTATAAAACTTTGTACACTTGTTAAGGTAGGAATGACGAATGTAAATTTTTTTTTTAATTTTTAAAAACAAAATGGCGGCTGTACGCTGGCGTGAAGTTGACCTACAAAAAAACGGCGACCACTCTGGACGTCGTGTTATTGATCTGTAACAGCCCATAAAAAAAATTTGGCTTAAATATACATATAATTTGTCGGTAAACCTCAAAAATTAAAAAAAAATTCTGCGTTTGGTAGAAGTTTTTGTAAAAAATCGATAATTTTCACTATTTTTTCAGCCATTTTTGCATTAATAATTCAATTTTGCAACATAAAATTCCAAAACAGTTAGGTTTGCAGACAAGCCTAAGGTATAAAGAAGAAACCCTAAAAATTTCAGCTAAATTGGACAAGTAATCGTGGTCGCCAATTTTAAAAATGTTGTTTTGAGAAAAACGCGTTTTAAGTTTTGAAAACCGAAAAACGGTACTTACGATTCAATCAGCGATTCCAGGGGCATATAATAGGCCTTCAACCTCTTCGTACATGCTGTTGTTGATATTCTGTAGCTCTCTGTGAGCCTCTTTGCTGGTTTGACCGGTCCGAACGTCTTGCCTCTTAATTCTTTCCGAATCCTGTAACTGCGCGTATTCAAGACTCTGCCGACCAACGATGATTTCCATGGCATTCATTATTTTTAAAACTGTTGTGAGACCTTCATTAAACACTCCAGCAGCAATATAAGCCGAAATATCTGCGATTTTTACGCCGGAATGAGAATTTTTCGGTGCTAGGCGCCATACCGTGCTGTTAAAACTTTCGTTCGCATTTTGTGTATGATACCTAGGCAACGGTGTAGCAAGTGGTCTCTCGATAAATCCTCGTAAATTGGCAGTAAGTGCTTTTGTACATCTGGATGCAAAGGTGCGGGGTGTTTAATTTTACTCGCATCTGCTCCAGTAGCCTCTGCCTTTTTCCACTTACACCAGCTATCCGCTCCGTCCGGGCAATACGCGTGATTGGGGTTTTCGTCGGTCGAGCACATATGATAATATGTTGCTGAAATATCTTTTTTCATGCCATCTACGTTATCGATATTACGCCGGATGGCAAGGCCATAGTATGTAGTTAACTTTTTAATCAGTGCATCGGTAAGTTTAACAATTTTTTTTGGTTTATCTTTACCACCAATACCGTGCAGCTTTTTCACGTTCCTAAGGCGGCTTCCCATTCTCTTTTGTACGTGCCCGATGCATTCACTTATTGTCACGACGAGATCTCCGTACGAAGCAGCATCGAGTAAGGCCTTGAAAGTCTTTGGATCACCGTCCCCTATGTAATTAACGTATTATACTCCATACTTCTCCTCACACAGAGTCCACTTCCATTTTGCCTGCAGATCCTTCGTGATTTTTTTCGAAAGTTGCTTCGTGTTCCTCATACCACGTAAGAAAATCTTCGGTATTCAATTCAGTTTTTTACGCGCACATTGAAACAAGAACTGCATTTAACTACTAAGTCTATTATTTTTCCACTGTAATATCCAATCAATGTAGTTACTCCAAACAGAGATTGAAAGCCTCTTTTTCTCTAGCTTCCACCACCGGACACTTTCAAATGCAGAAGGGGCTTTTCACGTTTCTCGTTTTCCAACTTCTCTTCTTCTATGGCTTTCTTGCAGCAATAATCGAAAACAGATGAAGTAGCCGCATAGAAATAATCAATGATGCGATCGTAGGATGATTGAGAAATACCTTTACAGATGGCCATAAAATTAACAAATAAATTAATCCCATCTCTTCCCATACCAAGCAATCGCATAACCAATACTACACGTCTGTTTATTTCATAGCCAGTATTTACAAGTGGTCCTGAATTTATAAGACGTCTGCCACACCGACAAATAACTACGAGCTTGAAGCCCAAACCTCAGTTTGTTGTTTCTTCAAACCGCACATTTTGCTTACAACTACGACAACATGTCAGATAGGGCATTAAACACACTGAAAAATTCAATAATGCGGTATGCAAATAAAGGGCTGCTCGAAATGTCATAACAGTCAGCAGTAGCAAGTTTCCTTGCAGTAGCACTTGAACTTGAGGAATCCAAATCGGAGCTCGTATCTCTCTTGTCAGAATGTTGATTGCCCTCTGTAGGTACGCATGCGCGCGCGCGCGCGCACAAACACACACACAGAAAAGTTTCACTAGGGTCGGCCGCTCTCGTATACCTGCTATGCGCTGAAAAAGGCGTTCTAGAAAAATGAAGAAAAAATATATAAGGAGTTCGATTTTCGATCTGAAACTTTTTGGAGCGTATTCTACGGGAAATTTCCTAACTTTTTAGAGGAACAAAAAAAAATCGATTGTTTTGACCTTCTAATTGTATTTACCCCCTTAATTTTTTCTAATTGGCGTTCATAATTAAATAACTAACTCAAATTTTATAAAATATCTAATTAAAATCATTTTGGAAAAAATTGGTTATGTGCGTACGAAAAAATACTATTCTTTATGCACTTAAATGTATTCTTAATGCGCTTAATGGCTCCAGCAAAGTTTTTACAGTGTAAGCGGCTGTGGAAATAATTGCGGCTGCAGAAAAACTGGATTGCACTATAATACTGCGTGTATTAATTGCAGTGGGGTAAATTGTACCAATACTTACAAGTAATGAATGTGAATGAAAATTCTCCAAAAATATTTCGTTAATTTTGGAAAACATAAAAGAAATCGAAGAAAGTTTGGAGAACGAGCCAATAATTTCAGATGAATAGTGAGATTGATATCCTTACATATTTGTATCTTTGTACCTTTGTGTTTAATACATTTGTATGTATTTTTTAAATAAACGCATTGTTTACCCAACAAATATTATTTTACTAATTCAATTCTTGAAAATAAATTTTTACATTACTTTTTTCACCATTACTGTACTAACGCTAATCATATGTTCAACCGTTGTGAATTTTGCGAATCTGACTTCAGATTCGTAATCAGTACACCCAAAAACCACTAATAATAATAAATTTAATTTTATTTTTAACGGTATTAATTTTGCATTTCATCAGTTGTTAGCCATTTTGTAATTTGACTCACTATTTATTATCGGCAATCACTGACTGACTTCAGTATAATAAAGTTGAATAGCCGAAAACCACGCTTTTGAGATGTGTGTAATTTCTACTTTTCTGTTCTCAATATTGATCGTCTTTATATTGCATTTTCAGTCGGCCATTTTGTATCCGCTATTTTAATTTTGCAATTTGACTTCAGATTCGTAATCAGCAGCACCTGAAAACCCTAGGAATAAATTTTCTTTCCGGTTAATTTTTTCATCGATTTATATCCGCTATTTTGATTTTGTAAATTTGACTTCAATTTAATCACAAGAAATTGTTGTTAATAAACAAATAAACAATTTGCACACTTTTTCGAGTGGCAACATTTTTTAACGGTATTTCGAAGCTAATGCAAAAGATTTCATAAAAAATATGGAAACTGTAATTATTCCGAAGTTTAGACCTCTTTTTGTCTAATTTGACTCCACTATTTAGTTATCGGCAATCACAATGACTGACCGTAAAAGGTACCCTAGTATAATAAAGTTGAAGTAGCCTAAAGAAAAAGAAAGGAACGAAAAGAATTTACGCTTTTGAGATGTGGTGCTGAAGGCGCATGTTGGACCACAAGGAGGACACTAGTGTCTGTACTACAAAAACTCAATATAAATGATCGTCTTTAAACTACAGTGTACAGACAAATCCTAAAATACTACAGCCACATATTAAGACGTAACAACAGTAGCCTTGAAAAACTAGTGTAGAAGGACGTACCGAAGGCACCAGACTACGAAGAAGAGCGCCGAAGAGATGGTTAGATCAATTCAAAACGTCAATAGGGAAGCTAATACAACAAATAAATCATGAGAACTAAGATGGAAAAACATTGTCAAAAATACAATGGATAATAGACCAAGATGATCACGACTCTTCTGATAAGACGTTACGGCAGGAAGAAGAAGCCTATATTCTATTCAGACTATTTCCAAGATTCTGTAAAGTCACGCTAATAAAACGACGGGTATTCAAATGACACAAAATGTTTATTGCAGATTATTTTGCGTTGTTACACTCTCGCTTGTAACATCAATACGAATGCTACTCAAAATTGCGACCTTATCGATTGCAATCGGTGGAGAATTGACAAAATATTTGCCAAATGTTGCAAATGTTTCTGCAAATTTACCGTCTTCTTATGCTGAAAAAAAGCTAAGCAACTCGAAATCTCTTAGCGGTTTTTTGTACATTACGAGATGGAGACGGGTTTTTGGATCGAATGTTAACTTGAGACGAATTTGTACTCAACCCGAAACTGTCTGCGCCTATCACGCAAAAATGCAACATTAAAATGGTGCTAATTAAAGAAAACAGTGATCAAGAAGAGCTATTTCTACGCAAATGGCTACGTCAGCTCACATTCTTCACAAATGTGGCATAAAATAGTTGTTGATTTGTTAGATGATATTCGTTTAAATGTGTGGCGAGTGTATGCAAGCTATGTTTTGTGTATCTCTTTAATAAAGTCTTCTTCTTCGTTATGTTTGTTCATGCATTAATTACACGGTTTCTGACACCTTTTGGCATGCAGTGTATTATTTCATACCTATTTGAATGGGTCTGTTGTTATTGACTTTATGTGTTTGTTCTATGCTTTTCTTCTTTTGTTTGCTTTTCTTGTGTGGCAAGCAGCCTTTGTTTTGTTTTGCTAGCATCAACGTAGGTTTTTGCTCCATAAGCCTGACCATAGTTATATAGGTTTTTATTTTCCTATCAATTTTCGATTTGTGTATTTCATTCTTACCCTGAGTATTCTCACAACTCGTTCTTTATTTGTGTTTTTTAGTGTTCTTTCAATATCTTTCACTAATAAATCGATAAATTAATTTTTTTTGTATATTTGGTATCATACTAGTTGTAGTCGTTTCTGCCTGAAGTATTCTATCCATTGTTCTCCATCTACATAATTTGTTTTTCACGGTATTTCTAATTTCAGCTTTTTAATAACTGCGATCCATAGAGGTCCTTTATGAAGCTTCTCGGTATTCTTCTTTTAGTTGTCTTATTCTCAGATTTTACGAATTTCTTCCGTGTACGTATAACTGCCGATACTCTGATTTTCTTCTTTTATATTTCACGAAAGCTTTTTTTCTTTTTCTTTAGTATCACTTTCACTTCATTAGTGAACCATGGGTTTTGTTTTTGTGCAGTGCTTGTGTTATAACACTTCTCTTACCCACTGATTCTGCCGCTGCTTTTACGATGTTTTTACTTTTGTCCGTGCTTCTAGACTTTGTTAATTTTGGATTATATTTTATTTTTATTCTTATGCGGTTAGTGTATAGTTTTCTGGTGCTCTCTATGAGTTGTGCTTTTACCTTTTTTCTTACTACAGAGGTATCATATGTATCTATTTTCTTTTCGGCAATCTCTATCAATGCTTCTTGGTTCTTATTGTACCACGACTTAGTGTTGCCACATTTATAACATCTTTACTCTTCATTCGTTTATTTCTTTTTCGTTGCCTCTTGGTCTTCATAGTTTTCCGCCCATGTCCGAAGCTTGTATTGTTGTCTGTTTATATATTTCTGTACCGTAAAGGTAATATCGCTATTCCTCCGTAATTTTTCAATCTTGTGCGTGGTTGTCATATGAATGTTTCGTTTCGTGATGGGTAGGTTGCTAATCCAGCCCAAAAACCTCCTTTTTCCGGGCTTGGAACCGGCGGCAGTGCGCATAAAATATTATATGGTTTAACTTAGTTTTCATTTTGATTTAACCACAAATAGTTGTATAATTTTAGAAACTATGTAGAAATTTTGATTATTGATGATATAAATCTAAAAATAAGTAAAGCTAACGCAATATTTTAGAATTACGATATTTTCAAAGATTGACGCTTATAAGACCTTCATTTAACACTTAAATAACAGTTACTCATTTTTTTTACTAAAATTTTTTTGTGACGGCATATTTTTGTAATGATTTTGAGTAGTATAAACGTTGAAATATTTTAAATGTTTTTCAAGGACTCTGATCTGGTTTCTTTTCTAAATAATTTAGATACTATGTAATTATAGTTCATATTGATTTGAAATTTAATAGGAAATACTTTTTAAGTGTGTTTAGTTAAACATTATGAAATGTTGATATACTTCTTATTTAATTTAAATAAATACATTATAAAAGCATTAAAAATAGCTATGGTACATTCATATATGCATATATGTGTCGGAGAATTTGATTGAAGGATAACAAAACTGCAAAACAATGAATGTTTGGAGACCAGTGGGAAAGAATAAATAAAGAAGCTAAGAAACAACAACGTGCCAAGAGGCTTAGCAACTTGAACAATAAGACGCCGTGAACAAATTCATGCGAGAAAGTGGAGAAGGTGAGATTCGTTAAAGAAATTCTTGATTTATATAAACCTATCTACCCATAAGGGTGTAAGTTACACTTAAATTGTTTCACAATATCATTTCACAGTCTTATATTTCACTAAACATTGCTGCCACATAAACACAATAACTCCTTCAGTTCGATATAAATTTTTCCACTCGTTTCTATCTGCTGCCAACCTTTTGGCCTTTGTCCACGATTTTCCTTTCTTCTTCAGTATTTTTTCAATTGCATCATTCCAAGTTTGTTTTGGTCTTCCTCTCTTTCTTGTAGCTATTGCTTTGGATTCCCAAATCATCCGTGTCTGCGCTTTTTCCTCCATCCTTTGTAGGTGTCCCGACCATCCCAGTTGCCTTTTTCAATAAAGTCTTCTACAGGTTCAATCTTTAATTCTTCTCTAATTGCTCCATTTCTAATTCTATCACGTTTGGTTATACCTTTTACTCTTCTCAGATATTTCATTTCACCTGCCCTTATCTTACTTATACCTTGGTCAGCTAACACCCGTGACTCGCATTCGAAGGTAAGAATTGGTCTGAATACTGCCTTGTACACCTTTATCTTCGTTTCTCTTAATATTTATTTTTTATTGATAAGGCCTTTACTCAGTGCATGATACACTTTGTTGGCTGACTCTATTCTTCTATTCACTTCTATACTTTGTTTTCCTGTTTCTTCTATAGTTACTCCCAGATGTTGATTATGAATATTAAAAAAATACGTAAAAAGTATAACACCGCTGCAAAAGAGATAACAAAGCAGTAATTACAGACGAACGTCCGAATCTGCGAGGCATCTTATACAAACAGATAAATTTAGCAATTTTTATAGACCTGATCAGTAGAAGTCGCACTGAGCTACAGGTCAAGTGAGAGTGGTTTAAAAAATCAATATTTAGTAAAGTCGACTCTTTTTAAACTTTGAGATTAGATCGCTGATGTTAACAAGTTGTCTTAAGACAATTAAAACAAGGAAAAACAAATTTATGTTGAAAGTTTTTGTTTAAAATTATTGTAACAGTTCGAATATTTAGACGGATTTACTTGTTATATATAGACCCGATATCTCTTGCCATTGCCACGTAGGCACATCCTGGACTCCTCGATCCATAATATCTGACTCAAATGGCCAAGGTCTCAATCGAAATGTTCACAAGCAAATTCCAGCCGCCTTTATTTTTGGACCGAAATCAGCTTGGGACCTGTAGCTGTGTTTTTTTGGGTCAGGTTGGTTGCCTTCAGCCTTATTCTCTCAGGTATTGATTGAGATCATAATATGTTGATTTCTGAGGAACATTGAGACGAGAAATCGATTGTCCCTCTCCATCGTCACGCGCCTCCTTGCCGGCAGACGTAGCCACCGATTTCCCGGTACCGACGCCACACTCTCGACATAGATTTGCCACGGCTCAGGACTGAGTCCCTCTCTCGACAATTCCTGGGCTGCTTCGGCGGCTGTGGTATCCATTTTCTTGCGAATCACTAGAGCACTTACATCACTTACTTACGCCAACTTCGAATAAGTGACTGAGATGAACTACCGGAATGAAAGCTTACTGTAGGCCAATCATATAAGCATGTGTGTTCCAATTAGTAAGACTCGTAAAACTCCGTTCGTGATGCATATTTTCTTGAATGCGTCATCCGATTAATGCAATAGCAACAAGCTTAATAATTAAGATACTCCTTGCACGTTAATGTTTTTACTTTAACTTTCCTCAGACTGAAAGGAGACGAAAAGGCGTGTGTTGAAATGTCTTGTAATTATTCCTTAAATTTGTGAAATCATTTAATCTTTATTTGATCACTGCGATTTGGATATATGAATTATTTTAATAACTTTTTATTGTTAGATTAAAAGAAGATAAAGTAAGTAGCTCTTTTGTTGATTGTAGAAGGAGATTTCAGTTTACCATAGTTGTAGGATCTATCTATGCATAAACTTTGATATAACTAAAACCTTCAGGGGTGGTGTTTCGTTTTGATGTTGAAACAATAAAATAGTTTACATCAGAAATTTGCTTTTAGAATATCTTTTCCATTTTTTGACTCTCAGTATATATAACTGCAATAGAAAAGTTGGTTTACTGATAGTTTTTCAATTTTCCTGAACACTATTGCAACTTTAAAGGAATAGGGGTCATTTGACCATCATAGCATATAGCTATATCTTTTTTAAGATTTTTCTTAAGGAAAAGTATAAATGTATACTCTCTGGAAACATTCGTAACTCCCTCTAGAGATACTTTTGAATTTTTTTTCATTTGTAATAAATTTTAAACAATAATTTGTCAATCAACACTTTCATGCACTTTTTGCTTTCCTTAATCCTCCTCGCACAGTTGAATAATATTTACTATGATTTTGTTTTAATTGTCATAATTACTTTTGTGATTCTCTTGGCACATTTGGAAATTTTGAGTAGGTTATCAGTTGATTTTTCCGGCTTATTGTTTTTTCTTACATTAGAACATATAGTGATGATCGATACTGATGTTCTTCGTATCAATACATCTTTCATTTGACTTCCTGCCATTATTTTTCATCTTTTTTTATTTATTATATTTAACTATAATGATTAAGTTATATTTTATTTATTTCTAGCTATGTTTATAAATTTTTTGTTTAATATATAATACGACCTTTGTTAAAAAATTTCCAGGACTGGTCCTAGGTCTTATCAAGATGGTGGCTTCGGTTAATTATGCTACCGTTTTTGGAAGTCTCAGTAGCAAGCAGAGAAAGATTGATTCGGGATGCTCCTCAGCACATCTGCCACAGACACATAAGTGTGGATAAATTCTGACCCCATTGTCACAGTTTATCAGCACTTGTTTGTTTGCCTTTTCAATTACTTTGTAAAATGTGCGAGGGATTGTTTTTGGCCTTAATTTTCCTTTCTTTAAATCGCTGCGTAAAATTTGGTGATACATATTTCTATTCAATTTTAGCTTTTCTGATAATCATACGCATAGTACTATGTCGAACTTGCAGTAACTGTCTCACACGTTTCACATTTACAGAGGTGTGTAATGATGGGTGACCGATTTTAGGATTGACAATTTCTCATCACCATATGCTTGCATATCATATTCCAGTGTTTCACTAGGGGTTTCTCTAGCTTAACTGGGAACTTAGTATTAACTTTTTTCTTGGAATACGCGCCCACCAAGTTACTTGTTTAACATCCAACAGTGAGTTTCTAAGCGCAGCCGTGCCACCTAGTGAGTTTATAAAAAAAGCTCAAATGCCACATCCATTCAGAATGCATATTAGGTGACTGAATATCATCCATTTCTTATCCTTTAATATCAGAGGTAGAGAATTTAACAGTTGGTTTTGGAACTTTTTTAACAAAGATTGTCTGTAGTTTTTTGAGCATCTTACTTACATTACAAGTTTGTAATTTTCGATGTAGAATTAATTATTTTAATATTGTCTGTAATTAGTTTAGACAGTAAGGAGCCACATTGGCGAAATGGAAAATAGGAAAGGTATTACTAACTGGAAGAAACTTAAGAATTGTATAGACATACATTTCAGTATTATAAAAATATTCCGCTGATAAATACTTGGAAGGAAATAAATAAAAAATCTATATCAATCAATAGATGTCAGAAAGTGCTTTATATTCTTTTTCAAATGCATCAGCCTTTTTACACTCAGCTCACATTTATAATCCAAAACTTTTATTTTTCCCTTTGCCGGCGCACTTCGCGGTGCACTTTGCTTTCGCTATGCTCCAATGCCCGGGAACGCTTTGAATATCCGATCCATAATTTTTGCGCCCGTCTGAGTAGATTCCAAAAGGCTCGGGGAATCGCAGGGCTTTGTCGTATGGCCCCATATTTTTCCGCCGCCACATACCTGCACCTTATTGCGGCGATTTGCCGGTTTATTAATATGACAGGTCAACGATCACTTGGCGCTGTCGGCGGCTAGCCGCCCGATTTAGCCCGCGGCGAATTTTATTTATCGAATTCGTCTGCTTTGGGATTGTTCGACTCCGGCTTGCTTTGTGCGGGGTGCAGTGGTAATTGCCCGTAATTAAGTTGTGCTCGGTGTATACCTGAAAACTTCAAAGAGCTCCTGCTGTCGGCGCCGAGCTGCCCGAAATGAACATGCCTGAGTTTTAATTTAGTTACTTGTTGAACGGTAACGCAACAAAGCATTTTATTTATGGAAAGTCTTCGTAATTGTTTTTATTTATTTACTTTAATAGCCTTGATAATTTTGAATGGTGCTTAAAAGTTGTGCGTCGTTTTTCCGTTTGGTTATCATTATTGTAGCCTTAGTTATAAATGATTTCCCATTACTTTAAAATGAAATAAAATGAGGCTATTTCAGATATAACCAAATTTTTTATATTATTTTAAGGAATAAACAACAATATCATATCGTTAAAGTGTCCACCTCGACTTCGTGCACGAGCAAATTCGGTTTACCAAATTTTCGATGACTTGTGCAATAACTCGGGTCTTATGTCACGAATGCAGCGTTTGATGTTCAAACTTGATACATCAAAGATTTGTAGTTTGTTTGCTTAGACTTTAGATTTCAAATAATCCTACAAAAAGTAATGTAAAGGAGTTAAATTACAGCTTGGAGGTCAACTAACAGCTGCATTTCTTAAAATTATTCTTTCACGAAACTTTTCTTGCAATATGTCAATAGTGGCATTATCCGTGTGACATGTGGCACCGTCTTGTTAGAACCACAATATAATACTTCGTAAGAAAATAGGTAGGGATTTAATCGGCTTAGAAACGAGACACATACATCGTAGAACTTGACATTACGAACATAAATACAAAGTTATAAAAAGCAAAAATAAATTAAGACATTGTAAGGAAGAAAAGGGATGATATTTCAGTTAACAAAAAGAAAAAAATTAAAAACGCTGATTAAGAAGAGAAGAAGAAGGTAAAAATAAAAATAGGATTTCAGAAACTATTGGTGATCAAGAATGGAAATACGGCAAGGATGAAGGAATGTTAGTATTACCAAAGGGGGCATAAGGTAATATTTCAAAAAGCTGTTAGCAAAAAATAAGGAGAAGGGAAACATAGCAACAATACGAGTAATAAATTCGATAACATGGAATATTAGAGAAGTAAATGGGAAACAAATAAAACTAGTTTACTGCAGAAACTGAAAATAAAGGAAATGGGCCACAGGACTGGAGAAAGACCACTTGATAATAAAGTATATGTATATGCGGAAGAATAATGTAAATTGAAATACAGATAGTAGATTATATCTAATTTTGCATGGTTCAAGTGACGATGATAGAGCAGAAACCAAGGAAAGTTCTGAGGAATATCAAGAACAGTGGAAAGTTGAAAAAGAATCTTGGAGGCAGGGCGTTTACATGACAGAATTAGATGTTATAATATAAGAAAGTACGGAAAGATAACGAACACATAATTATTGCTTTTGGTTTATAAAATAATCTATTAGTGGTGAAATAATTTTTTCAACACAAAGGAGCACATCATCCGGATTGGTTCCAGGTAGAAGGAAAAATCCATAAGAGATTATGTACTAGTAGACATCAATCATAAAGGGAAACAAGATATGTCAAAGTCATACTAAAATCAAAAAAGAAAAACAGCGAATATTACCTTTCGAAAACAAAGACGATAATAGGCTACAAGAGAGCAGACAAAAATAAACATAAAACAGAATCGCGAAAGAACTTTAGCAAAGAAACAAAGGTTAACGAAAAGGGAAGTAGTAAGCAGGTATAGCGCAAAGTTGAAGAGATTATAGGCAAGACCAGAAGTAACAGAAGCTAAACAAAAGAAAAAAAATAATGAGGTATACCAAAATTACAAGAAGGTAAAAAAATAGAAGAAGATATAATTGAAATATGGAGAAGATATTTTGAGAAACTGCTGTATAAGGAGAACAGTGGAGACAACAAGATAATTTACAATACTGAAGAAACCGAACAAGTGCAACACGTATAACTAGGAAAACTCAAGGATAACAAAAGGAGGCCCAACAAAGAAGGACTGCTGGCTATAATAGCATTACAGGGGATACCCGATGAAGAACATGGGCGCAAAAGAAGTGAACAAGTTAACAAGAATATGTAATATCGCATGGGAGGGAGTGATCGAGACGGCTGCTGTTGTTCTAATAATAGCATCAGGATGATAGTAGATATTCCAAAAACTACAGAGGAATTAATCTATCGAGTACGGGATCAAAGATATTTGAAGGAATCTTACAATTAAAATAAAACTGGGAATTACAACCCCATCTTAAATAGCCAGAGTGACTTCAGGGGAGGTAAAAATATATAAGATCATATATTTACGGTTACATAAAAGGCAGAAAGAACAAGAAACATAAATAATGAATTTGGAAAAGGTATTTGACAGAATATCAAGAGCAAGTACAGAAGAAAATATGATTAACACTAAAATTGTCATGAAAATACTGCAAGTGATAATGAGTATGTAGAAAAATAGTAGAAATATCGCAAGAACGGACAATATACAATCAAGCAAGTTTTTGGTAAATGAGAAAGTAAGACAGGGAGGTGTCCTCAGCCCAACTTTGATTAACCTGATACTGAGCTATGTAATAAAGGAACCGATGAAGGGAACGTATATTCTATATGTTTCTACTGTGTTCTTCTATTTGTATTGCAGTTTGCATTTTCATTGATTTTCCATAGTAACTTTGTATGGTACAAATGACAATGATGAGCCGAAACTAAAGACATGTTTTGTAGAGAAGCATCAAAAATAGTGGAAAATTGCAAAGAAAGAATTAGGGTAACAGGAGATGTAAATGGTGGGATTGGCATAGAGATTGATAGAACTAGCATAACGTAACGAAAAACAATAAGAACGGTGTAATACCGTAAAGGAAACTTTCTACAGCAGTGCAAAACCGTAACGGTCACTTCCGGTTGCCGTTAACCGATTTGGCTGAAAATCAATCCCATGAAAGGTACTAACCTAAGATGTGTGTATGCCAAGTTTGAAGTGAATCCGTTGGATAGAACGGAAGTTATAGTGTCTCCAGACACACAGACAGACAGACAGACAGGATGATAATCTCATTAACTTCCTACTATAAGCTTCGCTGTAGAAAGTTAATAATAGCAGAATAATGTTGTTTGTGATGTTTACTTTTGACCGAGATATCATAAGCCCTTTCTTATCTTGAAAAATCATGATGACCAAGTTGTGACTTCATGACCTTTGACTGAATTAAAGAAATTAGTAGTGGAATAATGTTGATTATGACGTCTTCTTTCGAATGAGGTATTATAAACCCTGTCGCATCCTGAAAAACCCTGTTGACCTTGTCGTGATCTCGTGACCTTTGACCGATTTCAAAAATTAAATGACATATGTTATGTGATGGAAAAAAGTTTGACCTCACCGTTGGCCCCTTAACCGATTTGGCTGAAATTCAATAGCGAAGAAGGTATTGACCTAAGGTATATGTATGCCAACAGACACACAGACAGACACCATGTTAAAATCATTAACTTTCGCCTATAGCGTTCCGCTGTCGAAAGTTAATAATGGATACAGATGCAAATAAATATACAAAGTGAAAAATTAGTTCAGATTATGGGTTAATAGGCAGGAGCCATAGATGGAAAATAAAGAGATATATAATGTACATTACCTATTAAAAGCAAACACAACAATATATTGCTAGGAAGCGGGACAAAACAACAATAAAGCAGATTTGCAATAAAATACATTAGCAATGGAGCAGTAAAAACTTATAGACTAATGAAAAAGTATTAGCGAACAAGTATAGAAAAAAAGTCGAAGAAATGATAGATAAGACGGGAAATCTCTTAAGTGCAGCAAAGGAAATATCTAGTACAACGAAAATAAATAGAAGTAGGAAGCAAACAGTCTGGTGGAATGAAAATGTGGAGAAGGAAGTTAAACTGAAGAAAAAAATTGAAAATGTACCTACGCAAGGAAGTAATAAGGAATACCAAGAAAACATAGTACTATAAGGAAAGAGACAAACCTGGAAGATTTTGTAAGAAAAGTAGAGATGGATTTGCATACAAGTTAAAAATTGTTCTTTAAATTATAAAAAAATTTAAAATCTAGGAACAAAAATGAAATAATTAAGCACCTTACGGATGAGTGTGGGGCATTACTAACAATGGAAGGAGATGTAGAAGATATTTTAAAAACTGCTAAAATAGAAAAATGGTGGAGACAATGAGGAAACCAGTTATAATATAGAAGAAATCGAAAACATAGAACACATACAATTAGAAGAGGTCAAGGGTGCCATAAAGAGGTTTAAAAAAAAGAAAGGACGTTGGGCATGATAACATTACAGGAGAGATAATGAAGAACATGGGGGCAAAAGAAATAAAGATGTCAACAAAAATATGTAATGCGGCCTGGGAGGAAGAGAGTGCACCAAATTATTGAGACGGCTGTTATTGCTCTAATAATACGATAAGGGTGATAGAAGAGACTCCAATTTGCCGAGTACAGGATCAAAAATATTTGAAACAATTTTACAAATAACGCAAAACAGGGAACTAGAACCCCAGCTCAAATAGACACTGAGTGGCTTCAGGGAAGGTGAAAACATACAAGATCATATATTTGTCGTTGGGTAAATGGCAGAAAGAATAAAAAGCACAAATGATGAAACATAGCTAGCCATTCTCGATCTAGAAATAACATTTGACAGAATATCAAGACCTAGTATAGAAGAAAGTTTGATTAATAGTAAAATTGACATGAAAATACTATAAACAATAATGAGTATGAGCAAGATAAGCAAAAATGTTGTAAGAGCAGATATTATGTAATCTATATATATAGAGTTTTCGGAAAATGGGGTTAAAATTATGGAAGTGTGCTGGGCTTAAGCAAGGAAAAGTACATACACATTAAGTGCGGACTACATAAGTTTAGAGCCAGTCCTAATAAGTTAATAAAAGGAACTTTCAGATATGGAATGCAACATTAAAAGAGAGAAACTAAAAAAAGGAGAAAACAAAAATCATGGTTAGTGAAAAATCAGATAGAAAAGTTCGCATTGAGCTACATGTTAACTCTTTCGAATATTTGGAAGTACGACTCGACAATAAAGGAAATCATGAACAGTTTGGTGCGAATGAGAAGTTTCTCTAAAAATGAGCATATACAGAGCCGTATTATGTCTATGCAAACATTCGGCGGAGGAGCCTACGTACTTATGAATGGACTAAAGAGCAACCTTTACAATTTGGAAACGAATTATTGAAGACTAGTCTTAGGAGTCATAAGAAGAGGTCATATAAGGCCTGACTGTATCATAGAACAGCTCTGCAGGTGCAACCAGTAATGAAACATATCGAGGATGCTCAACTGAATGTAGACACCTCAAGCGAATAAATAAGACCGGATCAGTTGAAAGAGTGTGGGAAGCCAAAAGTCAAGACAGAAAGAACAGGGGAAGGTCAAAGAGAATATAGAAGATAGTAGTATGTTGGTTAACAAAAATATTTAAATTGAAATTGTTTTTTTTCAACATTTCAATTGATTTGTAGCTTTATTTATCTGTCTAAGATACTTTTCCTTGTTTTATTTGTTTAGGAATAGTAACGTAGTGAAATTGAAGCAATAGTTATATTTCTCATTTGGTTCACTTTATTAGCCATCAGTTTTCAATATAATCAGGATTCCTCTTCATGCTTTTTTCTAACAACTAACTAGATATTTGTGAAGCTTAATTACTGTAACTTATTAAGCTCACCTAAGGACAAAAGTTCGTGTTGATTGCAAATGCTGATAAATTTGCGACGATAAATTGGCCAACGACAAGTCTATTGATTCTTGAAGCTGGGCAATTCGTCATCTTTCGTGCTTTATTTCATGTCGTTTTTCTTGGTCGATCGCATCTCACCTTTTTTATCTGCCCTTATTAGTTCCAGTTTGTCATCGTCTATGAAAATATCATCACGGTATTTATGATGAATTAGTCAAGGGAGGCTACTTTCTAACGAATAGCAACCGCTGCAGGAACTTATTTTCTTGTTTATATTAATTTTATTTTTGCAAAAAATGGTCTCCACTTGTGTGGGTTTTTTTTATAAAACTGCGGCGCTAAGTACTATCTTTAGAGTTTTCTTACCTCTTAAGAAATTAATTGACTAAACAAATTTTTAACGCATATTCTTAAGCTACTATAAGTAATCATTTCATTAGAGAATCAACTGCGAAATGGATACCAATAGCTCTTCATGTAGTCATGTAGTTGAAGTAAACATTTGCCTTGATAAGAAGCAAATTCGTTACGTACCATACAATAGTTGTAGTTCATATTTTATTTTTACAACTCTTTGAAGAAATCTTATCCTGTTCTGTGTTAAGAACTTCTTATTCGCAAGGCACACTTTTCGATTAACTGAAAGCGGCTTAATTGGCGGTTCTTCTTTCTAACTGATTTATCTGTCTATACAGAAGTATTTTTTAGTAATGCTTTGAGCAGTTGTGGAAGCTTAGTAATGCGAGAGCAAAAGCACCCACACACATTTTTTTTATATGTTGTTAGCATTGCTTTCAGGCCTATTGGTGTTGTATTATTTATAAGAAATAATTTTGCTATACACAACCTTTATATTAAGTCATATTCTTGGCCTTATCTGGTTATCGTTTGCTAAAGTATACTTACTGTCATAATGGCAAAGTACTAACACCTGAAGCAAACCTGATGATGCATCGAATGTTTACTATTGTAAAGTAGAAAATACTTTGGATTAACGCTAGCATTTATTTTGCCATTTATGCAGCCCAAGTTTGTCATCTTAGAACTCCGATAGTAATCCAAATCGACAGCTGACAGTTTAGGGTTAGTACTGCAGCGTTATCGATAGAACAACGTGAATCTTACAAAATTATTAACAATATTCCTCCAAAAACAACACGTGTCATTAGCTCGGCGCTGTCTCACCACTTTCATACAAAATATGGTCAATAGTGTTTTAATCTTCCTCTTATCTGTTGACGATATTAATTGAAATTGAGAGACAGGATCCGTTAGACAAACACACTGGTCGTCCAAACAAGCCGTTCAAATGTCAACATCGAAGCAGTGCGTAGTGTTCGGTGACAATCCAGGATACCTCAATTCTATGACATGATTCAATCTTCTAGAGCTCACAGCATATACTCACTAAAGATTTTCATGTTCAAAATTCAATGTCTACACATCAATATCCTATACCATGACAGCAGAGTTTGTTGAATGGCATCTCATTGAGCATCAACAAATGGATGCTGACTTTTCGATCAAAATCATCCTAAGCTTTGACATTTTCACCTTCATGGCTTCTGTCCATATATCGCCTAAATATACACCGAACATAATTCTGGGTTCTGAGAACCATATTGTCGAAACAAATGCATCACGTGTCACTGTTTTGGATTTTGGACTGAGGCATTATCTGGACCATGCTTTTTGAAAATGAGGCTTATAGCAGTGACTGTTTCTATGCTCATATAGCGAATGATAACTACAGTTTCTTTTTGCTTATAGATTTGAGTTACTGTATGTAGGCAAAATTTAGTGTTCTTTTCAAAAAGCGTTCATACTGAAACATTTCAATTACTGGATGAGACATTTCAGGTGTTCTATCGTTTTATTTATTGGCCTCTAGATCGTGTGATTTAACAAATTAGATTTCTTGTTATTTAAAATCACAGGTCTACGTACAACTTCCACTGTAGAGCTAAAGTGCACGATTCGTTGCATCAAGCTGCAGACTCAGACGTGCATGCAGAATAGGTCGATGGAACAATCACAAACGAGTGCGTACTGTACTAACTGGATATTCAGATGTTATTCCATAAATAACTAGTCCTAGTACTTGACTGATTCACTAAAATAAAGCAAAGACTAAAACTCTTTTATGAGTTGTAATTCAAATCTTGCGTGAATTTTGGGACACTTTTTCGTTGGACTTAGGACATCACTACACCTATGTTAGCCAAATTTCAGAATTCTTGGCTCACTCAGTAGAGCATAGTTATACCAAACGTTTTGTGCCACAAAGAGCCCTAATCTGAAGGTTACGGATGACAACTGCTAAAGGGTTTATTTAAATATTCTGATCTCGTGAATAACGACCTGTCAGTTATGCGTGCATCTAATTATGTCTCTTCTAATTTCTAAATGCCGCAAAAGATCTCCTTTCCATTAACGCGCTTAATAATGCTTACCATTTCCGTTGATTTTATTCAGCTGTTCATTCCAAATATCTCCTCAAGAACTACTACGAACAGGAAGTACTGGGGCTATAGAAAGATTTTGAAACTTATAGATTACTTCTCAACGTCAATATCCGTCTAGACGTACATTTTCTATTTATAGGTTCCTACAGTTTCTGTCGTTATAGATTTGAGTTATGGCTATTAGACAATACTTCTTTAGGGCTGTCTTTTGCCCAGTGGAAAAGCGTTCGACGCAAATTACGGGTGAGTTTCTTTTATGGATTTATTTTGGGCAAATTAGTCGATTACACTGGCTACGTACAAGTCCATGTAGAGCTAGTGCACGCTTGTCTCAAGCTGCAGACTAGACGTGCACCAAATAGGCGATCAACCAAGGGCCTGACTAACTAATCAGATTTACCATACTAACTAGTTAGACTGACTGACACTAAATAAAGCGTTGAAAAATCTTTTATGAGTTGTGATAAAGCTGAAGGGCTTTTTCGTTGGACTAGGACATCACATACACCTATGGGTTAAGCCAAATTTGAACTTGCCTGCACCGGGCTCACTACAGTAGAGCAAATTCCTAACCACGAGGCCACAAAGAGCCCTAATCTGAAGGTTACGGATGCAATGAAAGGGTTTTATTTAAAAGCTGATTGTGAATAACGACCTGAAGTTTGCGGCACTATAATCTCAATTTTAAATCAAAAAGTCTCCTTCCATTAACGCGCTTAATAATGCTTACCACCGTTGAATTCAGTGTTCAAAATTCTCTCAAGAACTACTACTACAGGAAGTACTACGCAAGAAAGTTGAAACTTCTGTTACTTCTCAACGTAATATCCGTCTAGACGTACACATTTTCCACGTCGTCGCTTATGATTTTATGGCTGCTGACAATACTTCTTTAGGGCTGTGTTTTGCCCAGTGGAAAATCGCCGACGCAACAGCGGATTAATTGGAAAATGAACGGCTACGGAAAGTGCCCTTCATGGTCGGAAATTCATGGCGGCATCACGTGTCAACATGTTCACCTATGCACCTTGTGTTTGCCGGTCAGCATTCTTGGGACCCACCTTGAAGAAACTTTCCGCAGGTCAGCATGTAAAATGGACTCTATAGGAAATTCCAAGCTTAGAGGCGATATCACGCACACCTAATCGATGGTCTTCCATAATAAGTAGCCTCACTCGCGCAATCATGGTTTTGGTCTGTCTGATGGCCGAAGTTGTTTCGATTCATTGTCACACAAATTTAAATCTTTTTTAAATTTTTGTACCCACAAATGCACATTTTTAGCAGTATCTCTGGATTGTTGCATCGTATTTGACCTTAGACTGGCTGGACTACGATGTCTGTTCTGGTCGGTTGTGTTTAGATATGATTTCGACGAGAGAAACACATTAAAAATGTTTTTGCGTACTAAATTGTCTTTGGTATTCTCGAAGTAACTCAGCTTTGTAGCTAAACTTTCGTAGTGTATTGATTATTTTTGTTGGGTAATGTGCTACAGGTTTTCAATCGGATGACAAGGGACGTCATCAAATATTATTGGCGTAACATTTTTCTTATTATTACCATCACACTAAATAGAATGGGTGCTTCTTTTGGGAGGGTTTTGACAGTGTCTTCTCTTGAATGACGCTTATGTATAGTCATCTTTATTCAGATAGTGGTGCTCCTGCTTTTTCTTACGCTTTTTTCTTGCTACTACTATTTTGTTCGTCCGGAGGTTGTGCAGTTCTGATTATTCATCACTTTTTACATTTGGTGATAACTCACTGATAACAATCATTCACTGGTGACGGACATGTTTTCAAACACATACTTCTTTCTCGTTGCGAGGCTTGCGACGCGACCACGATTGAATATAGTTAAATGCTATTTAATAGCAGATATAATTTACCACTTTTACTTAGTGCCTGTTTAACTCTGAAACCCTAGTGTAGTACTATGTTCTTAAAAAAGAAAAAGTTGTAAACTGAAGTCTGTTAGATTTTTCATAACTGTGCTTTCCCCTGTGTTGCAATAGTACACGATGTGGTTAAAAAGGAAGCTTAAACTTTTTTGCAAGCTTTATATTTTACGTTTGTTATTTGTAATCGTTGGTAAGTCCTATATATTCCTGTAATATACGCAAAAATACAAACGACGTAACAACAAGCGATACTATGGTCCATATCGCATACTTTTTTGTTAACAAGATTTCTTGATTCTGTTTTCTCATAACAGATTAAAGTTAATTATGATTGTGCAGTTTTGTTGTATCTACTTTTATAGTTTATTTTCTTTAATACTTATGTAAGTACATTTCTTGTATATTTCTATTTTGATTATTACTCTTTTTCTTCTTCATTAGCCATTCTCCATTCACTCCTGGATGTAGGCCTCTCCCAAATTCTTCCATCTGTGTCTGTCCCGTGCTTGTTGATATAATTTCTTTTGACATATTTTCTTTATCTCGTCGACCCATCTCATCGGCGGTCGTCCCTTATCTTTTCTTGTTTCTCTGGGTCTCCAGTGGGTAATGTTTGATGTCTAATTGTTGTTAGTGTCCAGAGCAATCTTCCCTGCCCAGCATCACTTCCGCTTCAGTTTAGGTACCTTAAAATGGGCCACATATTCTACTATACGCAGAGTAGCGCAAAAACGCATTAATTTCTCTGATGTTTAATATAGAACATGTTTATCTATAAAAAAAATCTATGATAAATGCAGTTTTGATAGGTGTACATTGATTATTTAATTGAGGAAGATTATAATGGAACAATGAGGTCTTTCCTGCTGTGCATACATCTAAGACATCGCATTTACCAACATTTCTTTCGACCAGGTGGGAATTTATTCGAGAGTGACAACTTTCGAACGTCAATTATCGAGCCTAAAGGAATAAATCACAGACAGGAGAATCTGCTGAGAGCACGGTCAAGGGACATATCTGATAAATATGTCAAACAACTGGTATCGAAGCCCTTGCCGTACGGTTGGTTGCTTCATCTTGTTAGAACCACATTTTGCCTTGTTGATCCTTTCTTCTTTAAAAAAAGTAAGGTCCAACGATCCCTACTGTAAAGTTAGCACTATGGGAGCCTCTGATGTACTTCTATGCTGCCCAAAATCATCTTTGATAACCATACAGTTGGAAATGTAACTCGATACTTTCCAACATTCTTTTTTTCAAAACACTTAGAGTTGGACAAAATCGCCTTGAAGCAGCTTTTGAGCAATAATGATTTTGTGCAAATTAAATTTCAAATAATGGTGTAGGATGCGCTGTAGCGAACTACGAGACAGGTCCAATGTTGAAGTATGATATCTAATGGAGCTCCGAGGCTTTGGAAGGTCCGACCTTTTCACTCTCTCAACATTTTCTGGAGTCCGAGTCGTACGGTGACGACCAGCTGATATCCTCTTTATAAACTTATCCAGTTGTGCTTCAACACCTCGTAGATTGTATTACAACAGGGATCGCCCCACCACGTGCAACATTGAACTGTTGGCTACTACAACAAACCTTTGGAACTGCAGTACAAGCTCTTTGGGGTTATAACAGTTCTTTTTCTTGTTATCTATTATATCTTAATTTGTATTTATTTCTTATTTATTTGTTATCAGTTTATTCTGGCTATTTGCAAACTAAACCCAAGACATACACCTCTCTATTCCTTTAATATGCAATAACATTTTACTTTTGTTTTTGTTATATTCCTGTTCTTTTTATGTAATTTGCGTTTTGTTAGTTTTGTTTACTTTAATTCAATTTTTGGTACTTTACATTATTGAACAATATTTCAAAAATAATGAAAGCTAGGCGGCCGCTGTTCGAAAATTTCATACAAAATATGGTCAGAATAGTGTTTTAATTTCGTCACCTGTGAAGAGATTAATTGAAAAATTCCGAGAGACAGGATCCGTTGGAGACGCCAAACACACTGGTCGTCCAAAAACAAGCCGTTCAAATGTCAACATCGAAGCAGTGCGTGAGAGTGTCGGTGACAATCCAGGAACCTCAATTCGGCGTCGTAGACAATAATTGCAAATTTCAAGAAGCTCTCTACAGCATATACTCACTAAAGATTTGTGTCTCCATGCTTACAAAATTCAATTAACACATCAACTGAAGCCTAATGACCATGCACAGCGAAGAGAGTTTGTTGAATGGATTATTGAGCATCAACAAATGGATGCTGATTTTTCGATCAAAATCATCCTAAGCGACGAAGCACATTTTCACCTTGATGGGTTTGTTAATCGCCAAAATTGCCGCTTTTGGGGTTCTGAGAACCCACATGTGATTGTCGAAAAACAAATGCATCCACAACGTGTCACTGTTTGGTGTGGATTTTGGACTAGAGGCATAATTGGACCATGCTTTTTTGAAAATGAGGCTGGTAAAGCAGTGACTGTTACTGGTGCTCAATATCGCGACATGATAACACAGTTCTTTTTGCCGAAATTGGATGATACTGATGTGGCCAATATGTGGTTTCTACAAAACGGTGCCACATGCCATACAGCCCATGAAACATTTCAATTACTGGATGAGACATTTCCAGGTCGTGTACTCTCTCGTTTCGGTGATCAGAATTGGCCTCCTAGATCGTGTGATTTAACACTATTAGATTTCTTTTTATGGGGTTATTTAAAATCACAGGTCTATGTCAACAAGCCCACAACCACGTGTGTATTAAAGGAGGAGATTCAACGTTGCATCAACGAAATTCAGCCACATTTATGCAGAATGGTCATGGAAAATTTCGACAAACGAGTGCGTATGTGTATGTAAAGCCGTGGATGCCATTTGCCCGATGTGTTATTCCATAAATAACCCTATCCTATGTACTTTATGATTCAATAAAAAAATTACAATCAAAAGACTAAAAACTGTGTTTACTATTTAATTCAAATCTTGCGTTAATTTTGGGACACCTTTTATAAAATACTTTGGATTCCTGCATATTTTGCCTTTTCAGCCCAATTCTTGTCATCTTAGAACTCCGATAGTTATCCAAACGTTTTGTGACTTGGTACTGCATTTTCACGTACAACTGCTATAAATTTATAAAATATTCATTTCCTCCCTCTAAAAAACAACACGTGTCATTACTCGGTGTATTTCTAATTATGTCTCTTCCGTAATTTCCTCAATGCCGCGTAGGTATCTCATTTCATAGCCTGACTTTTGCTTTCCATTTCCTTTGATTTTATTCAGCTTTCACTTCCATATATCCCCTAAATATATACCGAACATAATTCTGGGGCTATTAATAATGTATTTTTATTATAGATTATCTGAACTCAATAGGTTATACAATTTTCTATTTATAGGTTCCTACAGTTTCTTTTTCTTATAGATTTGAGTTATGTATTAGCAAAATTTAGTGTTCTTTTCAAAAAAAGCGTTCACCAAATTACGGGTGAGTTTCTTTTATGTTTATTTATTTTCTATGGGCAAATTAGTCGATTACACTGGTACGTACAACTTCCATGTAGAGCTAGTGCACGCTTGTCTCAAGCTGCAGACTAGACGTGCACCAAATAGGCGATAACAACCCAAGGGCCTGACTAACTAATCAGATTTACCATACTAACTAGTTAGACTGACTGACACTAAATAAAGCGTTGAAAAATCTTTTATGAGTTGTGATAAAGCTGAAGGGCTTTTTTCGTTGGACTAGGACATCACATACACCTATGGGTTAAGCCAAATTTGAACTTGCCTGCACCGGGCTCACTACAGTAGAGCAAATTCCTAACCACGAGGCCACAAAGAGCCCTAATCTGAAGGTTACGGATGCAATGAAAGGGTTTTATTTAAAAGCTGATTGTGAATAACGACCTGAAGTTTGCGGCACTATAATCTCAATTTTAAATCAAAAAGTCTCCTTCCATTAACGCGCTTAATAATGCTTACCACCGTTGAATTCAGTGTTCAAAATTCTCTCAAGAACTACTACTACAGGAAGTACTACGCAAGAAAGTTGAAACTTCTGTTACTTCTCAACGTAATATCCGTCTAGACGTACACATTTTCCACGTCGTCGTTATGATTTTATGGCTGCTGACAATACTTCTTTAGGGCTGTGTTTTGCCCAGTGGAAAATCGCCGACGCAACAGCGGATTAATTGGAAAATGAACGGCTACGGAAAGTGCCCTTCATGGTCGGAAATTCATGGCGGCATCACGTGTCAACATGTTCACCTATGCACCTTGTGTTTGCCGGTCAGCATTCTTGGGACCCACCTTGAAGAAACTTTCCGCAGGTCAGCATGTAAAATGGACTCTATAGGAAATTCCAAGCTTAGAGGCGATATCACGCACACCTAATCGATGGTCTTCCATAATAAGTAGCCTCACTCGCGCAATCATGGTTTTGGTCTGTCTGATGGCCGAAGTTGTTTCGATTCATTGTCACACAAATTTAAATCTTTTTAAATTTTTGTACCCACAAATGCACATTTTAGCAGTATCTCTGGATTGTTGCATCGTATTTGACCTTAGAGTGGCTGGACTACGATGTCTGTTCTGGTCGGTTGTGTTTAGATATGATTTCGACGAGAGAAACACATTAAAATTTTTTGCGTACTAAATTGTCTTTGGTATTCTCGAAGTAACTCAGCTTTGTAGCTAAACTTTCGTAGTGTATTGATTATTTTGTTGGGTAATGTGCTACAGGTTTTCAATCGGATGACAAGGGACGTCATCAAATATTATTGCGTAACATTTTTCTTATTATTACCATCACACTAAATAGAATGGGTGCTTCTTTTGGGAGGGTTTTGACAGTGTCTTCTCTTGAATGACGCTTATGTATAGTCATCTTTATTCAGATAGTGGTGCTCCTGCTTTTTCTTACGCTTTTTTCTTGCTACTACTATTTTGTTCGTCCGGAGGTTGTGCAGTTCTGATTATTCATCACTTTTTACATTTGGTGATAACTCACTGATAACAATTATTCACTGGTGACGGACATGTTTTCAAACACACACTTCTTTCTCGTTGCGAGGCTTGCGACGCGACCACGATTGAATATAGTTAAATGCTATTTAATAGCAGATATAATTTACCACTTTTACTTAGTGCCTGTTTAACTCTGAAACCCTAGTGTAGTACTATGTTCTTAAAAAAGAAAAAGTTGTAAACTGAAGTCTGTTAGATTTTTCATAACTGTGCTTTCCCCTGTGTTGCAATAGTACACGATGTGGTTAAAAAGGAAGCTTAAACTTTTTTGCAAGCTTTATATTTTACATTTGTTATTTGTAATCGTTGGTAAGTCCTATATATTCCTGTAATATACGCAAAAATACAAACGACGTAACAACAAGCGATACTATGGTCCATATCGCATACTTTTTTGTTAACAAGATTTCTTGATTCTGTTTTCTCATAACAGATTAAAGTTAATTATGATTGTGCAGTTTTGTTGTATCTACTTTTATAGTTTATTTTCTTTAATACTTATGTAAGTACATTTCTTGTATATTTCTATTTTGATTATTACTCTTCTTCTTCTTCATTAGCCATTCTACATTCACTCCTGGATGTAGGCCTCTCCCAAATTCTTCCATCTGTGCCTGTCCCGTGCTTGTTGATATAATTTCTTTTGACATATTTTCTTTATCTCGTCGACCCATCTCATCGGCGGTCGTCCCTTATCTTTTCTTGTTTCTCTGGGTCTCCAGTGGGTAATGTTTGATGTCTAATTATTGTTAGTGTCCAGGGCAATCTTCCCTGCCCAGCATCACTTCCGCTTCAGTTTAGGTACCTTAAAATGGGCCACATATTCTACTATACGCAGAGTAGCGCAAAAACGCATTAATTTCTCTGATGTTTAATATAGAACATGTTTATCTATAAAAAAAAATCTATGATAAATGCAGTTTTGATAGGTATACATTGATTATTTAATTGAGGAAGATTATAATGGAACAATGAGGTCTTCCTGCTGTGCATACATCTAAGACATCGCATTTACCAACATTTCTTTCGACCAGGTGGGAATTTATTCGAGAGTGACAACTTTCGAACGTCAATTATCGAGCCTAAAGGAATAAATCACAGACAGGCGAATCTGCTGAGAGCACGGTCAAGGGACATATCCGATAAATATGTCAAACAACTGGTATCGAAGCCCTTGCCGTACGGTTGGTTGCTTCATCTTGTTAGAACCACATTTTGCCTTGTTGATCCTTTCTTCTTAAAAAAAAAAGTAAGGTCCAACGATCCCTACTGTAAAGTTAGCACTATGGAAGCCTCTGATGTACTTCTATGCTGCCCAAAATCATCTTTGATAACCATACAGTTGGAAATGTAACTCGATACTTTCCAACATTCTTTTACAAAACACTTAGAGTTGGACAAAATCGCCTTGAAGCAGCTTTTGAGCAATAATGATTTTGTGCAAATTAAATTTCAAATAATGGTGTAGGATGCGTTGTAGCGAACTACGAGACAGGTCCAATGTTGAAGTATGATATCTAATGGAGCTCCGAGGCTTTGGAAGGTCCGACCTTTTCACTCTCTCAACATTTTCTGGAGTCTGAGTCGTACGGTGACGACCAGTTGATATCCTCTTTATAAACTTATCCAGTTGTGCTTCAACACCTCGTAGATTGTATTACAACAGGGATCGCCCCACCACGTGCAACATTGAACTGTTGGCTACTACAACAAACCTTTGGAACTGCAGTACAAGCTCTTTGGGGTTATAACAGTTCTTTTTCTTGTTATCTGTTATATCTTAATTTGTATTTATTTCTTATGACTGCAATTGCATTACTATCTATTTGTTATCAGTTTATTCTGTCTATTTGCAAACTAAACCCAAGACATACACCTCTCTATTCCTTTAATATGCAATAACATTTTACTTTTGTTTTTGTTATATTCCTGTTCTTTTTTATCTAATTTGCGTTTTGTTAGTTTTGTACTTACTTTAATTCAATGTTTTTGGTACTTTACATTTATGACACATTAATACAATTGTTATTAAAAATGTTAATGATTTTTTTTGTATCTCTTTTTATTATTGCCTAATAACAGATTTTTGTTATTTTGTTTTTTATATTCGACGCCTAAAAGGGCATGAAGGAAACGAGAAAGAAGAAGCAGTTTTTTATATCTTAATTGTGAATTTTACGTGGGAGGTGTATGCAAATATAAATAAACAGTCTAAGTGATAGCTAAAAAACTTACTGCGTATCGATAACTTCGTTTTACATTTCAGTATTTGTGCTCCAGCTTCCAAAGTTGCAAAATATACGGCAGATGCTAGGATAACTTAATATGGATGAGGTTAATGCTTTGAAACTTCTTTTCTTATACATTTTTGTTAGCTTAAAATTGAATTTTTCCGACTGCTAGCTTTTTTAAGGAACTTATCATAACTTCTGAACCTACATATTTATATAAAGCCTAGTGTAGCTTTTTAGCTTCCAAAGTTTTCTGCAAACTTCTAACGATTCCGTTTTAATTCAAAGTAAGATTTAAAGGGATGACATTTTAATGTTTCATATTTTTTTAATTCGAACAAGTGTTTCTTGTCGGTTGTTCTTTGGCGGTTCCTTTCAAAGGTGGATGTTGGGCTGTTCTCGTTTAGCTTCTGGTAATAAAATGGTTTGTTAACCTGCTGATCTAACAACTCGCGGGCTCTCAAAGCCTTTCTCTTGAACCACTTCAAACGGCTTTATCTCTTAAGTATTGCAGATTTTTGCTTTTCGGGGGACAGAAAGCTGCTTTTTCTTTGAAATGTTTGCTGTACTAGGGGCCTTTATTTAATTAAAGATCTAATTATACCTTTGTTGCTGGCGTAAGCGCGGCGAAGTGTTTGCTGTTCTCCGGGCAAATGTTTGTTTCTATTGGAGGCACAAGCCGGCAAGACTATTGTGTGTACTTTAAAGCTTTCACTTTTTGTTGCTAGTTGTGTATTACCGTGGGTTTATTTATATCTGGAAAACACTTCTGTACACCAGCGCAGTTATGCATGGATAATTATTTGTTCTTGCGCATATTGTGTAAAGTTAATTATATTAGCAAATAGAATGAACCAGGAGTTCTTTGATTATTATTGTATTATTATTATTATTTATGTATATATTCGCCACTTGTATTTCTGTTCTCTTGTGATAAAAGCTTTTTTGATAACCTTTAATTATATAGTACAAAAATAGTTTTTCCTGTCGCTTCTACTAGGACACAATTTGTAGAGCATTGCTTTTTTAAGCGCACATTTCTTTATACTAGGTAAATACAGAAAATGGATAAACAATGAAAATAAAATTGAAATACAAAGAAAATGAAATATATTTAAATGCAATTTAGCACAATCAAGTATTGAGAATCGTATTATCCAATGCATCCCCCATTAGCGATCACAACCTTCTCAATCTGGGACCTATACAACTGCTTCCTTATCTATATGTGTCGTTACCTCTATGTTGGAGGGTCTTAAGCTGTCGTTAGGGTTATGATGCCTTTCAGTAACCTTCGCTTTAACAACGCCACTCACAAAGTAGTAAGAAGATTATGTCGAGGATGGAGGGTGGTCACAAAATGGAAGGGGAAGTGGTCATATAAATTGTTATATAGTCATGCCCGGGCTAGAGCGAAGTCTTGTTGGAACATATACAACCTTCTAGTGGTCACTTCCTCTATTCAGGACTTGGAAAATATCTACAGCATGTTGATATAGATGAGAGCGCTCGCCTAAAGACCTTCTCCAAAGAGTGGTGCTCCGTGATATCCCTTTTGATGCCAACGAATGTGGGAAACTTTGTAAGGCGATGGGTACTTTAACATATCCATTAATCATTTTTGCTCACCTAAATGAATTTTTTTCGCCCCAAAAGAATCTCAAAAAGTCAATTTTGTCGTACTTGGGCCTTTACACTTCCTGTCTGTCTTGTCTTTCTGAGACAAGAGTTGGAGGTTCCTTAGGACGCAGATTTGTATCGTAAATCCTGACCATCGACGCCCATTTCTTTTTCCAAATCAGTCATGCTCTGCCCAGGATTCTCTCTCAATCGATCTTCTCTTTCAATTTGTAGTCGAACTTATTACCTCTCTTGCTATTGGGTCGCTTGCTGTGAGTTGCTTTGGCAGCAGTCACTTTTCCCTGATGGTTTTTGCTGCAATTCTTGGCTACGTCGTAAACTTGGGTCTTTTGGTAGCCAAACCACACAATAATTTCTGTCGGCCATTTTCGGCGCGAAGGTATTCGAGTTTTTGTGTTACCTAACAGGAGATTTCGCATGCGCGTAATATGGTCTTTCCCTCAATACAACCAGAATTACCTCGACAATCCTATAAATTCTAAAATTAGTCGGCTTTTAATACAAATTTTTTTATAAAATTTATTTAGGAACTTTAAAAACAGAATGAGGCTAATTGTTTTTGTCAAATTGCTTTATCTTTTACAGGAGAACATTTCTTGGTCGTTGAGGGTTTTCAAAAACTAACTAAAAGTGATGTAATAGAGTTAAATATTGTATCTTTTAATAATGAACTCAAGATTGTAATAGATTTTTTTATTTTTATAGGGCTATTTCGTATACTAAGAGACTGTGATTTTATTGCTATTCAATTCTTTCTTAGGTTGTTGTCAAAATAATAAACATTATTTATGAGCGATTTAAATAACAATAAAAGAAATGTCAGTTTTATGGAAGCCCAACAGATATTTTTTTAAATTTTAAGAGGTTGCTTCCAAAAGTATCTACTTATAGTGAATGTAATGAAAACAGTTCTTGATGCTTCGGTTAAATCACTTAAAAATTAAGTGCTGGTAAGTGGGTAAATGTGGTGTGTGATTTGTAATTATTCAGTGAGTAAAGAATTAAACCTGATAAAATTTTGCGAAGCTGAAACATTTGTCAGCAGAAATTATTGGGGTCAAAATCACATCGAGTGATTTTTTGTTTTACAATCATATTTGACAACATTGGGTTACTTGTTGGTAATTTTCCAGAAAGATAGTAATCCTTTGATGTCTGTCATTGATAGTTTGAGAGGTACACAGGTCCTTTAAATAGAATGACTATTTTTACTCTATCAACGATACTACTAACACCAGCTAGTGGTAACTGCAGTCCAGAGCAGAATTCTTTAGGCCGCTAAAATCTTAGTATATTTTTGGTTAATTTGGCTAAAATTTTCAAGGCAAATATCCAATGGTAATTAATAAAAACCACCAAAAAGATTTATTCAACACTTTATTAACTTCAAGTTTTTACCATAATACAATGGTTGCGAGCTGGCTAATCACTGGTAAAAAATATCACACGGTGTGTGGACCCTGAACTATATTCCTATCAATTCTGCATTTTCAATGCCATATGAAACAAAATTATCTGGTCCAGTCCTTGTAAAAGATCTTCAATGATTTTTGAATTGACAATTTGCTAACAGTCAGCTCCAAATCTTCCTTGGTTTACCGTGGAGTGACTCGATGCCCGCCTTGACTGCTTGACTTGGCGGATTCGCATTTTGCCAATTTCTTCACCTTACCCGTCTGGTCCAGTGGACGAGAAAAGTTTGGAGTTACTTTGTTACAAAATTATAAATGCAGTTATTCAGGATTTATAATACATTTCAACAAACGTTTGTTTCAATATTACTTTGTTACTCCTGCCTCTTTGTGTGATCTATGTCTGTTTGTTCCACATAAGATCGACATTTATATCCATTGTTTGCATAATATTTTCGACTATTTTTGTATCAGAGTGAAGATGTTTTGCAGGTAACTTCTAAGTTGTATTATTGAAGCTTTCATTGGTGTTTTGGGTATGGCCACCTAATTACGTTTCTTTAAAACAGATCTTCATATACTGGCCAAATATTTTTGGCAACGTTGGCATAGAGCGGGACTGGATGACTATAATTTATTCCTATAGCTTGTGCGGAACCATATTTTCTTTATTTATTCTCATTCGTGGAAATTTTATGTAAATACAGCCATGATATTCGTCGCCATACCTTCTACAGAATCTAAATTTATTTTTACAGGAAAAGCATGGCAAGTGGTTACTTCTTTAACCAATTTTTTCTTTTTCTTTAAGTTTTTTATCTTTCCTGATTTTGCGTAGTTGGCTTGCCATTCTTTTCTCGACATACACTGACTTTTCTTAAATTGAAATTCATTACACTATGAATTTAGATCTAGAACTGCTATAAAGGTTTTCGAATTGCTATCACTAATGTGGTTGCCGCATTTATCACCAAATTTTTTCAATTATTTAAAGGTTTTTCATGGTTTTCACTTTCTTCTTTCTTTTCATTTACTATCTTTTCACACAGAGTATCGAATACCGTTCTCGAGGCACTGTGCATGTGTGTCATTGTAAGATCGTGTGCATTCTTGTTAAGGCTCTTTCCAATAATCACATCTCGCTCAGTGCCTAAGAGTCTCATCACAAACACAGTGCGCCGATTTATTTTATAGTCATTATTCAAATAAGGCCCAGATGAAATTTTGCCACGTCCGAGTCGCAAATCTCAATTATTTTAAACCCAAGCTCTTCGTGAGCTAATTTTTCAAAATGCACATTTTGTTTATAGGCTATGTAAATAAGAAATTCTGACAAAACACTTAAGACGCCGATAAACACAATTATTCGGTAGCAATGAGTCAAGTTTCTTGAGCAGTTGCGCCCACATCTTTTGATTCTTTATATTTATCCGTGAACCGATTGCCATGGAATTTACGCTTTGGTGGCTTTGAATTGCGTTCACTACTTCCATGTCAGCATTTTGGATATGCCCGCATTTTTGAATCTGCTAAAAATCACACGCAATGAGATAAAAATGGGACTGAACGTTTCAACCTGGAACTGCACTATTGAGTTACTTAAAATCTGACTGACCCTCTATATACGAAAAGGTAGGTATAATATGATTCACACAAAAGTCTTATTTTTTAGCTCTCCGTCGTCCAGCATTTTGGCCTGTAAATCTGCACTTTGGTCTTGCTACCTGATCAACAACATCTTTTCCTTTCATTCTTTGCCGAATCTAGGTGTTAGTCTTCTTGTCTTTTAAAATGATACCAAACATAGATCTCTCCATTACTCTCTGCATCCATATTTGTTTTGGTGAAAGTCTTTTGGCAGCCGTAAGTTAATGCTAATAGCACAAACACGAGTTTTTAAACATTGTGGTAATTTACTACTTCTGAGAATGTATTTCAGTTCTTGGAAGCTTACCCACGCAAATCTTCTTTTAATCTCAGCAGTTTGGTTTTCTTTCTTTTCACTACTTTTCATTACTTGTCCTAAGTAATAATATTCATGCAGATCCTTAACAATTCTATTTTTGACTTGAATGTTTCTTTGGTCATCACTATCCGTCATCGTCTTTGTTTTTTTAAAATTTATGATTAATCCAACTTTTTCAGAGAGGTTTGTAGGATGGTGTCGTCGGCAAATCTTAGATGATTTAACCGTTTTACATTGATTTCATTGCCCTTTATTTTCTAGAGTAAACTTTTGAATACATTTTCCAGCGTAACTAGTTTTGGGTACAGTGGTATGTGATAATAGTTCACCTTTTCTGTTTTCTTTTTATTGCTTAGGCGGTTTGTAATAATTTTCATAAATAGCTTATAAAGTTGCAATAGCAAGGAGATTGGATTGTAATTTGTTATTTCGCACTTATCTCCTTTCTCGTGTAGTAAGAAGGTCACTGCTTCAGTCCAGCTACTGGGAACTTTTCCGTAGCGTAAATAATCGTTAAATAGTTGTTTAATATTTTCTAGTAGTTCCTGTTGGCTTTCCTTCAACATCTCTGTTAATATTTCATCTTGTCCTGGTCCCTTGTTATTTTTCATTTCTCTTAGAACTTTGTTATTTCAAATTCATCTATATCAGGTAATTCTTCAGAGTTCACATTCATGACCTTTCTTGTCAGTGTTGTTTTGCCTCATCATCCGGATCTGTCTTAGAGCTATATATCTCAGCGTAGTTGCTACAGCTATTTTTTGTTTACCTCTCTGTTCTTTACTGTCTGGACTTTTCAACTAGATTATTTGTTTTCTACGTAGTGTTGGTCGTAAGCTCTTCATTTCTCTATTATTCTGTATTACTACTTCTATTCTTTGTTTGTTATTATATCATTTAATATCTTTTTTAGTTATTTTTCTTATTGTTTTGTTTTTTCTCTGTGTTTCATTTTCCTTGTTCTAAACATTCTCCGTTGTTTTATGATATTTTGTACTGCTGCTAATTTTTTCTCCTTTCTCCCCTTTTTCGGGTTACTTTAAATCCCGTTTTTAAAATACCGTTCGTTAATTTCTCATTTTTTTCATCTATCCCTCTGTCAGAAGTTTTGTTGTCTCTTTTTAATTCTTGCTTTAACGATTCTCCGTATTCTTGACCTTTCTCTTTAAGTATATGTATATCTATAAGTGCTGTCCTTTTGATCAGTTTTTTTCATTTTTAATTGATACGTGTTCTAACCAACTGGTCGTCGCTTTCTGCATTGAATTATTTTATTACAGTGACATCTTCGAAAATTTCTTTGTTTGTTGATATGATGTAATCTATTTCATTTTTGGTTGCTCTATCTGGACTTATCCAGGTTCACTTCCTCTTGGGAATTTTTTTAAAAAAGGTATCCATAGCATGTTCTGTATTTCATCTATTCCAATAATTTATTACCTCTTAAGTTTCGAGTTTCCGATTTAGTTTTCGTTTTCTGTCCCCTTTTCGCTCTGTTCTCCAATCGAGATTGTTAGTTTTGCAGGGTGGTTTTCAATCGCTGCCATTACATTGCCGTAGAATAAATCGATCGTTTCTCTGTCACTAGTTGACGTGGGTATGTAGATTTATATTATTTTTATAGCGCAGGGGTTATTTAGTTTTGGAACATCTGTCATTTCTGACATCTGCCAAGCCTTATAATTTTTCATCTGTGACAGATAGTGAAATAACGTTTTCAGTATTCAACTGATCGCGTGTTATCGCCGCCTGCGGCTATTACTAGTGATAGTGCATTCCTTACAACAATTAATATTAGTAAGTACTAAATTCACTATAATAGAACCCCTGCGGAGGGGTTCCTGTCCATTATGAGCGCTAACGATAACAAAAGAAACAGTGACGATTTATCGCCATCAGAATATGAACCGAATAAAAAATATTTGTTCGAGCCAAAAAACTTAATTACAAAAAACAAATTCTATTTAAATGAAAAACAAATCGAAAATGCTGGCAAAATTATCTATCAAGGCAAGCACGCTGCGGCAATCAACTCGATGGATACAGCTAATCTGCAGACGCAAGTCACACCAGTACCCGTTGAAAAGAAAATAAAATTCCGCCTTTATATTTACATAATGCTGATAAACTCAATTACCAGGAAATACTACAGGAACTAAAAGATAAAACCACAACTGAATTTACAACAGTCCACAAAAACAATCAACTAAGATTAAATCTAACAAGCATAGAAGATTATCGATGTATGACAAAACACTACAGTGAAATGAAATTAAGTTATCACACTTTTAAGGACCCGGAAACAAATAATCTCTCGGTAATTATCCGGAATATTCCTGTATCACTGACGGAAAGAAATAGAAACCGAATTAACAGACTTAAAATACCCCATTAAAAAGATTGCGCGCTTGTATAACAAGAATAGATATCCAATCCCTCTTTGTGCGGTGGATCTTGAAAATACACAGGAAGGTAGGAAAATCTTTAGCTTAACAAGACTTAATTATTGCGTAATTGACGTTGAACTACGAAGAAAATCTTCAGAAATCCTGCAGTGTAAAAATGCCAACTATATGGCCACACGCGCAACTACTGCCAATCTCTGCCACGATGTGTGAAATGCACAGGTAACCATCTATATGATAACTGCCCAAAAACCAAATGAGGAACCACAGTGTGTTAACTGTTTGGAAAACACCCGCAAACTATAGAGGATGCAGCTACTTCCTTAAGATAAAGCAGTCAACAAATAGCAACTACAGAACACCGAATAAGACATTTGCACAAGCAACCTTAAATAAGCAGGAGAGCCATAACCAGCCGCCCTCACCTAGTCAACGCCAAGGACGTGCACCCCAAGCTAATGCCAACCAGGCGGGCGAATCTCAAAACGAAACTGACCTTATCACAACAATATTAACAAAACTTGTTGAATTACTCATTCCACACCTAGAAGCTTTGTCAGCAGTCACTTTTCCCTGATGGTTTTTGCTGCAATTCTTGGCTACGTCGTAAACTTGGGTCTTTTGGTAGCCAAACCACACAATAATTTCTGTCGGCCATTTTCGGCGCGAAGGTATTCGAGTTTTTGTGTTACCTAACAGGAGATTTCGCATGCGCGTAATATGGTCTTTCCCTCAATACAACCAGAATTACCTCGACAATCCTATAAATTCTAAAATATTACAAATTTTTTTATAAAATTTATTTAGGAACTTCAAAAACAGAATGACGCTAATTGTTTTTGTCAAATTGCTTTATCTTTTACAGGAGAACATTTCTTGGTCGTTTTTGTCTGAATATAATCTAGAGAACTTTAATTTTTGATGAGCCGTAATATTAAGCAATTTAATGATTTGAGCTTTTTGGACTTCATAGAGAGATTCTGTTGAATTATAAACGTAGTGTAGTTAATTTTGCTACAAATGGTATTTATTTGATTTTCTTTTTTTGGGATGTGATGGACAACTGCTATTCTTTTACAAGTTTTGACAAAACCTGTTACCTGCAGAAATTACTAAAAAGTGTCAATAATGTTAGTACACTGTGGAGCAACAGATTCATTCTCCCTAAATCTTAGCTTTTGATTAACTAATATGGATGAAGTATTCAGTATAAATCTTAATATAAATCTGGCCCTAGAAATACCTAAAAAAACAAAGTTTAATCAATTTCCGAAGACAATGCAAAATTTATCTGAATTTGCCCGCCTTCCTTTTCAACCCCCACCAACAAAGGCTGCAATAGCAGATTTTGATTAACTCTTTGGATTTGTTTGACATGGGTTACCAGTGCGTTTTCCGTCTTTGAGGTTTCATTCATAATGGCACTCCTAACTGCGCACTCCGGACGCTTGCACTTTTTGGCCACTTTTGGATTAATTTTAAAGAAAGCGTACTATTGGCGGATTTTTTCTTGTTGCACATGAAATAAACCGTTGCTATATATACATTTGACAAATAAGTGCTTCATGAATTAAATAAACAGAAACCAGTGGAGTATTTGCTTCGTATCAGTAAAAGTGCAAGTTCATTATAATTTTTGAGTTTTTTTTTATTTTTCGTTTGTAGCTTTACATCGAACATGTATATTGAAAATCTCTCCCAAATCGATAAAGCAGATTTTGAGATCTGGGGTGGTAAAAACTTTTGCTCTACACTCTAAAGTTAGTGTATCGCAAATTTGGCAAGAAAATGTTTAAAGACCTGTTCTATTCTATTCAGATATCGAAACTTTATTTTATTTAAATGTGTTTGTACAATATATTGGCTTTCACAATGCGCTCTGGTGGTTTATTGTTTACGAAAGTACCTCCTAATCTTTACTGTAATTTGGAAAGATATGAGATCCTACGTATTTGATAGTTTTTTTGTTTTTTTTTTGTTATTTGTCAATTTGCAATGAACAAACAGGGAAATTTTACTTAAACATTTATGTGTAATGGTTACAAAGTCATTTTTTCTTAAATCAAAAGTTCAACATAGAAAGGTGTGACGAAAATGTTGAGGGTTTTCAAAAACTAACTAAAAGTGATATAATAGAGTTAAATATTGTATCTCTTAATAATGAACTAGGGCTATTTCATATACTAAGAGACTGTGATTTTATTGCTATTTAATTCTTTCTTAGGTTGTTGTCAACATAATAAACATTATTTATGAGCGATTTAAATAACAATAAAAGAAATGTCAGTTTTATGAAAGCCCTAAAGACATTTTTTTTAAATTTTTAAGATGTTGCTTCCAAAAGTATCTACTTATAGTGAATGTAATGAAAACAGTTCTTGATGCTTCGGTTAAATCACTTAAAAATTAAGTGCTGGTAAGTGGGTAAATGTGGTGTGTGATTTGTAATTATTCAGTGAGTAAAGAATTAAACCTGATCAAATTTTGCGAAGCTGAAACATTTGTCAGCAGAAATTATTGGGGTCAAAATCACATCGAGTGATTTTTTGGTTTACAATCGTATTTGACAACATTGGGTTACTTGTTGGTAATTTTCCAGAAAGATAGTAATCCTGTGATAAGTCTGTCATTGATAGTTTGAGAGATACACAGGTCCTTTAAATAGAATGACTATTTTTACTCTATCAACGATACTACTAACACCAGCTAGTGATAACTGCAGTCCAGAGCAGAATTCTTTAGGCCGCTAAAATCTTAGTATATTTTTGGTTAATTTGGCTAAAATTTTCAAGGCAAATATCCAATGGTAATTAACAAAAACCACCAAAAAGATTTATTCAACACTTTATTAACTTCAAGTTTTTACCATAATACAATGGTTGCGAGCTGGCTAATCACTGGTAAAAAATATCACACGGTGTGTGGACCCTGAACTATATTCCTATCAATTCTGCATTTTCAATGCCATATGAAACAAAATTATATGGTCCAGTCCTTGTAAAAGATCTTCAATGATTTTTGAATTGACAATTTGCTAACAGTCAGCTCCAAATCTTCCTTGGTGTACCGTGGAGTGACTTGATGCCCGCCTTGACTGCTTGACTTGGCGGATTCGCATTTTGCCAATTTCTTCACCTTACCCGTCTGGTCCAGTGGACGAGAAAAGTTTGGAGTTACTTTGTTACAAAATTATAAATGCAGTTATTCAGGATTTATAATACATTTCAACAAACGTTTGTTTAAATATTACTTTGTTACTCCTGCCTCTTTGTGTGATCTATGTCTGTTTGTTCCACATAAGATCGACATTTATATCCATTGTTTGCATAATATTTTCGACTATTTTTGTATCAGAGTGAAGATGTTTTGCAGGTAACTTCTAAGTTGTATTATTGAAGCTTTCATTGGTGTTTTGGGTATGGCCACCTAATTACGTTTCTTTAAAACAGATCTTCATATACTGGCCAAATATTTTTGGCAACGTTGGCATAGAGCGGGACCGGATGACTATAATTTATTCCTATAGCTTGTGCGGAGCCATATTTTCTTTATTTGTTCTCATTCGTGGAAATTTTATGTAAATACAGCCATGAAAGTCATGGTAAGTGGTTACTTCTTTAACCAAAGGGTTGGTCATTTTTTCTTCTTCTTTAAGTTTTTGATCTTTCCTGATTTTGCGTAGTTGGCTTGCCATTCTTTTCTCGGCATGACCTATACACTGACTTTTCTTAAATTGAAACTCATTACCATATGATTTTGGATCTAGAACTGCTATAAAGGTTTTCGAATTGCTATTACCAATGTGGTTGCCAAAATTTTTCAATCATTTAAAGGTTTTTCATGGTTTTCACTTTCTTCTTTCTTTTCCTTTACTATCTTTTCACACAGAGTATGTTCGCATACCGTTCTCGAGGCACTATGCATGTGTGTCATTGTAATATCGTATGCATTCTTGCTAAGGCTCTTTCCAATAATCACATCTCGCCCAGTGCCTAAGAGTCTTATATATATATATATAAACACAGTGCGCCGATTTATTTTATAGTCATTATTCAAATAAGGCCCAGATGAAATTTTGCCACGTCCGAGTCGCAAATCTCAATTATTTTAAACCCAAGCTCTTCGTGAGCTAATTTTTTAAAATGCACATTTTGTTTATAGGCTATGCAAATAAGAAATTCTGACGAAACACTTAAGACATCGATAAATACAATTATTCGATAGCAATGAGTCAAATTTCTTGAGCAGTTGCGCCCACATCTTTTGGTTCTTTATATTTATCCGTGAACCGATTCCCATGGAATTTACGCTTTGGTGGCTTTGAATTGCGTTCACTACTTCCATGTCAGCATTTTGGATATGCCCGCATTCTGAAATCTGCTAAAAATCACACGCAATTAGATAAAAATGGGACTGATCGTTTCAACCTGGAACTGCACTATTGAGTTACTTAAAATCTGACGACCCTCTATATACGGAAAGGTAGGTATAATATGATTCACACAAAAATCTTATTTTTTAGCTCTCCGTTGTCCAGCATTTTGGCCTGTAAATCTGCACTTTGGTCTTGCTACCTGATCAACCACATCTTTTCCTTTCATTCTTTGCCGAATCTAGGTGTTAGTCTTCTTGTCTTTTAAAATGATACCAAACATAGATCTCTCCATTACTCTCTGCATCCATATTTGTTTTGGTGAAAGTCTTTTGGCAGCCGTAAGTTAATGCTAATAGCACAAACACGAGTTTTTAAACATTGTGGTAATTTACTACTTCTGAGAATGTATTTCAGTTCTTGGAAGCTTACCCACGCAAATCTTGTTCTTCTTCTAATCTCAGCAGTTTGGTTTTCTTTCTTCTTACTACCTTTAATTACTTGTCCTAAGTAAGCATATTCATGTAGATCCTTTGACTTGAATGTTTCTTTGGTCATCACTATCCGTCATCGTTTTTGTTTTTTTAAAATTTATGTTTAATCAAGCTTTTTCAGAGAGGTTTGTAGGATAGTGTCGTCGGCAAATCTTAGATGATTTAACCGTTTTACATTGATTTCATTGCCCTTTATTTTCTAGAGTAAACTTTTGAATACATTTTCCAGCGTAACTAGTTTTGGGTACAGTGGTATGTGATAATCGTTCACCTTTTCTGTTTTATTTTTATTGCTTAGGCGGTTTGTAATAATTTTCATAAATAGCTTATAAAGTTGCAATAGCAAGGAGATTGGATTGTAATGTTATTTCGCACTTATCTCCTTTCTCGTATAGTAAGAAGGCCACTGCTTCAGTCCAGCTACTGGGAACTTTTCCGTAGCGTAAATAATCGTTAAATAGTTGTTTAATATTTTCTAGTAGTTCCTGTTGGCTTTCCTTCAACATCTCTGTTAATATTTCATCTTGTCCTGGTCCCTTGTTATTTTTCATTTCTCTTAGAACTTTGTTATTTCAAATTCATCTATATCAGGTAATTCTTCAGAGTTCACATTCATGACCTTTCTTGTCAGTTGTTGTTTTGCCTCATCATCCGGAACTGTCTTAGAGCTATATATCTCAGCGTAGTTGCTACAGCTATTTTTTGTTTACCTCTCTGTTCTTTACTGTCTGGACTTTTCAACGAGATTATTTGTTTTCTACGTAGTGTTGTTCGTAAGCTCTTTATTTCTCTATTATTCTGTATTACTACTTCTATTCTTTGTTTGTTATATATTTTAATATCTTTTTTAGTTATTTTTCTTGTTTTGTTTTTTCTCTGTATTCCATTGTGTTTCATTTTCCTTGTTTTATTAACATTCTCCGTTGTTTTATCATATTTTGTACTGCTGCTAATTTTTTCATCTTTCTTCCTTTTTTCGGGTTACTTTCAATCCTGCTTTTAAAATACCGTTCGTTAATTTCTCATTTTTTCATCTATCCCTCTGTCAGAAGTTCCGTTGTCTCTTTTTAATTTTTGATTTAACGATTCTCTGTATTCTTGGCCTTTCTCTTTAAGTACATGTATATCTATCTATAAGTGCTGTCCTTTTGGTCAGTTTTTTCATTTTTAATTTACACGTGTTCTAGCCAAGTGGTCGTCGCTCTCTGTATTGAATTATTTTATTACAGCGACATCTTCGAAAATCTCTTTGTTTGTTGATATGATGTAATCTATTTCATTTTTGGTTGCTCCATCTGGACTTATCCAGGTTCACTTCCTCTGTGGATTCTTTTAAAAAAGGTATCCATGGCATGTTCTGTTTTTCATGTATTCCAGTAATTTATTACCTCTTGAGTTTCGAGCAGCATAGTTTCCGATTTTCTTTTCGTTTTCTGTCCCCTTTTCGCCCTGTTCTTAGTTCTGCAGGGTGGTTTTCAATCGCTGCCATTACATTGCCGTAGAATAAATCGATCGTTTCTCTGTCACTAGTTTACGTGAGTATGTAGATTTAGATTATTTTTATAGCGCAGGGGTTATTTCGTTTTAACATTAGAAAGGCAACTCGATTTGAAATTCCTTTATGCATTTTAATGTAGGATACTGTCTTTTTATTTCACACCATTGTACGTGTTCTCCTCCTTAACTTTGTATTACAAAATATTTCCTGTTTGTAGTGTACAGTGGTTTTCTTCCCTTCGTACTTTTGAAATATTTAAGATATACCTATCTAATTTCTATCAGCTCTTATTCCAGTTTGACCTTATGTTGTACGTTATGTAATCTCGTTTTATATTGTTGTCTGCGGAGCAATTGCCACCCCCAGAATCCGCGAGGCTGACCTCCAAAGCAGTGGGGGATTGTAGGATGTTTTTGTTACTCGACGTTGCATTGGAAGCTAGATGACTATTGAGTTACCAGGCGAGCCCTACGTGTTGGTAACTTAGTGGTGGCCTATCTAGCTAAGACTAGATGTGTTGCTGCCCCATTTTAAGCATGACTCCATATTCAGCCACGTCGAAGACAACCTGACGCTCGCTAAGAGTACTGTGTCTGCCTGTTGGTCCACGGGAAGTATTTTATTTCTCTCCTACCCGGCATATCTACCGTGAACTTTCCCAATCCGCCACTTTACAGGCACTTACAGCCTTCCCCGAGGGGTCACATAAGTATATTAAATAGTCACTAGAGCGTTCTTGCTAATTGCTCACATAAACTAATTTAGAATTCGAATTCTAGAAAAAGTAGCTCTGGGCTGTATTCTGTGCATGTTGGAGGGGTTTAATGGAAAAACAATGAGTTTTTGAAAGTTTTAGGTCATTCTAAGCTCCTTTATTAAAAAGCACACTATATATAAGCATAATTTAAGAATTATTTTTGATTTGCCCCAAAAAACTTTACATTCAAAATTTTATTAGTTGTCATATTGTATATTTACACTAAAAATGTTAGCTAATTTAACTGATAAGATACTGAGCTTTGGTGGATCCTAAAAATTTTGCATTAGAACTTGAATGCTGACAGATATTATCAACAACTCAAATTTCGTTCAAGTAGATACAAGGAAAACAAAGTGATGAAGAGTTAGAACAACATTTTCATGGCAGTCGTCTCGAAAATGCTTAAGAGCAATATACTAACAATACAATGTTCTGCATTAAACTAAACAGGACGTTCACCTCTGTTCAATGATAATAAAGCGGCTGCTGTAATGTTGAAAAGATAAAAATGTGGATAGTCTTTTCTTTTATTGTTGTATGTATTATGAGCTATTATACAATTACTTAATATCTGGTCCAACCACCTCTGTTACTAATTATAGCTTCACACCTTTTGATTATGCTTTTGATGAGGTTTTCTGCATAATCATTTGGCAAAGGTCGCTATATCTTCTTAGTTTGAAATGTTAGCTGCTTTATCCTGTACAACGGCTTTGCTTTAAGCTATATTTTCATGCACGGCGACATATTTTCAATCCAATTAACATCTGGGGACATCCTCGTCCATTTCATAGTAGTGGCGTTATTTTATTGTTTCCACGCACTGTAGTGTTTTATTATTTTACAGCTTTTTTATATGTCAATTTCTGTTCTTGTGTCATGATTTATTAAAAGCACTGAATTATCTGATATCAATAACACAATGTATCAACAAACTATGTACTGCGCAAATAAAAATTCAACGAATTAACATAGATGTCGCTGTGATGCCTTCTTACCAAATAACAACGGTCATTTTCTTGTCATAAACTGAATGATAGATTCAATTGGTGGAAAACATAAAAAGTATACGGTGAGATTTATCTATGACACTAATGTAGCATGTCCATAACCGAGGGGAAGGATGTTTCTAACGTAGTAATTAAAAAATTTCAGTATGAAATAAGGCAAATCACACTCAAATTAGAAAAAAGGGGAAAGTAGCTTGGTGATTGGTAATATAGAAAATGGATTTAATGAGTTCTCTGACCACCGCCTTTCGTAAACATTCCTATAATCCTCTAACTAGGTGCTGCCGGAACTGGTCTTTTTATCTTAGTATATAAAAAAAGAAATTTTTAAATGTTAAGTTTAATATAGGTAAAAAAGGTCAAGGCTCAGTTGGATTTTTTGATGGGGATAGAATGTCTTTTTGATTCAAAGCAAATTAAAAGCGTGTTCAAAAAACCAGTTTTGTTTCAATTTACTAAGCAGTACGATTGGTTTTAGCGTTTTTTGTTCATTTTTAATTCCAGCAAGCGCAAATTGCGCCTATAATTTCACTTTCCCTGCCAATATGCGAAAATAAATTTCTGTTATCTCCTCCGGCTCCGCTCTTTCCGGACCCAATTAATAAATTAAAATTTATTGCGCCGCTACTTGCAGGCAAGCAGCTCGGCAAATACGGATTAGCACACAATAAATCCGGAAATTCAAAGCGCCGCCGAAAAACAAACTGCGCAGCCGACATGGCGGGCCAAGTCAACTTGCGCTTTAAATATTTGATCGGCCCCGCGCTCCCGCGCCGCTGTCAGCTCCAATTGGCACGTGAAATCATTGGAGCTTTTTGCGCGGCCGGAATTTTAATGAGTTACATCAAAAGTTCATGGGGCCATTGTTCTGCCCGCCGCCGGGAGATAATAAAATTTGCGTTTAGCTGTGCAACTGCAACGCGACGTTTGGTTTTATTCGGGCTCGCGAAACTTTCCTTGTTTGCTCCCGTTTCTGCGAAGCCCCAAGCTTCGCAGTCAAAGTGGCTTGTTTTTCAGGCCCGGAACGACGTTTTAATTAAGTCTGAGCAGTTGGTAGAGTTCCAAGCATTGCTAATTATTTTCAGTATTAGTCTGGCAGAGGAGGAAACGCTGCTTTGATCGACAGGTTTGTAAATTAAATTGCACATACGGTTCGTAAACAGTTTCCAGTGTATACGGGATGCCCTTCAAGCTATGAAGAGCTATCACATCAGCTTTGTGTACCATCCATGAGATTTTCTCTAGTTGCTCCGTTTTTCACGTATTTAAGTTTAATAGTAGGGCCAGTTACGCCAGAGTGGTCCAAACGGTTGAGGCGCGGACTACGATGTGGGCGGACCCGGATTCCATTCCCAGGGCTTTTTGATGTCTGGCGGGTGGCCTACTTAATCACTAAAAATAATTGAGTACCTGCATTTACTCGAACAAGGCGTAATAACTGAGGTCCCCGCACCATAGGTGGTACGACCAAACAAACATTCAACCGTATGGGAACCTTCCAAATATTTAAAAGCATTTAATAGTCTCTTGATATTTGGTTGATCTCTCCAAGTAGGTTATTTTTGGTACAATATTGAACTGTCTAAAATTTTTGATTTATTTCTGATATTTTCAAGAATATCAGCTGAAACGTTCTTTAAAATTTCGTTTTCTTGTGGTTTGAAATGATTTTGCTTACATTTTTCTTAGGTAATGTTGCCCTATATACACTACTGTTTATTGAAATTGCAACATCATTAAAAACACTATATTGCATTTAAACTTGTATATGGAATAAAGCGTTCTGTAATGAGAAAATGATTCAGTTCGAGAATCATATTTTCTTTTACCAGAATTTTGGCAAAGAATTGATCGCCGTAGTAGCATTGTAACTCAAATATGGAACCACTGGGTCATAGAAGGTACTCAAACACGGGGTCTGGAGCCGTATGTAGTACTACCAAATGGAAGGATCGTCACCATTAGAGGTTTACGATTACAGACTCGCAGTAGTTCAAGTTCCCTAGCACAACAATGGTGACCTACTGATTGTCCACTTCCTATGTTTGACTTTGATTACTTTCAATGAGACTAACAGTATGACGCCCTTTCCTGTACCAACAGCTAAGCCTATAATAGGTAACAAAAAAAGGTTGGTGGATATGCAAGTGACATACCTATAATCGTCTTTTCTGGTGATTTTAGATTTTGTTTAAAATAAAACGATGGTTGAATGTTAATATCCGTAGATGCAAAGAAAGTTAGCAAGAAGAATGCATTTTAACGAGGCATACAATACCAACTATGAGTATTAGAGTATGGGGAGCTATCAGCCATATCAGGTTATCTGTAGTCAGATGTAGCATGTAATGCTTCCCTTTGCTTCAGAAGGCGCCGCAAATAATGTTTCAACAAGATAACACTCGACCACATGTAGTACGCAGTACATCAAACTTTCTTCCTCAAAATAGAGTGGAAATTGTAGCGGGGCGAAAACTCTAAAAAAGATTTTCTATGACGGTCCTATTTTTAATTGCTTTAGAGCCAGTCCGCACAGACCGTAATTAATTCGTGCCAAAACAGTTGAGCAATCGGTTTCTTTTACCTGGCAAGATTCCAGGAAATATTTTCCCTCAACTACAATCAGCAAGATTGTCGAGTATCGATTCAAATATGGTCAAAAAACCGACAAAAATTGTCAGATTGTAGTTAGCCGTAGTAATGTGCACTTTTTCCTACTCAAGTTTATCGATATATACCGCTAGATATATTTTGCTTGTTTATCATGGATATCGCTTACATTAAAACATGTATTCATCAATCGATTGTGTTTTTATAAAACTCTCGACTTCATCGACTGATAGTGTCTAAAATATTATTGCGCTAAGAGTACAGCGGTGTCCTTGGAGATTTGGCTGAATTATGGAAGCCTGTCAGTTATGATTTTTTTATTGTCTTAACAATTGGTAAGTATACAAACTATGAGCTAATGTGATAACCTGTACAATACTTGACATATATGCACACGTAATGGCGTGAAGAGGTAAACATCCATCGATCTCATCTCAGATTTATAGGTTGGATGAGCATTGTCTCTTGAGTCTTCTGTTATCTGTAGGCTGGCCTCAGTAGATTGAGATGATTATCAAGTCTGTTATGGTGTTCAGTGCTGCGCTCTTGGTTGAGTTTGCTCATGTAAGGAATTTTTATGTTCGTATGGTTGGAGACGTACCACGGTGCGTCCGCAATATTTCGGAGAATTTTGGATTGAGCTCGCTGTGTGATTGTTAGCGCAATTCCATAGTTCTAAGTTGTAAGTTCAGATTGGTCATAGTGCTGCTTTGTGAATTATCAATTTATTTTCTATATATTTTTTGGATTTGCGTTCTAGGCGCCTGTTTAGTTCTTTTGTTTTTAGGTCTATTTGTTTACGTTTTTCTGACATACGTTGCTTTCAGTTAAGTTTGCTGTCTAAGGGTAAGCCTAGATACGTAATGACTTCGCTTTGGGGTATGACTACATGGTTCATGCTTATTGGAGAACATTGTCCTTTTCTTAAGGTGAAGGATCGTGTGCTGCTAGAACCGTCCTATCGTCTGCGAATGTACCAACTGTGGTTTCATAGGTTGATGGAAGATCGGCTGTGTAGAGAACATATAGTAGTACGCCCAAGATGCTCCCCTTGTGGTACTCCAGATAGTATGGGAAAACGGTTGGACTTTTCATAGATGATTCTGGTTTCGAAGTGACTGTCCTTCAAATAAGATTTCATGTACAAAATTTTCATATCTAGCCCTGGAGCTTTTCTTGGATTTAGAGTCTTGATTACTTCTTGTATTTCCTTTGAAGCGAAGAATTTTAGTTGTTCCTTTGTTAGAACTGCCGTTGATAATTTTTTACTACTTCTTCTATTGTTATTGTAAGGGCAGGATAGTTGTGAAAGGTGTTCGGCGAATTAGGTTTGCCTTCTCTTTGTCACTTTTTGTCTTTGTGGCTGGGGGTATTATACATTTTCGATTAGGAGAGAAGTAGCTTTAGGGTTTCTTGTTGCTTTTATTGGTTTCCAGGTGGAATTATCTTGTCTTGAAAGATTAGGAAGATAAATTTCTACGGAAGCGTTTCTCATTGTGATTTTAGGTTGTTGCTAATATTATTATATATATTTTCTGCCACCAACTTCTTTTTTTCTGAAGGTATGTTGTTTGTTTTAATTGTTGGGCCACTTGTTGGTGTGGCGTTTCTCAATAATTAACCGGTCTATAAATATACCACTCGTTTACTGTTTGGTGGAGATTATGCGAGCTCGAGGTGGGGCCATACCTTATTGAGTAAGTGTAAATATTTATGGACAAATATTTTGTTAATTAAATCATTTATTTGCTTTAGTTTATAAAATGAACTTGTAAAGTTTCAGTTGGCGACTTGAATATTTTCTTGGTGCTGCAATTTCAACGAACAGTAGTGTAATTTGTTTTAATTTTTTTGTTTATGTTGTCTATTTAAGCATTTGCTTGAATGAATTGGAACAAACTTTTTGAAAGTATGTGTGATCTTTTTTTTCTTTCTTTACATGCTTTGAAATACTTGAAAACTTGAATGTTGTGCATTCTTCTGGTTAACTTTAGACCTTAGGAAAATTTTGATTTAAACTATTACTCTAATTTAATACTAAATTTTTATGGAATAATGTGCTTCTTTCAAACTGAAGTTAGTAAGGAATTGGTTATCTTATGTGCATGAATTTTTTCGGTTGAATGATCTGGAGAAAAGGTAATTGCTGTATTATTTTATTCAATGGTCACGTTTCATTTGTAGAAGAGTCATAACCCTCGTTTCGTTTTTTATAAATGACATGTCATAATTTGCAGGACCGTGCGTATTCAAGATGTTTATATAAAAGACAATTACAAATGTCCGTATTAAAATTTATCGTTGATCTACTAGTTCTAAAAAAAATTTAACTATGATACACAGTTATAATAGTTAACTATAGAAACAAATTTTGGGCGGTGATTTCTGATAGGAAAAAGAACAGAACCGTTGATTTGTAAGTCTATAATCTTGGATTGGATCTAACAATGTTAGGGTGTCTCATAGAGCTTACTGAAAGCGCGAACTTATTGCGTCATAGACTACAATGTCTTATAGTATATTAGTAACTAGCTCAGTATATACGACGCTTTTCAAGTAGCCTTACGATAAAAGGCAAACAGGCAATATTAGAGGATCATCTTGGCAAATGTTAACACCAAAGTGAGTTGGCGCTCTATTTTGTAACAGCCTTATGACCTGTTATATTGCCAATGGCATGTCTCGAAACAATGGAACTGAAGTGTCTTTTGGGAATCACATTGTGCGATTGAAGCTTTGTAAAAGAATGGCCAGTCCAACCGTCGGTGACGGTGATTTTTATCATTGCTTGGATATTCCTGATTAGCTCGCGTATGACTTGTGTATGATGATGATTCCATTTCTCCTACAGCTTACTTCATCTGTGAAATGGTCGGTTGTTAAAACCAACGGCAAAGACTTGGAGAAAATTTGCATGTGATAGTCTTTTATTTGTTGCAAGTGAGAAATAGTGTATTTAAAACTTATAATCATATTAAAACTTTGGAAATGAATTACAGAGTTCCATCAAAATTCAGGGAAAGTTGCTATAGTAAAAGAGTCAGCAATTTTTTGCATAAATTGTAACATAAAGCAATTCTAATTATCTAGGCGTTTTATTATAGTTTATAAATTGCAACGTCTTATTTTTGTCCTGCTTTTCAAGCAAAATTGTTTAATTATTTAGTCTATTATTTTAGCATTACTTTAATTTAGATTACTTTTGTCATATGTATTCTGGAAAAACTGAACATAATTTTTATTTAACTGTGGCAGTAAGAAAGTGTCCTTCCTGTTCAACTATTTTCTGCACATTACAAAAGTAAAAAATATTTAAATATCAATACTTTTATTTATTTAAACAAAATAACGTATTGGAGTATTTTTCTAATTTAGCTTATTGATTGCATTTTTGTTTTCATTGTGTTGATTTATTATTAAGCCACAATAATATTATTTTGCCATGATTCAAATAACATTGCATAGTTGCATACGTATACTAAGTTTTTTGGCTTTAATCGTAAAGAAATTCCGGCGCAAGTTTAGTTGTACATGGCAAAGCCAAAGTAAAGCGAACACCTGAGCGCACTCCAGGATGTTAGGCTGCTATAGTAAGAAATATTCTTAAATATATTTTTGCATTCTCTTAAATGGTAAAAATCGGAATAAATTAATATATAATTTTTAAGTTTTATGTAACATTTTATAGATCACAAAACATTTGCTAAAATTATGTGATCAAGAAGGAGAAGATAATGATTTTTACTTTCAAGCGTTTTATTTTAAATTTTCAATCTTGAGTGTGATTACTCAAACTTTTTGATAATTTTTTTTGTAATACTACCCAGAAAAGCTTCGGGACTGATTTTTTATTTTTTTACTTGTGCTATTTAAACACAAGAAATGGGTGTTACTCAATCATCTCATATCTTTTCTGAATAGATGTGGCCTTGGAAGAATTTTTACGTAAACTCAGTAGGTGGGAGGGCTGTGCTTACCAGCTATTTGGGTTGTTGGCTCATTTAGTTGGAAGTCACACGAGTGACGTGATCGGTGCAGATTCCATGTAGAAAATGGACATTAAGGTCAGCAAGCTTATGCTGATGAGTCAGTATGGAAGGTGTGAGGTAGTCACTGCAAGACCGCCACAGTACTATGTGCATTATATCAGAAGAGACAAACTTTAATAGGGATGCGTGTCATCAAATTTTACGCAGCGATTTAGAGAAACAGAAGCTTTTCTTGGTAGAGGAACAAAAAAAAAAACAGATTATCAAGTGTTCATAATTGATCTCAAATTTGTATTGCTAAATGGGAAGCGTCTACAAGATAATATGGCAATTCAAACGACTTTGACAGATGTGCTGAGAAGCATCTCGAATGAAGCTTTCTCTACGTCCTTCCATGACTTCCAGCAACGGTGGCATCTGTGCATAGATATCCAATGCGTCTACTTTGACGAGGCCTAGAACCATTAGTTGTTAAATTGAGTAGATAATTTAAATTAAATACAAACGTAATTTTCATTCGTTTGAAGAAAAACAAGCCAAAAAGCTTAACAGTGATAATTAACTGTAAACGCAATTGCTGTTGCTAGCCAAATATTTACATTATTTTCACGCTAGGCGCTTTCTGGTCGAAGTATTCTTAAATATTATCATTTCATGGCCATTTATTTTTTCAAAAATGTTAAAATTGAGATAAATTTAGATTGTGGCGCTCTCGTTAAAGGATTTGGCATCAGAAATTTGCAAAGAAATTCTTGTTGATTGTCATGGTGCAGGTTTAACTTGTGCAAGTCCAGCAATTCGAAAAAAATCGATCAGCGGTAGGATGTTCATCATTTACTCTTGATTGTATCACTCTACTAAATAAATCAGTTAATTAGACATGGCTTGCCCCTCCACCATTCAAATCATTCTGCAAGTCGTTGTTGGGATCGCGAATAACTGCCTCGCCGTATTGGTCTGAATATATTTCATGACAAAATTTCACGTTTCCAGCTCATTTTCTAGTTTTTGGACTCCGTTGTTGAATGTAGCCTGTAAAAGTTAATATTTTTGCTGTTTCTCTGCATCTCTGAATTGCGTGGTGGATTTTCAACAGTTTTGAATACTTCTTACGGACGTATGTTCCAACGTCCCGCGAAATTTGATTGCAATTGTCTGTTCTACTCGTCCGGCAATTGCAAATGTGACAATCAAACACCACATGAGCTCAACCACCGGCATCTACTTCCAGTTGGCCCGGCTAGTGAAGTCGTTCTCATTCACGCATGCGCACTGCAGTCCACTCATCGGCTATCAGGTCACATCGTGTCTGCGTGAACCGTTTTTTTTGTATATTAACACTTACTTGATGTTTTCGAAACAGACCTCGTTTGCAGTTATGCTGAAATATGAACGGAATTTACGTTTAACACTTTGAGGTTTTCTATAAATAACGCGGAATCTTAACTATATAGAAACATAGAAATAATTAAATTAGGTTTTTAAAATACGCAATTTTAATCGCAAATTGAGAAAAAAAAATTTCTGTGCTTACATATGATGTAGTTATTTTTTTTAATAAGATGTGTGTTTCTATACTGCATCATATTCCTCGCGGATTCCTTACATGTAGATGCCCTTCTAGCGAGCGAGTCAGCTGCGGCCTTACGGAAGTTTATTTGCTGCGCATTTTTCCCTGAATTTGGCAGCCGCACTGGAATGCGCGCCATAACCGGCACGCTCTCCAAATCCGCCATTATAGTTGGCGCATAAATCGCGGAAACTGCGTGCCCGGCTTAGCGAATTTCCGCGCTCGCCGCAATAATTGTTTCCATGATCGTTAGCAGGATCCGAATCGGGCTGTCTTAAGAACATTTGGATTAGTTTCGACTTCTGCGCCGTAATCACCGCTTGTTGCAGCTAAAAAGAGTTTCCGGGCCTTCATTTTGCTTCTCTTGTTTGGAATGTAGAATAATCTCTTACGAAGTAAAACATTGGGTATAATCTTAAAAAGATAAAATTTATGTTTTTTTCTTTCATTGCAGTATATATTATGGGGTATTGCGCAATTATCTAATATCTGGCCCGATCACTTCACACCTATTTGCCATAATTTGGACGATGTTTATATTTTTTTATTTGAAATGATGGCTGCTTCGCAGTATACATTAGCTTTCTTTTGAACTTTAACATCTGGGGCATTGCCGGTCATCCCATCTTTGTGACTCTATTTTGTTGTGTTCATGTCCTGCACATTTTGCCGTTTTGTTTAGAGTCATTGCCTTCTTGTATCATTTAACTTTGTTTCTATCAGAACCAAACAATTTTGCAGCAGACTGGTAAGCATTTTTGGTAGATGGTACACACATAAATTATGCGTAAACAGAATGAAAGGATCAAAATCGCGTTTACAGTATCTATAAACCTGCACTTTTACGGGGTGTTTCTTTCACTGTACGCTAAAGAATCCTATTGCACTTGCTGACATGGTCACTTGTATTTTGGTCTAGTCAAGAAAAATGCCCACAGCACCAACGTGACTTTGCAGTAATATCAGCTGCAATCGTATTCCACATTGTACGCTTTTGACAAGAAAGACCATATCGAGAAAGAAGACTCGCCGGTTAAGATAACAAGTGATTCTTCAATGTTGTTTTCACACGAGTGACTTCAAGTCGTATTTAGAGAGACCTGAATTTCTTACTTGTGTAGTTTCATTTGGCTTGTCTTCAAAGAGGCCCAAGATTGCTTTATGCTTCTTCACTATCGTGGCGCGGTCGGTTTCGCTCTGGCAGATCGTATATTTCCCACTTTCAAATATGGCCTTACCCACTTCTTAATGAATTCCTCCGACTTCCGCATATATTTGGCAGCTGTTTTGTAGGTCAGTTTTGCTTTTTTCGCATGGTTCACTAAAAACACTGCCTCGTGCCGCTTAAGGAATTTTTAACTCATTATAAAGATAACGAATCGACCGTCACCAACATCACAATGAGTCTGCAAACTGTATAGTGTGCAAAAAAGCAGAAAATAAAGTCTCAAACGAATTAACGTTCGTGTCATACAGACTATAATAGAAAAGTAAGATTAACCCGTTTAACAGAATTTTTGAGATGATAAGACGCAGTTGAAAATTAAGGTTATCGACATTCCCAAGGACCAACGTGACAAGAACATTCACAACAATAGTTAATGGAATCGTTTCTGTCAACTTGTGAACGAAACTAACATATCGTCGAAAAAGAGATATCATCTTACTTCAGAATAATTCTCAGCTGTACCCAACTACCCAAATTCAATAAAAAATTACGGATTTGTTCTTGACTGTAGTTAAACAACCTTCCTGAAGTCTCAACTTAGGGGCCTGCTGTTATAATTTGTTTGAATATCAAAAGAAGTACTTGAGGGGGGAAATTTGATGACAATATTGTCAAAGCAATCATGCGCAATTAAGTGATGATGTCACCTTTACTCTGCAAAACAAAATCCTAGATATCTGTCGGGAAAAATGTTTTTTCTATTTTGATGCTCCAATAAATTAAAATAAAAAATAATTCCGATTCATATTTCTTGAATATATAATAATACTACTACTAATTCCTGACAGACTTTCATATATCTAAGACGTACGTAATTGTCTTGGCAGTCATTTATAAATAGATCACGGAACTTAATGACCTTAGTATGATGTTGGAGATTTTTAGTTACCAAAACATCAGTTATTTAGTTGAATCTGAAATCTCTGGAGAGACAGTCATACGGAAAATGCAGTCAGTTTCTTAGTGTATTGGGAGAATTGGGGTAGGTGTTCTATATTTTTTTGCGCTTGTTTTCTCACGTCCTTTGATCAGATTTCCTTTTTTTATACTTTATTTTCTGTGCGCGAGTATGTGTTACTTATGTACATATGCATGCATTAATAGCTCTCATTCGGTTCATTTCTGGAGATAGACCTCTGTCATTTGCTTTCAGTTATCTCTGTTCTATACCACTCTAGTTCATGCTAGACTTGCAGTGAGTTTTATAACTTCTCCGCTGTAACATTAGTTCTGTCTATCGCTCATTCTAACATCCAAATTGAATCTCGCTGTTGCTTCAGTAACATTTTTTATTTTGCTTATACTTCTTGTGTGTTTTGTTTATTTTTCATTGTGTTAGAGATATTTCAGTTATTCTTATGGTTCTGACCATTTCCATTGACTTTATTCGTAATTCTCTTGATTCGAGCACCAAAATCAGCTTTATTATGACTCATTGATGAGTTGGAAGATAGATAAGTAGATTTTAGTTCATTAGGGTGCTTTTTAGTCCACCAAAAGCTACTAAGGCTAATCATTTTTTTTATTTATTCCAAATGCTTTATTTCCGCTTCTGAGTGATATTATAGGGCTTAAGCAGTGATTATATACATTATCTATTAGTTAATTCTGCTGACGATATAAGGGTTTTTCGATTTTTGTCCAATCCTATTGTTATTTGCTTAAACTCTGTTCTCTAATATTAAGATATTATCTTCGTTTTCCTTCTATTAGTATCTCTTTATCTTACCGCTCTAAATGTCATATTTATATACGAGTTTTGCGTAAAAATGAAAAATTACAAAAACATAAACCACAGTTATAAAATAAATCAAAAAGTTATGTTTGAGAAATCAGGTTGATTGTAAGAACACAAATCAAGCGAACAATTGAAAATTTAAATTGTAAACTTCATCTCATGAATTCACTAATGCTTCGGAAATAATTATGCATGTATTTTTGGGCTTCGCAGACTTAAATTTAATACACTTTACTCAGGGATGTTTAGGTGCTTTTTGTCATAGAAAATTAAAATTTACATTATCTTGAGATCCAGCCATTGCCCAGTGTTTGTCAGGGCTTTCTTTAGTTATTTAATTAGTCAATTACAGCATTGTTTTTGAGAGTTCCTATCTGCACTAGTTTTTCGATTTTTCTTATCACGACTTTTACTTTGTTTTGCAATTCTGGAAAGTTAATTTCTGTTGTAACCTTTTGCATAGCACTTTGCAAACTGAATACTTCTTTACGCCTTTCTTTATAAAACTCAATGTTTACGTATCTTGACTTAGATAAAGTGAAGCAATTTCCGTCTTAGGTATATGAATATGTCGGTGCCTTTAAGAGTGTAACAATATTTTCTTATTAACTCTCATAATTCGTAATCTTAAGGGTTGGTATAAATAATTATTTTATGACATCATATTATTACAAGCGCCTACTCCTTAAAATGAATGCATGTTAAGGTCCAGATCTTCTGATTCCTCTTCTGTAAATAAAATAAATGATGCTTGTGGTCTATTAATCATGACTTTCCAATCGTACGTGCAGAAAACATTTTAGTCCGACAAGTGATTGATGATGAAACTATTAAACATCGATTGCATCGTGTTCTATTTTACCATAAAAAATAAGCCAAATAGTTTTGTTTACATTGAGACATTGAGGCTGTAGATGAAGTTTATTTATAGATAAAAGCGTATTTAGAGGGACCATTAATGTTTTTAGGAAGGAAAAATGGCCACGGAAATGTGTTCAAAGCGCTTGCTGTTTTTGGGGATTTGCTAGCTTCAATTTCCATGATGAATTTTGATATTGAAATTGGAGTTAAGTACCGACGAAGAAGTGTGTAATAGTAACTTGAACGAATTTGAATAGATCATTTTTGACTTTGTTTAATTATTTGGCTCATCGCTACTTTCCAGAAACTAAAATACAATCAAGCATTGGATCGGACCAGGTAAAGTGGTTACTGCATGATATATCACAAAGTATGTTGTTCTAATGCGACAACGTAATTAAGGTTTTAAATTAATTCGCCTTTACTTTTTTGGTTCCTTCTAATCCTAAACCTCAAAGGATTTCCACATGTACATAAATTTCGGTTAGAGGAAGCTATAAATAGTTAATTTGATGTTTTTCTAAAAAGGCACTTTCAAATAGAAGTCGTACAGCTAGAGCTGCATCAAATGTGTTGATGTTCGAGCGAAAAATAAAATCCTAATTGAGTCATATTTATATTTCTTAAATTGTTGTTCTATAAACTTTTCATTTTCCTCTTTTGCTTTACGAGAATATTATTCATCAATTTTTTATAAATTTGAATACTGAAAGGGTAATGTAATTGTATGTTTCAATGTTATCCATTTAGTTAATTTATTTAATTTAGTAAATTTGAATATTACATAAACTTACTTTTATTCATATTAAAAATTATACTGCTCGGTAATTTAAAATCTATTTTTGTGATTAGATACTTTTAGGAATTTGCATCATTTCTGTTATTTGTTTCAAATGAATTTTATACGAAAACGAGTCTTTAACAAAATATGGGATGAAAATGAATAAAAACTAAACGTATGTAAATCCCGGAAGGACAGCTTTCGAAAGCGAAGCAAGTCATGCATGTGACCTTGTGACCCCGTATCTCGGGTCAAATGACATCTACAGGCACCGAGCTAAGCTATCAACTGACCAACTATAAAGTGAATCAGTTAAGTAGTTTCGTAGATATCGTGTCGACAGATACACACAGAGACAGACAAACAGACAGACTTGTGATCGCATTAACTTTCATCTACGCTTTAGATGCTTTCGACAGTTAATAAAGTGAGAGTGGGAAAGGAGTGTGTGTACATAAATTTGGTAAATAAACAGAGCGCGTACAAAATAAGAGGTTGTGAGCTGCAATACGCAATCACAAATTTTACTTGCTATTAAGTAACGTTGCCAAATTGGCAATTTTTACGTTATTCCACAAAGAAGCGAAAACTAATGAGTCGAAGTAAAAAAGAAACATTTCAATATTTAATACTAAAGAAACGATAGATTATATAAAAAGGCGAAGAATATCAAACTCTGGAAGAAAGCGAAAAAGCACATAAAATCCAAACAAATAATAGAAGAAGAAAAGCAAGGTAGTCTAAGAATAACAAAAATGACTAGGAAAGGGAAACCTAATGCATATTGGAACAAGGACTGCAAATAAAAATAAAAAGGAATATAAATAAAAAGTAAGTCTGATAAATGAGTTTTGCAAAATAAAGCTTAACTTGGTTGATGGAAAACAAGTGAGTAGCATGTGTGATAAATAAAAGGCTGGTAAAATATGTCAGTAATTGGAAACCACTACAGTGGTACAATTTGGTAGTGGCGAATATGAACTAAATAAGGATGGGAAGTTGGAAATAAAGAAGAAATTTTACAAACAAATAGAAGAAACAATATAATCAATGAAGGGGAAGATAATGATACAAATGCAAGTGTAAGTGGATGGAAAACAACTAGAATATGAGGATCAAATTGTATTTAGTATGAGAAGAATGAAAATAAACCGGAGAAGTACAATGATAAAAAGTTGCGAGACCAATTTAAGACTGCTTTATTGGAAACTGCAAAAGATATCTAAAGCATTACGAAAATGAAAATAGCATGGTAGGCAGAAGAAATAAAACTTGTTTGAACAAAAAATATGTGAAAAAATAGTTGAAGCAATGGGAAGAGTAAGAAATTGGTGAAAATAATGTAGCTTACGCGACAAAGAAAAAATGAGGTAATTGAAAAATTAATGAAACGAAAACTAAATCCACTAATTAATGATAGAAATTTGTCACTAAATGATTAATAAAATATGAAAATATGGAAATAACGCTTTAGCAAACTCAAATTGAAGCCATACGTGGTCCAATTGAAGCAGTTATAAAAAAATAACTTCCAAAGCCATTAATTAACATGAAATATGCTAAAAATGGAGTGCCACTGGACTGGATGATATTTTAGTGTCGCTACACAATAAAATAAGAACAAATATATGCAGATATTGTACTTCTAAGTATAGCCAAAAAGATGGCATCTTTGAATTTTGAAATAAATCCTTAGAATCCCAAATGAAAAAAAATTAAATGAAAGACATTGTTGTTTTATGCGGAACAATAAATACTAAGTAACCAAGGTCATTTACAATTGTATTAATAGACCTCAACAGCGCTCTTGGTCGGGCACCAACAAAAACCATATGAGTCATTGAGAACAAAAAGCATACCAAAGGTTATATTAACAAAGAATACAAAGTTTATTTGACAGGATTGGACTAGTATGTGTGAGACAATATAATAGACTAACAGAAAGTTTTAAACCAACAAACCAAACTTATCCCGTTGCTAGATTACGGTATTGATAGTTTGCTGGGCAAAAACGCAAAATTTGGACATTGCTTCAGGGAACTTGGTATACCCATCCAAACAGAACATTTAAAGAATGAAGATCACGTAGTATAGGTAATACCATAGGCCAAGGAAGATTATGCTTTATTAGAAATAAAAATTTGAATGTTTGATTTTGAACGCTTTAAGAGATGGTCCTACAGAATTTGTTGCTCCTGTAGTTAGATCTTGTCAGATCGTGGCAACTCTTGGCGTTTCTCCGCAGGCACAAACACCATCCTCCTTGCTAGCTTTCCAAACCCGTAACTAAGATAAGGCGCCGAGATGCTCGGCCCCATCTAATGCCCCCGGAAACGGAAAATTAAGCTCGCAAACGTCACCGGCGCGCCACCTAAACCCGCCGACATGAAATACGGGCCGAAGTTTTGAAGGGTAATCCTCCGCCGTTATGGCGCGGATCTGATAAGGGCGGCGGCATTAAATTCGGCTGGAATTAGTGGCGGACGGTTATTGCCGGCAAATGAAGTCGATGCCGGGATTTGCGGTTGGTTGCCGGCTCCCCGGACAGGCAATTTTGCATCGCGCCCGCTTTGGACCATAAAAGTTTGATGCGGCCGAATCCAATAATTCGGCAGGGACTACATAAAGCGCGCGCCTGTTTGCGGCCGGGGCTGTTAATTAGGGGGCGCGCGGCACCGCTCCGCAGAATTTGATGCTGTGCGTCTTTATGAAGCTGAACGCCACGTATTTTAATGAGACGCACCACGCTTCCCTAATGTGCCTAATTTGTCTGTTGTCCTATTTCGTCCACTTACGCAGGACAATTTAGGAAGAGTTTGTGGTTCAACCTTCTTTTTTCTGTTACAAAATAATGTTAGATAACAAAGTAAATTATATTTAAAAAGCTCCTTTGTAGTTAGAAATGGAAAAAAGCCGAAAAACTGCTGACATGGATTTTAATTTGGATTATAAGTGTCGCCTGATTTTCGTAGGGTAGGGTTCAACACCGAGTGAAAGTGATATTAGACAACAAGTATAATCGCACGACTTTTCCGTCTAGATGAAATTCTCAGCTATAAATTTATTTATTCACCTAATCAACTAATAAGTGCCTGAAACAACAAATCGATATGGCTTACTTCAATTAAGTCACACCCACAAACCCCGCAACAGTTTGCTTACATGAAAATTGACAGAATTGCCGATTTCAACGTGCACAACAAAATTATCAGCTGCTGCAGCAACTTCCAATAATCTTCATCCGAATCAGCAAACAAATAATTAAATAATAAAAGTGAATTAAGGAAATTTTTTATTATTAAACCCACATAAGTCGGTCATCTCAAAACGTTGAAGGGTTGAATTGTGCCTAGTTGAAAGTAGAAAGCGATAGCGCAATCCTGATACATCACTAAGTCAGGTCAAATAAAGCGAAAATGCAACGCAGTGATCAAACCATCTAATAGGTACAATGCCCTAAGCGAAGGTGAATTAAAAGAAAAGAAACGAATGGTAGTAAATGTGTAAACGGAAAAGAACCGAACCCTCCACCGACATACATACGCTATCGGGTGTTAAAATTATACAATCACTAATCCTATGAGAAAAATTGTTATTAAACTTAAATACTACATAATGATGAAACTCAAATTCTACCTAAAACTACTGAAAATAGACTGTTACTGTTAAGGTCCTGCAAGAAAAAATACAGGCAAGAGGAACTTCAGAATAGTCTTCAAGAATCTCAACTTAGCAGCCATCTTAAATAATGGAAAAGAAGAGCTCAAAATGCATAGTCACGAGGATAAAGAAATTTATCATTCAACATACTTGTGTTTAAGAAAATAGAAAAATAACGACATTAAATATGTTAACTGTAATGGCAACCATCCGGCCAATTATGAAGGTTTTGAAGTACATAAAAAATGTACTCATCTGTACCTAACAAACTTCTATCTACTATAGGGCACACACAGCTCAGTCTCAACAACAAAGCACTACTTATACAGAAGCAGCAGGATGATCCTTACTCAGTTTGCTAGCAATATAAATCTACAAGAACAACCTAAGACTTGGTTAAATTAAAGAAAATGGGGCAGATGACTACCTTACTAAGTATTTTAACTATTATTGTATCAAAAACAAACTACAGCTGTACAGCTTAACATAGCTATTTTTACAAACCAATATATAGACTTCTTAATTTCAAAATCCCATCTTTATGCGTATGACAACAAATGCCGTAGTTCAGTGAAGAAACCTTTGTTAGGTGAAAATCATGTAAGCAAGCAACTCGCTTGGGCAAAGAACGATATTGACCGAGATTGAAGTAATGTAATTTTTACGGATGAAGCTTCTGTTTGGGGATATGTTATCGTCTTATGAGCCTGGTCAACCTCAACTAACACCCAGTAAAAGTTCATCTTTGGGGCTGCTTCTCAGAACTGAGTTTCGCAACATTGCATCTATTTACGTACAATCTAAATGCTTTGAAAATGCTTGAGATTTATAGGAAATATTTGTTGCCAACTGCCGAACTTTGATTTATTAAGAAAAATGAGGACTGGATCCCACAGGAGGACGACGACCACAAATACCGCAGCAAGTGGAAAGAGCAGTCTGGTACCGTTACACATGATTGGTCGTCGCAGTCGCTTGATGCAAATCCGAGTGAGAATGTGTGGTCATACATCAAGCACAAGCTTCGTGGAAGAAAAATGTTCACTTTTAAGCAGTTAACACGAGAAATTTGTGGCATTTGGAAGTCCTTGTCTGATGATTACGCCACCGATTTGGCCTCGATACAATAGCACCTATGTATTTGAAAATGTTTTTAAATAATTTTTTCTTTCCATTCACCCAAACACGCTCTTACATAACTAACTGTATAATATTAAACAGCCTTTTGAAGCATATTTCTAAACACTGGGTAGCAGATATATCCCTGGTGAAGATCTTAAACATGAGGATTAGAGATAGACCACTACAAAAGGTTGATGACATTTTCCACTCATGATGTTACACAAAGAGCACGCTCTTATTTTTTGTAGCAGATTTACGAATTTGAATTTTATAGTAGAATATCTGATGAAACGTTATCACTCGATATATCTTTGAAAACCGAAAAGCATTTAGAGCTAGTAGTAGGAACCTTAATTAAAAAATTAACAAGTAACTTGTCAATCAACATTAAAGAAGGCCAAATAATGTAAGCTCAACATGCCCCACTACAATTTAAGAAAATGTTGCTGGAAGGAAAAAAGAAAAGAAAATTAAATCAATTTTCAATATAATCAATCACTCGATTAAAAGCTGCGAGCTGCGTTCAAGTTCTAAGGTACGAGGGCAATGGAATACTCGCTAAAAATGGCGATTAAAATTCAAAAACAACCGATACGAGTAGACAACACGTGGGCTAGAAATAACCATGATAGGCTGTTGCATTTACAAAGCCATCTAACAGATGGGTCTAGTCAACCAAAACTGAAGAAGAACTTCGCCAAAAACTCGATGTACCCTTTCAGTTGTGCCTTTTTCAGCAAATTATATCAAACGCGTAATCATGAAGAACTTGAATGCAAACAAAGCACCTGGTCATTAACTAATCAACAAGAAAATAACCAACAAAGACTTTAAACATAATACCTATTTGTTCAATGCCATACGATACTTTCTTGATAAATGGGAAATTGCAACAATCACATTGGTACTGAAACCGGTTAAACCAGATGATGAGCTGTCTTCTTTTAGACCAATTATTATCCTGCCAATATTATCCGAGATCTTTCAAAAGCTGTTATTGTAGAAATTGTTGCCTATTTTCGAGACCAACATCATACCCAACAATTAATATGTTCTACGAATGCAATATCTTACAATTGAGCGAATCCATACAGTTGTAGATACAATATTAAAGACTTCTCAAATAAAAGATACTCCTTAACTGTATTCTTAGATATAGTAGAGATCTCTGACAAGGTCTGGCACCACGACTTACTATTCAAAATCAAGAAGGTATTACCCTCAGAATAATATATAGTACTTAAATCTTACTTTACCCCCAGATATTTTTCATTAATTATGGAGACTGTTATACCCTTTATTCCCAAAGTGTCCCTTAAGGGAGCTTGTTAAGTCCGCTCTTATATTTACTTTAGACTACTGGCTTGTCTATCTCACCAGAAACTATAGTGGCTACCTTTGCTAATGATTTAGCGTTTCTTTCATCATATAACAATTCGAACATAACATGTAGCTATTTACAAACAATTTTTTGTAACTCAGAACCATGATTTTAAAAAGTAGCATATCTACATAAATGGGACGAGATCAGTTCATGTTAATTGTATGATAAGAAACACCCGTTCGCCGGATGCGTTTAGATGGGCGCTGAAGTTTTGAAAAATAAGTTGCCGTTTAGGATGAAATTTACAGTTGTCTATTGAAAGCAAAGTGCTGCTATATATAAATTGATTATTCCTCTTCTTTTCAGCCTAGTACTTTCATAAGAATTTGGTGGCATTCTGTTTCGATGGCGTGTTTTCAAGATGCTTCTCGGTCTTGTGCCGTTTGTCTTATAAGTGGTTTTACTTGACCGGTCCAGCGACTTGGAAATATTTCTCTTGGGCGCTTCCTCTTTATTTTCCTTATACCATTAGTTTTTCTAATTTTTTTTCTTCTATAAGTGACCAAAATATCAAGGCACTTATTCTTCGTTTAACTTTTTTTGCATATCCTTCTTTGTTTGTTATTATTAATCCAAGATAAGTGAATACTTTTACCATTCTTTGAATCCAGCTACTTCTTCTATTAAGTATTAGTCCGTATGTTTTACTTTAAATGTCTAATTTTGTCGTAACGTTCTCAAGTTCATCATCAGCGTATCTCAAATTATTCGCCTTCCGACTACTAACAGAAACACCTCCACCCAAATTATCCAACAATTGTCTCGTGTAGCTTAAGTATATGTTGAATAGTAATGGGAACAATATCTTATCTTACATCTACCTGTCCTGAATGTGCCTGGTAATATTTTGTTGACTCTTACTTTTGTACTCTGTGAAATGTGTAATATGATGGGGAAACTCCCATACTTTAAAGTATTGGCCATAGTATATGCCACTTTAAGGTAGTCGACGAAACACATAGTTCACCTATGAATTTTAAAGTTTTGGCAGTTGTATTACCTTTTCCGGTTGACGTGTTATTCTGAAAATTAACATGAATTCATCTTTCATACAGCTATGTCTTATATGTTAGTGATAATTTGGTTATGTTTATTTTTCATTGTTTGTATGCAAGGTTTGAATTCCTTAATGAAATACCTAACTCTATCGTGTAGCTCTCGAATTCTTCCATTATTGGCATTTTTATATATTTTTGTAGTTTTTCGTCATCTAGTGATTCGTTTTCTCTGTCCGACTCGTTTCCATTACTTTAATTCTTCCGTTATCCATTCCTTTGTAATGGGCCATAGTTCTTCTGGGTCATTTATTAGGTTCAGGGGGACAATGTTTCAGTTGGTATTTTTTTCTTCTATTAGATGTTTGTTTCTTTGTTCGGTATAGTTGTAGCTTTATTTTTTGCTTTTAACGATGTATGGTCGTAACAAAAAATTAGTCCAGGTCGTGCTCCAACATTGGTAATTGAGGTTTTCTATCTGGTCTGCATTAAAATAAAATAATTTGATTCTTATGTTCTCGGGACGGCAAAGCTCAAGTGAGAAGTCATCGGAGATGGTGTTTAGAACTTGTATTAATGATCGATAGGCTATTTTCAACCGACAACTGTATGAGACTTTTTTTCACCAAGCCCGTACTTTTCTGCGATGTTTCGGAATTGATCGTAGTTTTCTATATTACCTATTTTGGCGTTAGTCACCCAATATCACCAGCATGTCTCCTCACGGTAACTTTCTGATGGCGTTTTAAATTTGAATTTATATTATATGCGCTCCTAATTTGAACCAGTCATGTACATTTTTGAAGATGGTATGGAGTTTTACTAGTTTAGAGGATATCGTGATCTTAATGAGTTGGGCGGTGATCGGTCCGTAACTTTCTACATATTTTGCCAGGCGTTCATCTGCAATAAAGGCTATTCCATTAGTGCCTGCATTGTTTGTACCCATGATGTCTATTATGTCAAAATGTTTTTGTCCTTTCCGATGTATTCGAATGTTCCGCATACTGATATGTTTTTTGTAAGTTTCATCCCTAAAAAATTACATTATTTCTGATCTGTAGGTCTATTATTAGGCATATTTACATACAACAAATGTCAAATTTAAACATCACTAGATGATTTCAATCAAAAGTGCTGCAATCCTTAATAAAAGTCCCATGCTTCGTTCCAAACGAAGTATTACGCCAGAACCCGCATATTTTAACAGTAAATGAAGAAATACAAAAGTATAATCTTGTTACTGCGCCATACTTAGTGTTCATATATACTCATTAGCGAAATATTTGATGAACAAGAGCATAGGGTTAAAAGATTGTAGCCGATAGATCTGCCAAACCGTCTAATATAAGGTAAAGTGTAGCATTAAAATTTTTTTTCATTATCAAACTTGTCTGTGTAATATAAGGAAATTTTCGGTGGAAGACTTTCTTCATGTCCTGTGTCTTACGTTAAAATATTTACTGAATGTCTCTATGTTATATAAACTATAATTGTAAACTAAAAAAAGATTACAAATATATTAATAATAATTAGGTATTCAAGAATTCTAATTAATAAAGTAACATTCCCAATTCAATTAGAAAGTGCTGTAATTATCCCAGCATTTTAAGACTTTACATTTTAATAATAAATTACTAAACAATAAAAAACCAATCCTAATCCATCTCAACCTAATACAATTAGGTCCAATAATTTAAAAAAACATAGAAACAACAAATATAACAACTAAAAATTAATCGATTCAAATTTAAGTCTTCTTCTATATACTCTTCTCTATATAAAAAAGCAACCATTGAGGAAATATATACAAACAAAAATATATAAAACAAATCTTATAAATAATAAAGACATTCAATCAAATAAAACTGACATACAAATTTCATATTCTAACATCAGCACATAATCGAAGGATATAAAAACAAGAAAAACAACAACAAAATTTTAACTAAAAAAATCAAAAATAAATTAAGCAAATCATATTTTTAATTAGTTACTAAAGTACATAAATATTTGCGTTGAATAAAGTTAACTCAAAGGAACGCAATACAAAGACATTAGCAAAAATTCTTGAATCACTTCCAAATTATATCTGCAAACTTCCGCACAAGTTACCCATGCTTCTACATGAATATAAATATGAAGAATAAGCCGCAAAAAAAAATTAATTAACATTAATATTAAAAAACCACTCCCAAGTACTCTTCAAGAAACAAAACTACTAGTTAATATAATTTCTCCCATTAAATTTAAAGAAGGTGGAGCTGCCATATTAGAAGAACAAAGAAGAAGGCATCAAATTAATTAATCATTTATTCAAGTGCAATTTCCGTATACCAAATCGTTCGTAACTAATATTAGCTAAACAAAAAGGACTAGAGCCCAAACCCCAAACATTTACAGTTAGGATCCTAGATAAAGCCAACCCCATATGAGAAACAGAAGAATAAGCTACAAGTGACTTCTTATCTCTTTAACGTAAACATGCCAGAGAAATAATAAATCCGCCAAACAATCTAATAACAATAAAATTAAATTTCAAGAAAATCCGGTTTCCAAAAATAAAGGCACCTCCCGCAAAAATCCATATCCCTCTAAGTTACGCGTAACATCAGTCGAAATTACAGATCCAGAAGCAGGAGCCTCCACGTGAGCTTTTGGTAGTGACAGATAAACGAAACATAGAAATCTTTATTAAAAGCACAGCAACCGTAGGCTAACTCAAAAAATGTACAAAAAATAAATATATTAACCGAAGAAAGAGTTAAAAACAAAAACATCAATATAAAAGTCATTACCAACAAAACTTATAATAATAATTCCCTAAATAAATCTTTCCTCTTGCGAAAATTATTAAAGAACAAATCCAAACTTTTAATAAAGATTTTTGAAACCAAGAATAAGGAAACTTTTAAAGCTTCAGAAAGGAGACTTCTCATTATCAGTCTTTAAAGCTAACGTTTTAGCTTAACTCTGAACGGAACTTTTAATCTCAACCCTAATAATTATTTCAATTCTTATTTTCATGTTTGCTAATTATCCCCATTTCATCGGATTTATTTTGTTAATCCAAATTAATTTTCTACCCAACTCATCCTGATTCTCCTATATACTATTCATTATCATAATTGGAGGGATACTAGTGTTACTTATTTATATAACAAGAATTGCTTCAAATAAAAAATTTAAATATTATAATAATATTTAACAGTATTATTCTAATATTCCTTTCTATTAAAATATTTATAGGTAAATGAACAAACTACCTAATATTCCCATCTGGAGGTATGAATCCTGTTAACATAAGAGTACTGTTACCAATAACTATATTTAATTGTTACCATTATATTAATCATTTACCTTTTAATTGTTCTTATTGCTGATGTCAGAATTGCTATTGTCCCCTATGGGCCTCTCCGAATAAGAAACTAATGAAAATGATGAAAAGTCACGTTATCCTAAAATTAATCAGAAAATGTATTAATTGATCTTCCGTCACCTTCAAATATCTCAGCTCTACTAGGAATATGTTTAGGAATCCAAATCATTTCCAGCTATATATTACTATGCAGATATTTTATTAGTCTTCAATAGAGTTTCTTATGTTTGCCGAGATGTAAACTAGGGATGATTGCTTCGAACTATTCATGCAAATGACGTTTCTTTTTGCTTCTTCTGCTTATACCTACATGTAGGACAAGGAATATCTTATGGATCATTTATATATTCAGCTACTTGAACAATCGAGTTACCATTCTATTTGCTGTTATAGGAACAGCCTTTCTATGAGGAAAAATATCTTTCTGATTAGCAACAGTAATTATTAACCTCCTATCAGCTATTCTCTACCTAGGAATAACCATTATTCAATCAATCTGAGGTTTTGCAGTAGACAATGCTACACTGACATGATATTTTACATTTCGATTGCTATTCCCATTCATTGTTCTAACCTTAGCTCTTGTCTATCTAATTTTTCTCCATAAAAGAGAGTCTAATGACCTTCTTGGAACTAACAGAAACATCGACAAAATCCCTTTCCATCCTTACTTCACGTTTAAAGACAATCTACCATTTAGTATTACCTTAATGCTTCTAATTAACTCTTATATACTAGGAGATCTAAAGAATTTCATCCCAGCTAATCCCTTAGTTACTCCTGTCCATATTCAACTTGAGTTATATTTTTTTGTTTATGCAATTCTGCGATTAATCTATAATAAATTAGGGGGATTAATTGTTCTATTTATATTGTTATCTTAATAATCCCTAATAAAGAAAAAATTTAAAGTAATCAATTCTACCCCCTAAATAAAATCCCATTTTGATCATTTTTCTATCTCAATCTTATCAACGTGAATTGGAGCACGACCGGTTGAAGGTCCCTATATCATCACTGGGCAAATTCTTACCATTCCATATTTTTGTTACTTCCCTATACTTCAAATCTCATCCCTGAGTTAAAATCTTACTTTCTAAATAGTTAATTAAAGCATATATTTTGAAAATGTAAAGAAGGAATGAGCGTCCTATTAGCTTTACTAAAAAAATAAATAAAAAATTAGGCTAAAAGACAACCCTATAAAAACATAAGATAATTTAAAGCAATCGGTAAAAAGCTAACTATATTAGCTTGTCGTAACGAAGACGAGGTAAAGTTCCCCGAACCCCGCAAACAAATAAAAAAGATAAAAACAACCTTAAAAAATAATCTTATTAAATTCCCTCTCAAAAATCCCATAAAAAATAATAGTATATTCAGCTAAATAAATCAAAGACAAACTTCCTCTTCTCTACTCAACATTAAATCCAGAAACCAGCTCTAATTCTCCCTCAGCAGTCAGAAGGGGTGCGATTAGTATTGTAGCCAACAGTATGGCCAGAACGGCCATATGAAATTTACTTTTAGTCCAAGACATTAAACATTTCTTCTGGAATAATTACCTTTCGTTGAGTTTTCTTCTCAAAGATTGTTATTTTGTTCAACTGACTTTTTCTTAATTGATTCTTCTCCGATATAAATTTTGGACTGACCCACAGTAAAAGGAGAAGCTTCACTTATTGTTCAACAATGAAATCTGGCTCTAGTTATTAGTAATGGAGATGTTACCCTGTAGAGATATTGTAAGTCACAGTAAATCACTTTAGGACACTACTATTGTATTAACACCAAATTCAATTTTAATTTGCCTCACTGGGGTACAGTCGAGCCATGTACAGTTGTAGTTACATATTTCTTTAAAGAATTTTATACTAAACACAGTTGGCTTAGAAGAAATACCAAGAGAAATAACAAGAGATCGATAATTTTATTTAATCTAAAGGGGTGGGCCAAAAAACTATAACCGTTAGGGGTTGTTCATTACATTACTAAATGTAACTCTAAATCACGCAATGTTGGATTTTACTTATATCGGAGATTATTTTCCAAATACATTTAGATGTTTTCACTAACCGCTTCGTTACCATCTAACTTATAAATTTATCCAGTCGCTTCTATAGTTGAATATCATTATATGAGGTGCATTCAAGTTAGAAAACCTCCGATTTTTTTCACAATATCGATGGCATTATTCTATGGCCACTGTATCTTTCATCGTTGGAAACAGCCAAAATTCGTCAGTTCAGGTGAGTAGGGAGCATGAGAAATCACTTCAAAGTTGTCAGTACCCACGTATCACTCACCTTCTTCTTCTGCTTGTGCCGTATCCTCATTGGACGTTGGCGATCAGTCTGGCCCATCTAATCTTGTTTATTGCTGTTCGGAACAGGGCGACCGATGTCATTCCTGTCCACTGCCTAAGGTTGCGAAGCCATGAGATTCTTCATCTACCAGGACCTCGTTTGCTTTCTATTTTTCCTTGCATAATCAACTGCAAAAGACGATATTTATCATTTCGCATGACGTGACCAAAGTATGCTAGTTTCCTTTTCTTAACAGCATTAAGGATCTCTCTGTCCTTGTTCATGCGCTGAAGGACTGTCTCATTTGTTACATGGTGTACCCATGAAATTCTGAGCATACGGCGATAGCACCATAGCTCAAAAGCTCCCAATCGTTTGTTTGCAGCTTCTGTGAGAGCCCATGCTTCTGTCCCATATAAAAGAATTGAGAAAACATAACATCTAAGTATTCGAGTACGAAGTTGCAAATTTAAACTCAAATTACAAAGTACTTTCTTTAGGCAGTTAAATGCACTCCGCGCCTTTTCGATTCGAACTTTTATTTCCTGAGTATGGTCCCATCTCTCGTTTAACGTACATCCCAAGTAATTAAACGCCTGTACTCTTTGTAAAGGGGATTGATTTATGTGGAAATTCACGTTTATGTTGGCATTTTTACTCATGATCATCACTTTTGTTTTACTTATGTTACGCCGCATACCGTAATTTTTACTAGTTTCTGTTACACGGTCTATTAATCTTTGCAATCCTTCTGAAGTGTTGGCCAGCAGAACCGTGTCGTCCGCATATCTAATGTTGTTGACTATCTCTCCGTTTATTTTGATTCCATCTTCTGCACCCTCTAGGGCTTCTTTGAAGAGGTTTTCAGAGTAGGCGTTAAATAACATCGGGGACAATACGCATCCTTGTCGAACACCTTTGCGGATGTGAAATTCTTCTGATGTTCTGTCCCCTATACGGATTGTGGCTCTTTGTTGCCAGTACAAGTTGGGAATGATTCTGGTATCACTGTTATCTATTCCTGCTGATTTTAATGTTTGTATTAATTGCTCGTGTTTTACGCGGTCAAACGCTCTTCCAAAATCAATAAAACATGCAAATATATCGTAGTTGACATCACGCGCTCTTTGTATTAGCACTTGTATCGAGAATAAGGCTTCCCTTGTTCCAAGGCCATCTCTGAAACCAAATTGCGATTCGCGGATATTTTGTTCTAACTTGCTGTATACGCGTTGGTGGATGATGTGTAGAAAAACCTTTAGCATATGGCTCATTAGACTAATTGTGCGATGATCTTCACATTTCTTGGCCCCTGGCTTTTTTGGTAATGGGATGAACGTAGAGAGTAACCAGTCATTGGGCATGTTTCCTGTTTCGTATATTCTATTGAACAAATCTAATACGGCCTGCGTGTGTTCTTCTTCCAATAACTTTAGAAGTTCTCCATGGGTTTCATCTGGTCCTGCTGACTTGTTGTTTTTTATTCTCTTGATGGCTTTCAACAACTCTTGTCTAGTTATAGTTGGTCCTAATGTGCCAACTATTACATCAGCGTCATCTCTATGTTCATCCGAAAATGATTCCTCCATGTACTCTTTCCATCTTTCTAGTATTTTCTCTTTGTCGAATATTGCTTTATTATCTTTATCTGTGACTATTCCATTGGATTTTGTTCTTACTATTCCTGCAGTTTCCTTGATCTTTTTATGTAGGTTTAGTGTATCATGTTTTCCCTCTAAGGTTTCAATTTCTGCACATTTGCTTCCTAACCAGGCTTCCCTCGCTTCCTTGATTTTTTGTCTAATAATATTGTGTATTCGCTTATAATTTAGTTCACTTTTATTTCTATATCTGCGCCTTTCTTCCATAAGATCTAGTATTTCGTCCGTCATCCAATCATTGGGTTCTTTGCTAGCTTATTCTTTGCAATGACGTTCAGCGTTTCTTTAATTGTTTCCCATTTTTGTTCTATATCGTTGCCCGTACTTATATTGATTTCAGAGAATTTTTGATTTAGCTGTTGTTTTACTTCCTGCCGTACATTCTCTGTTTTCAGTTTCTGTACATCTATTCTTGTTTGTCTCGTACTACTTGCCGTTGCTTTCTTTAATCGTAACCTGAATACAGCTAGCAAGAGATTGTGGCCAGATGGAACATCTGCGCCAGGATATGTTTTATCCGATGTAATCGAATTGCGGAATCGTTTGTTTATCATTACGTAATCAATCTGATTTCTTACAATGTTGCCGTTTCTATCAGCGGGGGATTTCCATGTATATAATCTTCTGCTTGGTAATTCAAAATAAGTATTCATAATAGAAAATTGTATTTCTTTACAAAACTGTATCAGCATTTCTCCACGCTCATTACGTATTCCAAGACCATATGTTCCTACTATTCCTTCGGTTGCTTCGTTGCCAACTTTAGCGTTTAAATCTCCCATAATTAAGGATATGTCTTGTTTCTTTGTATATTTTATTGCTTTCCTTACGTCGTCATAAAATTGTTCAATGACTTCATCATTGCTGTCTGTTGTTGGCGCATAAGTTTGTATTATGTTCAAACTACAAGGTTACAATCCGCTTACTGCTTTTTGAACATCCTTTGTTATTATAAAACCAACTCCATTGCGATGTTGCGGACTATCATCACCAATATAGTATATTTGATGTTCCTCTACCACACACGTTCCTTCGCCTGGCCATCTAATTTCGCTGCATCCCAATATGTCAATATGTAGCCGTCGCATTTCTTTAACCACGTTGGCTGCTTTCCCTGCTTGGAACATGCTTCGTATATTCCACGTGCCTATGTTCAGTTTTTGTTTTAATTTTAATTTTGGGGCAATATTGTCTCTTATTGTGTTATCACTCACCTGGAAGACACTTTTTGCATTTTTAGATCTTCGTGCAGGATTGTGCGCACAGATCCCTCAGAAATGCTAAATTTGGAGGCGGTGTGTTCCACACTCATTCAGCGGTCCTCCAAAACAAGTTTCTCCACTCGCATGATCATGTCGTCAGACCGGCTGGTGCGAGGCCGAGATTGTCTTGGTTTGTTGTCACACGACGTTCTGCCTTCTTTGAACTGTCGCACCCACAAACGCACATTAGACTCGTCCATAACACCATCACCACATGTCTCACTCAACTGGCGATGAATTCCAATCGGTGTCACACCATGTAAATGGAGAAAACGAGTGATTACAGGCTGTTCTTGTAATGCAAACATCGCCATTTTAAGTATCAAAAACAGTCCTCACTCTCGTCGCTGCCGTGCAGTGCTGCCATCTTTGTCATGCATTCACAAAAAGTGCGCGCGTATTTTGAAACAAACCGCATGTTTCTATCTGCTTCCAGTCCTGAGAAAAAATTCGGAGGTGTTATAACTTGAATGCACTTCGTAATATATGCTAGATTCATACTCTATATCCGTTGTTTGGTATTTCTGTCGGTATATAATCTGATTTTATTAGTATTTCAAAACGTAATAACTTGCTAATGGCATATCTGTTATTATTAATTTATTATATTAGCGATGCCAGCTGTAATTTAATATTCGTTGTTTAACATTCACTGCTTGTATAAATTTAAATGAAAACCTATTAAACATGTAACTGACAAAATGAGCAGCACAGACAACTGTTGCTAATGTTATAGTGGGAAATTCAAATCAATTTCCGTAAAAATTAAAAAGAACATTAATCTTTTACGTCGCCCTTGGTTATACGTATCGAATTAGTTATTGATCAGCGAATGTTTCTTTTATATATGATATTTACATGTGCTGAAATTCTGAAAATGGATGTAGGCCAATTGCAATAATTTTTACTTACTTTCATTGTGTTTTTATACTTTAGAGAATTTTTGTTGGTTTTAAAACTTTACTCCGTAATTTTAGAACGTTTTATTTTTGTTTGCAGGTTCGTCTGTCTTTCCATTCTGCTTCCTGTAAACGTGCTTCTTCCATAGCCATTTTTATGGTTCCTAAAAAAAGTCAGTTTGCTTCTTTTCTCTTTTCGAGACCATTGCGTCATTTTTTGGCCATCTGATACTCATCTCATATGACCATACCATTGAAGAGCTCCATTTTTTAACGTTTTGATAATTGGGCAGGTGGCATTTATTCTTTTCCAAATTTTCTCGGTTCTGAGTCTGTATTTCTTTGTAAGCATCTCCTTATAAAATCTAATTCTACTGTTCTAATTTAATTGGCCGCATTTCTTCTCCATACTATGTTATATTTTCCATCATTCTCTTTTTGGTGCTTGACGGTACTCTCATTTCATAATACTTTTGTTGTGTTTTCGTTAATTTCTTCGCCTTTTTGAACATTATTTATGGTAAATAGTGCCATTTGGGCAATTAATCCATCCAGCCCATATACGCAAATTTGAATCACATAAATGACTTATGAAATGGAAAACGTCTCCATGTCAAGAGTGTACGGATTATCAGATCCACTGAAATCCAGGTCAAATGACAAGTCCACCCTTGGAGCTTCACATTTGTTTTCACCCTCCTCTGTCTCTACATGTGATATGACTTTATGTACCACAAATTTTCCAACGATATTTTTGGTAACCTTTTCACGCTTCAATCGCGTACAGAAGATAGAAAGATTGATATGGCGTCCTCTCTACACCACTGTGTTGCAACAGTCGAAGTCGCACTTGCATACTTTATTACGCTCATAAAATGCGGTACCTTAGGGAATCTTCCAGAAGAGTTCTATCCACAAGAATTCGTCTCTTGAGATTACATGCTTCACAGTAGCAACCAATAGGTGAATCATTTGGTATAATAATGACTTCCACAGGATTGTAATCGTTAACGTATATAAAACCAGGTGGTGAGCCATCTAAACCTGTAGAATCGCACTTCTTGAAGCGATGCTGCTCATGTTTTCTTCCAGTTCATTCAGTATTTCCAACTGCGCATTATACTTTAAATGTAAAAATTCAGCAGCAAATTTTGCTCGCTCTATTTAAGTTTCTTTACATGCTGCTGGCTCTGTTATCTTTTAACGCATCAAACCACGGTATCAGGCATTCCATCTGCTTGTCTAGGAGATTACGTGACACTGTAAAATTTGTGCACAAAGCTTTGAGGACGTCATCCGTTGAACTATCTTCTGTTTTGACGCTTTCTATGTATTGGACTCTTTCTGTCAGCTTTGTCACTTCACCAAAAATTGTGGCACCCATTCTGCCACACGTACTTTATGATTGTTTCCACTCTTTCCAGCGCGCATATGTTGCTGCAATTTTGTGGTATTCTAAGACTTTTGCTTTTGTTGTAGCTCTGCTTCTTTTGCATCATCACCTGGCCGTTCACATCGAACTTCAGCCGCTCCAGCTTTTTCTTTAAGAAAACTGCCCTGAGTAAAACAGCTCATTTCAGTTTCAATGGCTACGTAAGAAAACAAAACTTTCGTATTTGCAACTTTGGAAATCCACGAGTCCATAGTCCATAGTGAAGGGGGTTTGTTTTCAAAAGAAGGGTTATTAAAGTTGACACAGGCATTTGAGTGATCATTCAAAAAACTGACATAGATAATATATAAACAGTTGTTATTAGAAAAGCTTTTATGTAATATGGTAAAACATCGAGTTAGTAAATTAGGATTGGCCGTAAACTATACACTTCTTTTCCTCCACATCCTCAATTTACTCAATACCCACCAAATCATTATGTACAGATGACAAATACGTACCCAATAAATCAACAACAACCTACCACCCTTCTAGCCTGTAATGAAGCGGGAAACGAATGACACTTAGTCAACCATACCAAAAAAAGAACTAGAAGTCCTGAAGACACTACTAATAACCATACACAAGAGAAAAAAAGACATTATTGGCTAGATAGCCCTGTGCAAACAAATAATAAATACGACCCACTTGATATAGAAATAGATGAGGAGGATAGCACCACGCAAGACGAAACTACTTCGAAAGTTCATAAACCCCCACCTATCTACGTATCTGATGTTTAAAATGTCAAACCCCTAATAGGGCTACTTAACGAAATTGCGAAGGATAGTTACACTCTAAAAGCATTAGGCAAGAATGAAGTTAAAATTCAAAGCAGTAAAAGCGAATTCTATACAGCTATTATAAAAGCCTCACGAATAAAAATACAAAATTTCATACGTACAAGCCAAAACAGGAGAGAACATTCAGAGTTATAATGAAGAACATTCATTACTCAACAGATACTGAAGAAATCAAATAAAATTTAAAAGCACTTGGCCATGAAGTAGTTAACGTATGGAATATAAAGCAACGTTCAACCAAAACTCCACTCACCATGTTTGTAATAGAAATTAAGCAAAAAGATAACAATAAAGAGATCTACCAAACTAAACTTTTTATGAATACGAGCATAACAGTTGAACCCCTGCATGCAAAAAGAGCAATCCCAAAATGTGCCATATGTCAAAGATTGGGGCCATACAAAAAACTACTGCCAGCAAATGGACCGCTGTGCTAAATGCATAGGATCCTACCCAACTAAAGACTGCCCAAGGAAAAACAAGGATGATCAGGTTAAATGTGTAAACTGTGGCGGAAGTCATCCCGCAAACTATAGAGGGTGCGCAGTGCACATACAACTACAAGAAAAACTTTTTCCAAAACTAAGACGCGAGACTACTATGCAGGTGTGCAAACCAACACAAACATATCGAATTCCTGAGGTTTCGTATGCAGAACAAATAATGAAAAATAAACAACCTACACAAAACTTAAACATCAATACAGTACCACAACTCACATACCAAAATCAACAGTCAAACGACATGGAAGAGTTGAAATCCATGATGAAAAGTTTAATCACACAAATGGGGACTATGATGAACCTTCTAACCACGTTAATCACCAAAATACAATAATGGCCCAACTCTTAAAAATAGCTGTTTGGAATGCCATTGGCCTTAGCCAACACGCGCAAGAGATTAAACTATTCCTTGAAAATAACCAAATTGATATACTCCTTATATCTGAATCCCATTTTACCAACAAAAGCTATATCAAACTTCCTAACTACTGCATTTACAATACGAACCACCTCGATGGAACTGCTCATGGCAGAATAGCTGTTATAATCAAATCCAACATAAAACATCATGAACTAGATAAATATGAAAAACCACATTTACTACCTCCAAACACTCAACAAAAAAGATGACTACTCTCATTTCTTCAAAAGTCTAGGGAATAGGTTCATCGCGGCCGAAGATTTCAATGCAAAACACCAAGACTGGGGATCTAGAGTAACAAGAACCGATGAACGGGAACTATTAGCAGCTATACAAGCAAATAATCTAAACTTTTTATCGACTGGGGAACCGACCTACTGGCCTACAGATCGCCGGAAAAAACCCTGATCTAATCGACTTTTGTGTTATTAAAGGAATAAATACAAATCTTTTTACAATCAAATCGTGTCTAGAACTAGCTGCTTACCATTCGTCTCTTATAATAACATTCCATTCAAAGATAACACATGTACAAACGAGGCCAATACTATGTACTACTAAAACAAATTGGGACTATTTTTGAACTAGCCTAACGGATAACATAAACTTAAAAATACCACTTAAAATCAAACACATCATAGAAAAAGCTGTAATCGAATTAACCAACACAATTCAACAAGCTGCATGGGCAGCGACACCCACGAAGAGAAACCTCAGCACCAACAACTGCCCCTTAATTCTAAAGGATAAAATAATCAAAAAAAGACGCCTGAGGAAACGATGGCAGACTACTCGATCAGAAACAGACAAACGTGCACTGAATCGGTCCTCGAAACAATTAATAAAACTACTGATGCAACACAAAAATCATGGCGTTGAAAACTATCTAGCAAATCCCACAGATACTGAAATCTCTGATTACTCGCTCTGGAAAGCGGTTAAAAAAATTAAAAGGCCCATAATGCACAAATCACCCATTATCAAACCAAATGGTCAATGGGCTCGCAGCAGTAAAGAGAAAGCCGAAACCTTAGCTGAGCATTTAACTAATGTTTTCAAACCTTTTCCTAGTCAAAGTCCTGAAATGGATGCTAAAATAGTGAACTTCCTACAATCCCCCTTTCAAATGAGTCTTCCTATCAAGCCATTCAAGATCCTAGAAGTACAAGAAGTAATAGATAAGGACACTAATTCTAAAAAGGCACCAGGCTTCGGCTTTATCACCGGGGAGATTCTCAAACAGTTACCTGACATTGTTGTCCAAGCGATTATCCAAATATTCAACGCCATCCTCACTGTTAGATATTATCCAGTTTCTTGGAAAGTGGCCCAAATAACAATGATACAGAAGCCTGGAAAAAATCTACTGATCCCGCTTCCTATAGACCAATTAGCCTCCTTCCAATCCTCTCTAAGGTTTTTGAAAAGTTACTTCTAAAAAGACTCCAGTCAATACTGGACAAAAAAGAATTAATACCCAATCACCAATTCGGTTTTCGACGACAACACGCAACTGTAGAACAAATCCACCGAATAGTAGATCAAATATACAACGACTTTGATGAATATAGATATTGCTCCGCGGCATTCCTAGATGTATCCCAGGCCTTTGATAAGGTCTGGCACTTGGGACTATTATATAAACTAAAAAAGCTTCTGCCATACCAATTCTACGAAGTACTAAAATCTTACCTATCAGACCGGTATTTCTACGTGAACCACCATGGCGAATTCATGAATCTACAGCCCGCTGTATCTGGAGTTCCCCAAGGCAGTGTTCTGGGACCTATATTGCACTTGCTGTTCACGGCTGACATTCCCACCACGAATACAACAACAACCGTCATCTTTGCTGATGTCCCAGCTGTCCTGGCATCACATACTAACCGTGCCACTGCATCCCACAACCTGCAAGTCTCCCTCAACAAAATCCAACAATGGCTAAAAATATGGAGAATTAAGGTGAATGAAAGCAAATCCCAACACATCACTTTTACCATGAACCTTCACAATTGTCCGGCGGTTACGCTCAATGGACAACAACTGAAACATGGCGATTCCGTAAAATATCTAGGATTCCATTTGGACCGACGCTTAACCTGGAAAACCCACATATTCAACAAACGCAAACAACTTTGATTACAATACAGGAAAATCTATTGGACGATCGGAAAGGGGTCTAGACTATCATTGGAGAACAAACTCTTGCTCTATAAAGTCACGTTAAAGCCTAGCTGGATGTATGGTCTTTCTCTGTGGGGAACAGCCAGCAGCTCCAACCTAGCCATCATTGAACGATTCCAAAATAAAGTGTTGCGTGCTCCGTGGTATGTGCCAAATAAAGTTACCTCAAGTGATTTGCGTATACCCACTATCAGAAAAGAAATAGAAAAAATTGCCGAAAGATATAAAGACCGATTACTGACACATCCCAATCAATTAGTGAACACTTTGATGGACGAACCTCATAAACCAAAACGTTTAAAACGATTTAAACCTAACGAACTTCTAACACGCTTTAACCCATAATCTAAATTGTTGTAAGCTTTACCACTCACTTGTATATTTAGCCTAGTGAAATTTATAAAGAGTGGCTTATTGTAGCCCTACTCTACATGCCTTAAGCAATTGGCAGTTTCTACTGCTGCTTGCATTCATTATTATTATATGTTGTCACGCTAAGTACTTATTGTCCCTTGTAATTAGGACAGATTGTATAACAAAGGAGTTAAATAAAAAAAAACAGCTGTACACTGCCCGCCAAAAGAAAAGAAATCAATGCAGATGGCCTCCATAAAAGCAAACGTCCCCGAATTGGCGGATGCCATTCCCGAATTGCCGCAACGATTCCGCCTTCAGCCGCCAACCCTTCCAGCGCCGTTTGTGGGTCACGCCCGCTGTATACACTAGTATAATTCACCGCGAAGTAAAGTATTAGGCGGCTGTTTAAAATGCAGCCGGTTTTTAAAGGCGCGATAACATGCTAATGAGGGTGCTCGCATACGGCGCTGCACTGGCATATTAATCAGCGCGATAAAAATTGCTTCTGCCGCATAGTCGCCTGCATACGGGTCGTTTGGACTCTAACGAGCCGATTTCTTTCCCCGCACGCTTTGCATCACAAAGGCGCAACTTCGAACGGTTCTCATGGAAATGCAGGCTGGGAGTGGCGCAGACGCTTGCTTATATATGCTTCGGCTGTATTTATTGGGAAATCGAAATTCATTGCTCGTTATCTCCAAACTGGAATTTTCCGAAATGGTGAAGCGATCAACAGTTCGAAGAACCCGAGAACATACATATCATTTATTTAATTTCACCACAGAACCACCCATAATTACAGTCTTGGTGTAGCGAAATTAAGTTACAACTTTTTCTATATAATTGCCATAAATGGCTTACGATTGTGATTATTGCGGAAGGCCAAAAAAGGTAACTGTGATTTATTGACATATTTTTTTAAATCCAAATATATGCTTTATTTGATTTCGTAAGACGTCAAGTCACTAATCAATTAGTTTTTTGGTCTAAATAAAAATCAGTTCTTTCTCAATGTCGCTTTGTAAAGCAATGACTTTATCCTCAAGGTAATTTTGAAAGCTCCTAAAAAGGCGAAAAGTGGGTGGGCTATTTTTTCCAGCCAAAGTCTTCCGAAACATTATCTTGAAGGAATACAATCAATCTGGAAGTTTTTATGTGTCTGGCGATAAACTTCGGCTGTGATCTTGTGATCCAACCAAACACTAAACGTTTGTGTTAGATGATGTTCAACTTTAAGCTGAAGTACCGCTTTATTTCCGGGGCTAACCCATTGGTGCTGGTGTTTGACCTTTTTATCGCTGGTAACAATCTGTTACAGAAAGAAGATGTTATGATAGTGCAATGGCGTATACATATCGATGTGCTGTTGATGGCGTGCGAGACGTAGATCGTGCGTTACCTATTTTTCTAACTTTGTTAGTTTTACCAGCTTGAAATGTCTTAGAATGGTCAAATGATTTTTTAACTCTTTTGCTAACTTTAATAGAACACTCATTAACTACAAAAGCTTTCGAAGCAACAATATCAAAGTTATAAAGTCACTTCAAATCATTGTTTCTAAACTTTGCAAAAATCTCCGATATGTGTTTTTCTTTACGATATTACTTTTGTATATGACTAATGTCTTCAATTTTGTACGATTGTGGAATTATAAATTGGCTTTATGATATTATGATACACGATTTATGAGGTGCATTAGAGTCTTGGTCTACCATTACATATTCCCCCTGTTGACTCTTCGTTATATAATAGTTTTCAATAATCCTTCGTGCTTTGAATCCTTTCTAGCACCTTCAAGTTTGTCAGTCTGTCTATTCATTTTATCTTTGGCATTTTCCTGTAGCATCATATCTCAAAGTCCATATTTCTCATACAATTTGTTTATGGGTTGTTGAATACCTACATCAAAGGGGGATGATGGAAGCAGGCTTTCTCGTCTGTTTTTTTTTTAATTTTTAGAAGCCTTGATATTTCCGCTATGCTTTTTCTTGTTGATTTTTATATCTCTGCAGTTGATTCCGACTTTTTAAATAATCAAACAGATCTTGCCGTTTAACGTTTACAAAGTCTTTTGGTATGTCAACAAATGTAATGTATGTTGGTTTGTTTTCTACTATTTTTTCTGTTATGGGTCTCAAGTTCGGGTTGCTTTTATAAATCCAAATTCATCTTCAGTTACGTGATGTTATACAATTATTTCAATTCTGCGGTATTTATTCTAGACACTATTTTAGAAGCACGAGGTTTGCCTGAGTTATCTTTGTTGAGCATGAGAATTATTTTGGTCATCGTGAGGTCTTCACGGGCATTTGCCGATTTATATATTTGCGATACAAGTTGGTATATTTGATATATACCTGGTGCTTTACTTGTCTTTTAATCTTGTACTGCTGGGTGGTATTCTTACCAGATTATTGCACCATCTTTCTAGAGGAACTATCGCCATTTGAAGTTGTAGTTCGATATCGATTTCACCTCTTCTGTTATTTATGTTTAGTTCGTTCAAACATCTGCCCCATCTCTCAGCGATTTCATTTGATTCAAAGTGAGTCTTTCTCGCTTTGTCTTCAACGTCTTATATTTTTTTTGCTCGCCGAAAAACCTTTTTACTTATTTGCCTACTTTTAAAAGGTTGTCAACTTCTTAATATGTGTTATCTGTGTATTTTCCTTTGCTACCGTACACTTTATATTAATTTTGTTTCTCAATTACCTATAGATTTTTCTCTTCATCTGCGTTTAAATGACTTTTTCAGTTTAAATAATATATGATTTTATTTGTTGTCCCATTTCTTTTGCCATAACAACTCCAACACCAGCTTAACCATTTCCTGCAACCATATTGATTATTTGATAAGTGTCGGGCTGTATATCTCTTTCATTTGGCCATTTCAGTTCATTCCTAGTACATCGAGTTGGTTTTGTTTCGTTTCTTGTTTAACATTTGAAGTTTACCATAGTGGTCAAATGTTTCATGTACCAATTGAACTAGTTGTACCCACCTGGAGATCAAAACGGGGGACATTTTTACTTCCAGAATTAACTACTAAGGAAGGCATCATACAGTCCACAACGTACCGATTTTCTTGGGAAATAGCTATGACGTATTGGTTTTCCCTTGCCTTCTGCTAAATATTAAGTTTGTTTCTATGTCTGAAGACGCTTCCTTTTTTGGCTCTTTTAAAATCGTCTTATTTATATGGTCATCCCGGCATTACTAAGTGAAAATAGGGTGCACTGCAGAAAGATGAAGCTAACATTTGGAAGGCAAAGCCTATATATTGCGCTTATTGATCTTTCGCACCCCACAATCATTATAACAATGTTTATGATGGTATTAATTTCGATTCAAAGTATACACTATTTTTGCTCGAATTTATGTAATTAAATTCAGGTTACATATGTTTGTGATCTTATGATCCATGTTATAAACTTTTTACTAACATGTTTTGATGCACTTCTAGTCATTGTATCTTATACCGCACTCTACAATCACATGTTTTTATTGATTACAAACCAGCACGCACTAACTATGGTACGTAGAATAGGATTGTAATTTTGAAAATCGACACTGTTCTCAAAATGGAATGCGAACAGTGGGTACGGTTTGATCGTTTATTATCACCGACCATGCTTGTGCAAGACAATGTGCGTTGGTTTCATTTCATTCAATTTTGATACAGCATTGTTTTGTCGATAGTTCTATTTGATTTAAGTTGTTTTGAAGCAGTCTTGGTGGTTCTATGTTTTCTTTGCCTGTTGCTTAAGTAATTCTACTTTCATCTACCAGAAGTAGATGTGCCAGTAATAGCTAAAGAGTTGGCCCTAGAACGCTGTCTTGCGGTACACCCTTTATTATTGGACACAGCGTTATCAGTTAGTTTTCGTATCTCATCCTGAAAAGTTTTTGCAGATAGGATTTCAGGACGTGGTACATAGCTTCTGGTAGTCCCTGTTTTAGTTTGTACAACAGTCTTTTATGCTAGAGCTTGTCAAAGAGTTGACGTCATAAGTTTTATTTACGACTTGGTGCCTTAGTTCTGTGATAATTTTGTCTTCGAAACCCGAATTGAGTTCTGGAGAATTTTCTCACTGACGACTTTAACCAATTTCTCATCCAATAATTTGTTTGGCTTCTAAATCGTTTTAGCTACGGTTTATTACGCGAGGAGCTATTTTAGTCTCAAAACTGAATTAATAGTTTAACCATAATAACGATTTGTTTGTGAGGCTGTAGTTGTATTACCTGGCCAGTAGTCAGATCCTTTCTTGGATTTAGTAGGTTTTTAATAATGTTTCTCACTTCTTCTGTTGTGATATGTTGTACCTATTCGCCAGGTTGGTCAAGATATGTATTGATATGTATGTGGACCTCATCATATTAGGGCAGTAGCTGAAAGATTTTTTTTAGGTGCTCAGCGAAAGTTTTTGCTTTAGCCCGATCTGTTTATGTCTGTTGTTTCATGTTTACGTGCCTCTGTGATTTTTTTGTAGCTTTCTATGACATAATCGGAATCAACTGTTGGTGTTTTCTAAATATTCTTTAAAGGATCAGTTCTGTTGGCAGTAATGATTGTTGTCAGATTTTTCGAGTTATCTGTTATCATTATTTGTCTCGCGCATGTTTGGCGAACATTTGTTTTATTCTTTTTTTTATTCGAGTTGGTGTTCTCTCCCTAGATGTTTATTGGATTACTGATGTACATTGGTCTACTTTTGGTCCATGCTATTCACTATTTTTAACGATACCCTAAGGTCGATGTTTAAAGTGTTCTAAATTAGTTTTTGAAGTTATGTAGTGTCATTGATTGGTTGTAATATTCTAAATACCTATCTACAAAGCCCTTAGTTACAAAAAGTTCAAGAAGTTAGGTAATTTGTTTAAATCTGTTAGTCAGTAAGTTAGTTTGCGTTAAACCATGAAGCATTTTTGCTTTTCCTGGAGCTCATAGCATCACGATTCTCGGCTACTATTCTAGTTCTAGTCAGATTTTGCTATAAATGTTTCCAAGTCGATTGAAACAGTTTATAAAGATTTATTTGCTGGATAGTTGGGTGGACAATAGGCTTTGAAAATTGCAAGTAGTCTATACTAGTTTTCTATGACTATACTAATAGCTTGATGATAGGGTTGTTCTATTTTGTTTAGCAGGTGATTTTTAATGTATTTCCAAATGATTGTTGTCGTTCGAGCTCTAGCTCTCTTTTTAATGACCTATGGGCTTCAGTAATATGGTATTTAAAGACTTGTATTCGATGTAAAATGTGATTCTCATATTAGTAAAGTATCTAATTTGTTGAGTGCTACAAGGGCTTCTATTTCATATTATACAACGCTATTTTATTAGTTGAGCCCATATTTTTGGATCTAATAATTGTCTCCTTTTAGTTGTCTAACGTCTTCAGTAAATTGTTGGTCTTTAATTTGTTGTAGTTGTATATTTTGCTGCTGTGAAGATTTATGTTGCGATTTGTTGTGATTGTCTAGTTGTAGCTTGAGCATATGACCTTAGTCCTAATATAGAGTTGGTACCATGTTTGCACTTTCTGTGATAATGGAGTCTGATTTTTTCGTACCGATGCTTCTACTCAAATCTGTTTTATATCTTCTGATGGAAATCTTCTCTTTATAAGGTCAACATTGCGTAGTAAGTTGCTTTTTGTTTGTTTCCAATATAAGAATTGCATTCACTAGGGTAGTTATTTTGTAAATGTTTTTATTATTTATATTTTTTAGGATTTGTTTGCTTCTTCATTTCCCTATTCTCTATATTCATAATTTGTTTCATCTTATGCTACTTTTCTAATAGCGCTTTTATTATTATGTCAGTGCTGTAGTAAGAGTTTTCTAAGACTACTCTATGGAATTTCTTTTTCGTAGCTGTCTTCTATGTGTTTCTTTCAATGTTTCGTTAGTCTGGCATCTCCCTTATATTTCTTTGTAGTTTTCTATGTGTACTAGTAGTTTATATGTGGACCCTAGTGATTGATCTAATTAGATCTTATCTGGTTATCTCTGGTTACATCCAAAAATTATGTAGAACATTATTTTTTACGAATGATAAGTTTTTGATTGTTTGTTGGTTATACAAATTTTTATAACTAAGTAGTGATTTGTTGAAAAGTGATTTTCCCGCTAAATGAACAGCAATTCTTGGATGTTGATTGATAGAGTACTTCTACTCGAATGTTTCTTTACTGTAGTTAGTTGAATATGCAGTACGTATAAATGATTGTAGCCTTATATTTTTTGAGGAATGATTTGTTTCAATTTTGAAAATGGAACAACTTTGACTGGATGTCTTGTTAGGCCGAACCATTACTTACAGATAATTTTACCGAAAGTTTGTTTGTTGCTTGCTTTATTGCAGAGTGAATAATCTCGTATAAATGTTCCTTTATTAGAAAAATAATTTATGATCGAGACGAAATACCTATCTGTCTATAAGACCAAAATCGTACATTTGTGTGTCGTAAGATTTCTTTGGTCAAATTCAGTCCCAGTTTTTACCAAGTGAAGGGGTGATTATAATCCGACTATGCTGTAGTGGGCTGACAATAAAAATAAGTTACCAGAAATGAATTACGAATCTGATAATTATCGCTCCGCGGTTGTAGGCGGTGTCGGAGCACCGCCTGAATTTTCTGCGAAATTGAGCTTGCCATTGATCGCGCCGCGACGAGAGGCCGCAGTTTTTCAGCCGGATTACACGGCTCGCCCCATTACCTCTTGAGATAGCTAAGCGGTTCGTTTTCTGTTCGCAGTCGTCTCCATAAACTCCGAATAATAAATTACAGGCCGCCTAATGGCGGAAGCGCGAAATAAGGATGCGCCGCGCGTCGCTGGCTTTCTTTGGCGTCGTATGAGTAAACGGCGCCCGTTGTTCCTCGCAATTCCGAGACAAAGTGCCTCCCGCGGGTACCCAGTTAAATTGTTGTCTCTGTTGATTCATGGAGCAAGTTGTGTACGTAAATTGCATATCGCTGTAAGCTGCCGTCTGCTTTGTCGCTGCTTTTTTCGCTGCAGCTGCCTCGCTGCCTTTAAGCAAATCAGAAGGCATCTTTGAATTTATTTCTTACATTCTGCTAGTCGCTTTTTTATGCCGTTGACTGCCTTTAAAGTGATTTTTATCAGACACGTTTTAATGGTAGCAATTATTCTGAGCCATGTTTTTGGAGAACTTAAAAAACTTGATATGTTTGCTGTTGACATCCCTTACGGTTTCATCACGTTTCCATCAGCCTGCGTTACAGCACATTAAGTAAAATGAGGACAAAGCAAGGCGCTAGGGCTGCTATGCGAAGCCCGCTAACTATTTGTTCTCTTAAAAATGTTTTTAATTAAGGAAAGTGCTCCAAGTAATCTGAGAGCAAGGCTCGTCTTTCAAAATTGCTGTCTGCTTGTCGCCGCTGAAAATTTTCAAGGTTGTTGCCTCGGTTTTTCTGGTACTGCTCGAGCATTTATATTCACTCGATCACTTGATTGATTAATCTGTGGTTATTCTTTAGCATTGGATATTGTCAAAATAAGTTCTGTTTAAATACGGAATTGGAAATGTCATTGAAACAATTATGGACAACTTGTATTCTGAAAAAAAATTATTTAAGTTGTATGACAGTGAGCTACTTTATTAAAAAGGGCTTTGATTAGTCATTATTTGTTACAGTAATAATTTTAAAAAATAACATGACAATTAAAATTATTAGCATTTGATAAGCTTGTAGTGTAAATCAAACAATAGCACAATAATTTTGTCTTGAAGTTAAAATAGGTTTGGGGTTCTAGAAGAATTAAAGAGGGATTAAAATAATCTGTTAATGGTATATTGAGTAGAGTACAAAGATGTAGAACACTGTAAGGACGAGGTTAAGAGCAGATACAGGTAACTTCAACTTGCTCATATAATAGTTGAGAATAAAAGGCGCTTCAATTAAGGCCTTTGTGGGAATCTTAATCTTAGAAACTTATAATGAACCCCATTGTTTATAGTATAAAAAAGATTTTATTTTTGCTTGCAATACTTTTGGGTTAGTGTCTTTTCACTTAGACGTCTTTTTAAATGACTGTAACTATTATAATTATAACGTTAGAAAACTTAGAAGAAACACATTGTTTGCTGTTCAATATTTTATCAAATTAGGATAGTTTTCCTGGTTCAGTCTGTAACATTAAAGTATCTCACGATTTTTGCGTCTACTGGTACCTGAAAGGCACAACTCTGTAGCATAGATTAAATTGTGTACGTGGTAAAGTCAGCTCTAAAGCGAAAATATCAGAAATATATCAATCGATCAATATTTGAAGACAAGGGTGATTGCACAAAAATATTCTCCAAAAGTGTTCGGTATAATAAAAATTAAGAATCCTACTTTAATATCGCGTACTAGGCAAAATCATTGTGTCTTCCAGCAATGAAAACAATACCAAGACAAAATCAACTACAATAGCACTATTATAAAACTTTTTCTCTCATAAAGCAGAACGCTCTAACAGGATGGGATGGGCTGCGAACAATATGGACCTTAAAAGTGTGTTGTTCAGCGACGAATCCTGTTTTAGACATGGATTGCAAGAAGACTGCAGAGACAACCTTCCTACAGAAGTCGTATAAGTATCCTATTAAGGTCGTTTGAATTCACCAAGATTTGGTATTTCATGCGCATTTAATCTTGAAAGGTTGCTGCAACTGTGTCAGTGGAATCTGAATGCCATCGATTTGGCATAAATAAAGACAACTGGCTCTCGCAAGGCGATAATGATCCGAAACACTGGAGTAGGCATTTTTGCTAGTATTCAGACTTCGTCACAACCCTCTAACCCTATTCTTATCGAAAATTTGCGGTTTATAAATCACAAAATAAAGTAGTTATCTTTAGGAATACAAAAGTTATGGCTTCTACCCAGGGAGTGTCTTCGAACAACTTATGAATTATACCTCGACGTTGCCAAGCCATAAGTGGGTGATAAGAATGGGGGTTGGATTCCATTCGATGTAAGAGTACGAAGAGTATAAAGGCTTAAATGAACCGCAGAATTAGTTGAACTAAACTAAGAAGAAAAACTGGTAGGTAGTTTTAACCAAATTCCTTACGTAACAAAAGAAAATGTTATACAAAAGCAATGAGCAAAAAGTGCTGAAATGAAAATGTGAGTAATGTAAGAGTTTTGAGATGAAACAATAAACCATATCAAAAGTTAAATAAAGATAAGCATGAGAAATTGGGATATGAATTTTTTTTTGGAAAGTTTTTTCTCATTAATTTTGGTGAGAAATAACTATTTAATGGCATCTTTGTCTGACGTGCCATTTCCCTGTTGGAGATTTCTCATTTTTGGGTCTTTCTCTCTTGGTTTTTCTTTAAAGATATCTATTTAAAAATTATTCTTGTTAGCACATTTTCGTGCGCCCCCAACTGTATAGGTCCTACCATATCAGTTGTTTTTCTGCATTCATCATTTCTTTTGTTGAATTGTTGGTTGCTCTCCCCAGTCTAGATACTCTACAAGATCTTAATGCATCAATTTCGCTTCGTTCATTCTCTATGTTTTCATAACTTTGCTATATATGTTGTATTTCCTTTGTTTAATTATTTTCTTATTTTTACCATATGCAGTTCACTCTCCAATCTCTTATTCTTTTCGTCCATCTTTCATTATTTTTACCTTTAGGTATTTGTACTAATAGCATATTTTCTCTGATTCACCTTTGTCAAATCCTTCAAATAGTACTTGGCTTTGTCCAAATTAATTGTCAACTTAGCTTTTTGTATTCTTCTTTTTTAGTTTTGCAGGTCGTGTATTCCAAGTCTTATTTTTTTTTGTCGCAAGGACCTGGTCAATGAATTGTAAAGCATTTTTTTTTTATATTTGTGACTACACTAATGTCTGTGCATTTCATGTTCCAACTTCTTAAGTTTGTTCGACAGGGGCTTAGAAAAGGTAGGCGAAATTCAGCAACCTCGTTTAATATCTTGTGTTATTCTGAATCCTTTTGTTAGATGTTAGATTTTCTTGATCTTTGACGTCATATCTTCAAATAGACCTTTTAAAGTTTGTTTATTGTGTTATTTATATTTGTGTGTTCAATTGATCTCCAACTACTAAAATAGGTATGCTATCACAGCCTTTTTCTAAGCATATAAACAGCAAATGTATATCTCGTCATGTATTAATTTCCTTGTCAATGATTTGTTTCACTTTTTCCTTCAGTTTCACGTTGTTTGTGTTATTTTTCTATATGTCCTCGTATCGTTGTTTCATGCGGACGGCTAAATGTAGGTGTTACCGTGATGTCACTGTGATTTTCAGATTCTCGTACGTTTCTTTTCTTTTATATTGATGTTATGTATCCTATTTTCCATTCTTTAGGTACAAATATAAAATAAATTCCTTTCGTTCTTTTTAACTTTGCTTTGAAGTTCTTTAACATTTCCGCCATATTATTTTCTGCGTCTCCAGCTATTCTGTTTTTATAATTTATATAGTATATTCTATTTTCTTCATTGTTACTTGAACTTTCGATAAATAATTTTTATTAATATTCTTCCTAATCTTTCTAGATATTGATGGTAGTATGGTTTTTGGGTTTCTGTGCACCTCTGTTCTCCAACCAGCATTTGTACTTCGCTGCACTTGCTATCTCAAGTTTTCTCAATTTAACGGTATTTTTTCTTTCATGTGTTATTTATGCAACCTTCTAATATACTCTATATCATTATGTTAGCCTTTATGGTTCTTTTCTGTTTAGGTTTGTTTCTTATGGTAAATATAATTTTTCTTAAGTAGTTGATTCGCACTCCGCTTATCTAAGTATTCTAACGTCCGCTACGTCGATGGTATAGATTTGTCCTACTACAATGTAATTGATAATTGGTTTCAGTTTTATAATTTGTTGGGTCCACGTATATCTGTGAACGTGTTTATATTGGAAGAAACTATGGGTTATTTTCAAGTTGATTTTATGTACATAAGCCTGTCAGTTTATTCCTATTGTTGTTTGTTTCTGTTTTTCCAAATTTGTCTATAACTTGATCTTCTGTTTTTGATCTTATCAAAAATAAAATTATTTCTCCATTTTCTTGGAACCACCGGTTCATCAAAAATTAACATTCTTTCCATGATGATATGCATTTTTAATGTTTCTATTTATAGAGTTTTGTTAGGTTTCTTCTTTTTTTTTATTAAGATTGGTGCTCCTCTTGTAGCTTTATTATTATTTGGTACTCCAGAAAGTAATAGATCGAACTTATCTGTTTCTCTATTTTCTATTTTTCTGTATTGTGTTTGTTAATGCCGTTATATCTATTTTCAGTTTTCTAATTTCATTTAGGACATTTGTCATTTTTGTTCGTATTCCGGTCATAGTCCAAGTTGCCATGTTGATTAAATGTTTTATCGTCTATATTACTTCTATGTAATTATATCATTGTTTGCTGGTTTAATTTATTTTAGTGATAATGGGTCACAGCCTCAACATTCCAACTACCAAACCTGTTTGTTGATAGCTTTTGAGCTCGTTCTACCGATGAAATCTGACCGTTGGTTATCTTAGAGGGTCAGCCGAATCTTGGCTTTCTACGGGATTGCTACTCCCTCTTTCTTTTTTATCCTGGATTAGGGCAGGCATTGGCCGGCTGTCTATTGGAGATTAACAATTTTATTTAGTCTACTAATTACAAAACTACAAACTTTATTTCCATGCTAATAATACGCCAATTGCGCTTTTTTGATTAGCATCTCGTGGTTGCAGAATGTGAATCATTATTTGGTTCGTAATTAGGGGCTCCATTTAATTTGCTTCTTTTTGCAGAGGTGTTTTATACTTTTTGTTCTACTGACAATATTGTACATCCATTTTTATGTCCTTTGTTAATTGAGTAAATCGATAATAATTTTTTCGGTGCCTTTTTGGTACATATTTTGTTTCGGCTTAGATTTAGGCCACACAACTTTTTATGAAATACCTATTTACTCTCATTAATTTGATGTTGTTAGATTATAGTCGTCTGAAAATCCCAAAAAACAGTTGTACATTTTTTCAGGCAAGGTAAAAATTTGTCTTGCTCTTTTTTAGTCTTTTAATTTGGAACATTTGTTAGTTCGGAAAGATTATCCTTTTCTACTATATGTACTCCTATGATTTTAATTTTCTCCCCCACTCTGTGGAATACACAGAATTTGGCCAGGTTCTATAATTTGCAAACCTGTCCTGTTCTTGGAAGAAAGTTTAGAACGCTCTATTATATATTAGGCGCATTTAACGGTGCGATAAGTGCTAGACCAGTAAGCCTTGGGGTTGATTTAATTTTGAACTGCCATCTTAATGTATAATTTCTGTGTCCGTTACATAATTGCTCGGCTGCCGTTAAACTCCTCATATATATATTTATGTCTTTTTGATATAAAGAACATGGCAGGCTAATAATTTGATATTTCACCGTATTCGCTCAAGTGAACTACGTAAGCTTAAAGAACCTAATAGGAGTAATGGGAGAGGCAAATGGAATAAGGTTGTGGCCACATCAACTTTTTAACCAACTAGAAAGTTCAGCGGTTACCCAGCAAAGTTGCTGCAGTTATAACAAAAGTCTTCTTTATACCACAACTTTGCTGTCTGGTGAAGGAGAAAGGAAAGAAGAATAAAATAAGACTTTTGTCAGGTTGCGCGTAAGTAGTGAATTCAAACTTTTTCTTTAATTCACTTTAAGAAAATGTTGCCTAATCTATAGTAAAGTTGCGCTTTTATCTCGACAAGACTTCGTTTTTCACTTCGTAAACCCTTAGTAGATTGACAACGCATCTGTCAAAATCCCTTGGATTGTCAATAGAAATAATCGGCGAATTGAGCGAAGTTGGATTAGGGCAGCTATCATCTCTGAGATCAGCAAGCGTCCCTCGATTGGATTACACTTAAAATTGTGTTTTATTATTCACTAATATTGCATGTGGTACAAACCAATAACAATTACAGTATATAAAAAGCAAAATCAACTTCTAGCTGAAGAAAAAATACAATTGAAGAGATTCTTCTTGATTCATTTGTATACGTTTGGTTCGTGGCAGAGAGAGCTTTTCTGTTTTGTTGACTGTCCTAACTTAGGATCAATGTAATTTAAGTTAAAAACTGAAATGCCCAAAGGGCTAGATTGTGCGACACTGTAAGAAACATTTGAACATTGAAAGAGAATGGGCTACTGGTTGTAGGGGTAAATTGTGCAGTTCTAAAGCTAACTGATCCTAAATATTTAAAATGCTTTTATTTATTGATTCCGATTGTTAAAAAACAACTGTTAAAAAGTGCAGTTGGTTTTATTGTATATAGAAGCAGCAAATAGACATTTTGATTATGGCATCGTGAATCTGACGATTTTACTAGTGGAATCTTAAATATAGCTACGTCAGCCAAATTTCGTAAAATTGCCGACCTTTCCCTTACGAAGGGTGCGATAAATCATAATGTTCTGGAGAAATTTTCTAGCTGAAATTAAAAAATATTCGTCCGTTTTTACAGTATCAGAAAAAGTAGATAAAAGAATTGCAGAAGTCAGCAAAATTAGTATGTGGTGAAGAGGGTGCAAATGTGAAATTATATTTTATGCAATAAACGCTTTATACAGGGTCCATCCCAAAAGAAATGAGCCTTTTTCAAAAAAAAATAGTTTTATTGAGCAGATCGCTACAACACCTCAAAATTCTTCAAAATAGGATCCTCCTGCATCAATGCACTTTTGGAGACGGGTCTTCCAAGTCCGGAAGGCTTCCTGGTAGGCCTCCTTAGGGATGTCCTTGAGGGCTGCTGTGACATTCTCTTGGATGTCCTCAACCGAGTCCCAGTGCTTGCCCTTTAGCACTCTTTTCAACCGCGGAAACAAAAGAAGTCCGGGGAGACAAGTCCGGGCTGTAGGGAGGCTGGGGAACCACGCCGAGTTGAATCCGGCCAGGTACTTGGTCACGATGAACGCGGTGTGGCGGAAATGACTCGATGTACTGTCGATTTCGGAATGTTTAGGGCATCTGCTACTTGATAAACACTGAACCGACGATCGGCGTTCAAAAATCGCGCACTCGCTGCACGTTCTCGTCGGTTCGGGAGGTTGACGGTCGTCCAGACCGAGGTTCGTCGGCCACCTCTTCCCGGCCCTCCTTAAATGCTTTGTGCCACTTTTAACTTGCGAGTACGATAAACAATCATCCTTGAAGGCCTCCTGAAGCATTCCAAACGTTTCGGTAGCATTCTTGCCGAGTTTGAAGCAGAATTTAATTGCGTAGCGTTGATCGATTTTTGAATCCATCGCGCCGTGTCGAAAATTGAAAATAGACATTCACGGAAACACCCGTCCTGCCGCTCCGAGAGCTCAGAGCCGACTTGCACCGACCGCGTATGGAAGCTAAGACCCCCCACCACCTGCCCCAAGCGTCAGAGCACGCCGGAATGTACACTCGCGTCCGAAAAAAAATAAGGCTCATTTCTTTTGGGATGGACCTTGTATGTAAAAACATGAACATAATAGTTGATATAAGTCTTTTTCTTCTTTTTTTTTACTTCATATTTTGGATCCTGAATGGTACTACTTTACTTTTCCTTATAATTGATCTTTCCATGATTTCTTTGTTCTGGCTAGGTTTTTTCTTCCTCTTGCTCTGTATCTATAACATATTTTCGGTGACCTGTCATTCTTCAATTCGCAAAAATCGTATTTTGGCATTCACTACCGTACGCAAAACTTGGGACATTATTATTTCTTCCGAAAATGTTATTAATTCGCCGTTAATATTATCTGCTGCAGATGTTTACGATTTTTAATATGTTTTAGAGCATAAATTAATTGTTTTATTTTGATAGCGTTTATATTTTTTTTATTATATTCATGTTGCTGTAGTTTTTAATTTTTATTTAAGATATCTTTTCTGTTGGTGCCTATTCATCCGCATCAATTATTGATCAAATTTATTAACTTTTTGTAACGTGCCTTGTAATACAGGGTAAAAATCTTCATTTTTATGTCTCTTGTTCTTTACTAAGGCATATATACATATCATAGTTCGGTATCCTCTTTGTGTTCGATATCTTATACTCACTCTTTATCAATCCATTCATATGTAGCTATTTTTTCTTTTCATTTTTTAAATTTATCAGTATTTGGATACTTGCTGCAGCTCTAGCGTTCCTATTATTTTTTTCTTTGTTCCAGTTATGCAAACCATGTCAATTTTTCTGAGTTTTCTTGTAATTCATGTAGTTTGTGCTCCGGTCGCGTATATTCTATGTCCCTAAAGATATATTTTTCCTTATTCCCAATATTTTGCCCTTTTTTTTCATTTGAGGCTGTTTTGCCCATTGTATCTATTGTATCCGAGACTATACTCTCTTGTTTATCCATTATATTAAATATATTATTTGTATGTTTATGGCAATGGAATTATTTCTGTTTATCCATTTCAAAATATCTTTGACTCGTGATGGTGGCAGTAGCAGAGTGGGCCAGTTTTTTCCTGAGGAGGTGACCGGCCCTTTCGGGTTTTTCGCGCTTGTCGGTTTCTGACTTTATTTCTCACTTGAATTAGTCACTAAATCTTCTACGCTATGAGTCAGTATTTGGGTATGAGCGGCTAAGTGGCAATACTAGAATATCCATCATGATTTGCGCTTTAGTACCGACTGGTATATGATAAGGGTAAGATAGATACGCGATCCTTTTTGTATTTGAAGTCACTTTTTGGGTAATTTTAGTTGCTGAAAAAAATTATGCCACAAAAACACTGCAGAAAGATGGGAGTTTTTTTTAAATATTGCTGTAGATGTTTAACAATTAATTTGATTTGCTGAAGTCCAACATGTTTTAGTTAAAAGTACTATTGAACAAAAAATATCGCGATTTGCTTATGGTTTAATTTTGAAGATAGAAATATTTTTGAAAAATTAAAAGGAACATTTTATTAATTTTTGCAACCTTTCTTCTAGTGTGTATATGTGAAGTTGGATAGCTCCAGATTCTGTCTAGCAAGTGGTTTAAAAATTTGAGTTGCGCACTTTTTATTGTTAAAATTAAATAATGTTTCGAAAATCTAAATAAAAATTTAAATAAAAATTAAAAATGTAGTTTACATTAACAATATTTAATTATATCACGTGCGATGCGCAGTGTACTCTATTTTTTTTGTGTATACTAAAACTGCCTGTCTTGTTTTGGACATTTTACTCTCATTTTTAATATTTTATTAGCTCCCGACCCCAAAGAACAGAAGTTTTCTACAGATAAATGAAGTTGAGCTTTTTATTACAATGAATGGTATTTCAATTGAAATGCTCTAACGGTACAAATGTAGCTTTGGGGGGTTTACGCTAATGTCAAAGTTATTCAGATGATTATATACATTTAAAATTGTCAAAACAAAGTTTGCTTTAACATTAGGTAAGGGAGGTAAAATTTTATTTGGGCCTCTATCAGTTTTTGTTAGCTCGAGGCGAAATTAATCCAAAAACTTGTTTCAGGTACCGCATGTACAGAAAAAGTCAAACCACCGGCTTCCCTTCTCTCATCACAATTTTCTCGGCGCCAAATTACCTGGATGTCTACAACAACAAGGTGAGCTTAGTTTATCTCGCGCTTTCAGGACCGCCGGAGCTTTTTCGTAATGAAATCTCGCCGATAAGGCGCTCTGGTGTATTAACGCACCCCCTCGCCGCGTTCGGTTTGCATTTCGACTCGTCCTTGCGGCAATTTTTTACGGCTGCGTGCGGAATTAAGCGCGAACGGGTAATGAGTTTAGTAGCCGCCCCAAAGGTCATACCGTGCGTGAGGGCTGCGGCGCGTGGAGGCAATTTCGGTAATGTGTCAACCAGCGTACGAGTTTATCCTCATTTCGCTGGGCTTACGGGCGGTTTGGCCGTAAAAAATGGGCGAAGGACGGCCCGTTTAATGGGCGCGTGACAAAACGTGCGAGCGGTGTAAATGGGAATGCTGGCGACGTCCAGCGACAAATTGCGGTGCTTTATAAGCGGCCACTGTACGGGGGGCGTTCGATAGGTGGCGCAGCAGAATTGCCGCAATAAATCAGTTAACAAAAACTGCAAAGTAACTGTAGGGGATTTTGCTGATTTCCAGTTTTATCTTTCAATCCGGAAAATGAATAAACAAAGAAAATAACATCAAAATACAAATACAATTTAATTTGTTTCCCCCACTAGCGACTACGACCTTCTCAAATCTGGATCTAAACTTGCTGCAGGCCACCACAACTTCTTTCTTGTCAACATGTGTCATTACTTTATAAAACAGGCCCTTAAGCTGACCTTGGTATTACAATGCCTCTCATTAACCTTTGCCTTCGATTACGCCCCACATAGAGGACTCAAGATTACCGTAAAAGTGGTAATTCAAATTATTGTATAGCGATGCCTGGTTTTTTATCTTGTGGGCTGGAGCGGAGCCTTGCTGAAACACTATCTGCTAGCACGTTAATATAGCTGTCGGCAGTCACATCAGACAAATGGGGCAAAAAACTGAATGGGTCATGGTAGATACTTCAGAAGCATCTTAGCAGATCCAACTGTTATTTTGATTATTGACCTTTCTGTTCTGGATAAAATTCTCTTCGTCTGAAAAGAATTTCAGGAAGCCAGCGTAGTCATGCTTTAGCTTCATTTCCATCTTGTTTTTTCCAGTCAACAGTTGGCGGTTTCTCTGGACGAAAGACTTCTAGTGCAGGTCCTGATGGACTACTAGACTGACCGTCGACCTCGCCTCCGCCCAGGATCCTGGTCGATTTTTTCTTTCAATTCTCGGACCAATTCATTACTTCCCTTGCGATCAAATAAATTGCCCTGTTAGTAATTTCTGGTGGTCAAGTTCTGTGTACATCTTGGCTACGTCGCAAACTTGTTTTTTTTTGTGGCCAAACCACGCAATAATTTCTGTTGGGGGGTGTCCGACGCGAAGGAATTTGAGTCTAGCAGTTCTGTGATTTTCAGTTCGTTTTGTGGACAATTGTGGGTTGTTGATTATGTGAAGGAAATTGGTTGGGGATGGCTTTTCAGCAACCTAAAAAATCTGCATTTTCCCCGATGACACTTTATATTTGAATTTCGATCTAGAAGTGACGAAAAAATTATTATTTCAATAGAAAAAAAAACAAGCCACGCTGTAAACCTGAAATGTTAATTTGTTTAACCCTCATATATATTGATAACGTGTTCTGAAAATTTGCCACTAAATTCACGTTTTATAGAGCATATAGGTACAGATTATCTATATATGGAGTTCCAGCCACATATTAATGTTTTAACTTAGCATGTTATATATAGCGTTGCCATGAACAATGATGAGCTTTATTTATTTGTTTGGCCGCATTAAATTGAAAACGTAATACTTAAGAACGCATCTGCAAATATTGACAACATCATTTAAGGGAAGTGTTTTGGTTAGGAGTATACTTGATGTTTGGATTGAATGTACACGACACCTAACGTTCGGTTCCATATTTCCGTATGACGATGATACCTCAGCCAATTGTTGTGGTATGCCTTTTTCGGAATTAAATTTAATCTTCTGTGTAAATATGTGATTTATTTGAATAGTAACTTAATTATTCAATTCTTTTATGAGTATAACTTGTATGGTGTGCACCATTTTATTTGGTTTTTTTTTATCCTTGTGATCAACATTCCAAACAGCTTCACGATTCTCGGTTGTTTTTTTTTGTTGAATTTTTATGCACACCAAATCTTGTATCGGTTATGGTTTATACACCCCAACTACCCACCATTTTCTTTGTCTCCTTTTCTATGTTACTTGCATAATCTCCTTCCAACACGGCCATTTTTATATAAAAGTAACTCATTATGGATCAGGAAGTTTTGTAGTTTTCATAGTCCATATTTTGCCTTTTCAACTTTTTTTTAATCATCAAATTATTACTAGCACTAAGTAAATTATTTAAACGAATGTAAGTGTGATAACCAATATCGCGTCCGTTATAATTAACACATAGAACTCATCATATAGTCTAAAAAGTCTTTCTTATGTAGTATGGTGCATCAAGGATGATTTGGCGTGTTTTAGACTGAAATATTTAAATTAATGGTTGACACATTCCTCCAGGGCTGGATTTCATAAAACCATACCCGTTTGGAGCATACTTTATAGATCACTAGCTTGTTGTGAAGGGAAAGTTGAGAAGGTTTACCTCGGAGTCCGCAATATTTGTTATACTTAGCTTGTTTGAATTTGGTCCATATATGGGCTCGATAGCGAGATAAGTCGTAATATCAGATTGTGGTGCTAGTATTCTATTGAAAGTAATGGGTGGCCAAATATCTCTTCATTTTGTAAGGTGACGTGTACCGATTTGGTTTCAATGATTTTAATTCGTCGTTTGTTAAACCAATCTCTAACGATATTGAGGTGGGTTTGTAGTTTTACGAAAACTTTTTTTGGATCTTCATCAGTAACCAATAGCGCAAAACTTCCTCACATGATGTAGGTCGTCTATGTACAGTAGATTTTAAAACACTTGCTTGGGGTACTCCAGAACCTACGTGGGTTAAGTTGATAAGTTCTTCGTGTTTGATTTGGAAAAAATCGTCAACTAGGCGAGATCTTAATATGGGGTAATTGTTTTCTTTTTTAATTTATGCAATGAGTATTTGTGCTAAAGTTTCTTGGGCGTTTGACTACCGTCTAGACAGGCAAGACCGAGTATTTTTTGGCTTTAAAAGGAGTGTTAATGATTTCTATTATTCTATGAGCTTGTTCATTCGTGGAATGTTGACTTTTAAATCCAAATTCATGTTTTTCTTCTAGAATAGGTTTTAGTCACTTAATTAAAAGGTTTTCAAATAACTTGGAGGTTATGGATAATAAACTTGTGGGTTTGTATGACTCTGCTGACTTTACAGGATTTTGGATTAGATTGGTTTTGGCAACTTTCCGTTTTACTGGGAAGTGATCAGTGCTTAAAATCCCATTAAATATGAATGGTAGTATTGTGAATCCTTTGGGCGGAGAAAAGATTTTTTATAGGAAACTCTTCTGTTGTATTTTATCTCTTTTAGTTTGATGACTTGAATTGATGGTTATAGTTATAATATAGACATCTATAAATCTGCCCATTTCTTTTTCGCTGGTTCCAGGTCGTTCAGGTAATGGATGGAAAAGTTTCTTGACAAATACCTCATATTTTACTGATTTTCATAAGTCATTTGATTCTGTAGGCTATAAACCTTCTATGATTATATTTAAAATTACGTCTTTGTGTTTTTCCAGCATTTTCTTTTGTGCTCGTATTGCATCATTGTAACGTTACTCTCTTTTAGATAACGTTTGTTTGCCATTTTTTACTTTCCTTATCCTATAATAAGGAAAGTAATATAATCGGCGGAAATTTGACCTACCCAGTTTTTCACATTTCTGGACGAAATATAGCCTCAGGACACCAAAAAAGTTGGTTTGAGCCATTGGTTCGTGTGTGTGTGTGTATGTCTGTCGGTCTGTCAGTAAACAGGATATCTCGAGAATCGTAAGAGCTTGGTAGAAATCGGCCGAGCCGTTTGGTCGCAAGGTCGCAAAATCGGTCGCAAAGCGGTCGCGAATCTAAAGGGTTGAAGGCACAAAAAATTCACGAGAATAAAAATGATTTGTTATCATGAGATAAACATGAATTTAAAGTAAAAGTTGGTAAAATAGGAACTCGAAAAAAAATTGAAGCCCAGGATTTTTGCCAGAATTACCCAAATAATAGGATAAGGAAAGTCGTGTGATGTTCACACCAGATTTTTTTTAGTGATTTCCGAAGGGTAGCCTTTCTTGCTGGGCTTCTGTGGTAGGGTGGTGAATGATTTCCGCGAGAGTGATTTTTAACGTTTAGGTATGGTGGTTTAGTACTCTTAATGATGAGAAGTTTAAGCAGTATGCATTTTTCATCAAATCGGTAGTCCAGTAGGTAGATATACTCGTGGAAACATGGTCTAGGTGATTTTCTCTCACTGCTGGTTACAGAAGTCTTCCTGCTCAGGAAATCAATCAAAGTCCACAATGTGGGGCTTAAAGATTTGAAGAATTTTCCGAATGGATGCTTGATATTTTATCCAATGACTGGAGTTCTATTTTTGACGTAGCTATTCGGGTGCTGGGTATCATAAATTTTATGGTTTGAAGTAAGTGCGTATTGAAAAATATTTCTACTTTCTGGTGATATTATCTCGGACAATTTATGCTCTTTGTGACGATCTTCTATTGTGCTATTTTTGTTGGTGAATTGATTTTCAAAATTTATTAAGTTCGTTACAGTGTGTCTATGATTTTTCTAATTACTGATGGTGAATCTTTATGTTGATTTCAGTTGTGTGTTTAGTTTCGATTTAGGTTTCATATTACTTTGGCAAGGTGATCACCTTTGCTTGGTGCACGTTTGGTTGGTGGGCTGTTTTCTGCAGTACAATTTCTGGTACCATGGTTATCTCCGCGTTTGAGACATTTAAAGGGCTGTGTACAGAAGCGTTCGTAATGTTCATCTCTCTTGTATTGTGTAAATGGGTTTTTCTTATGAGGTGGCTCCATTTCTATTGGGGTACTCTATTTTGAATATCTCTACTGTGTACATAATGCAAGTTTATAAATACTAACCTATAGTTAAGTTACTCTTTTAGGCTAACTGTACGAATTCGTTCATATAATAGCTTCTTCTTCAGTTTTTGTGATTGATAAGATATATTTTCGGCATCTTCGTGAAGTGGTCCAGTCGTAATCCAAGATTGAGAACTATACGTTGGATGTCTTGTCGAATAGAGCGTTGTTGGAAAGTTATATGTTTATAAGTTGTTAATTGCAGGAATTTTTTGTATCTATGTATACGCCTAATGCGGCGCTAGCTTCTGTTCATTTGTGTACAATGTTTGTTGTGCTTGTGTTAAATATGCACACTGCAATTGCGTTAGTTTAACGCTAATTTGAACATTTTCTGCTTGTTGCACGTAATTGTGGTTATAATTGTTGTTGCTTAAGTAGTCACTTGAATTATATGCTACCTGAAATTGTTGTTGATGTGATCCGTCATCATTTACTTGCAAGTTTTTTATTTCACAATTAAATTTTGTTCCAATGGTACCGTATAAGCCAGATTACACAGAGGATAACATTTATCGCCCATATAGGGTCGATATTGGTCTTTACGAATTGTACAATGTATTCTTCGAACGTCTTTGCGCTTTAAAATTCAAATCGAAAACTGTGTCTTCCAAATGGCGAGCTTTTTTTGTTAAAATAATGATGTAAGTCCCTTCTTCAACTATCAAAATATTATCACATAGTAAGTGTTTGGTTCCATGTTCACAGAAGTGTATAATGCTTATTTGCGACGTGGTGACAGTATTTTATTAATGTTTTTAAAAGGTCCGCTCTGATGTTATGAATTTTCATATTTCATTTTGCTCGAGAATTTTTTCTGTATTTTGTATTGTTTGGAAGTTGTTTTAGATTGTTATCGTTTGGTAGTATTTCAATTTTTTCTTCTTTTAATCGTTCTCCTTGTTGATTTTAAATGTTAATTGGAACACTAACTGTCGAACTGTTTTCATAAAAATGTTTTAAGGGAATGTTTTGCAAATTAATTTTCTGTTATTTCTATTTGGAATATGTAAATTAACGTTTCGTTACTCCGTTTCTCTGCACTTTGAAAATTATATGACCCAAATGGGCCCTGTTTTCTTCTTCACGAACATTGGCTTTTTTGATAATATTATTCATCACACTATTCACTGTCCCTAATTTCTGCAAGAGTGTTCTTCTTGAGCTGTTGAATATTGCGTTTTTTAATAACCACACACAAAAAAAAATAGGAGCCGTCCAATCAGGCACACGTGTGAACCATTCAAAATCGCTATTGCGGGAAATTATATTTTCGCTATAATTGTCTTAAAAGCTGCCTGAGCAGCCGTTCTGTCTTGTGGCCACCATGAGTTAGTCATGTGCTTAACAGCTGGATGAATAAAAGTTTCTAAAATTTTTTGGTAGCGGGTTCTGGTAATTATCATAGCATTCTCATCATCATCATTGAAAAGATAAGATCTGTACTACTAACTAGTCATTTTGAGAGGATTTAGCTCATGCTGATGTATGATCCTTGGGTTTCCGATACCCCAAAATCGAATGTTTTGCTTATTTAGAAAGTCATAAAGGTGAAAATGAGCTTCTTTGTCCATCAGCAATTTTGAATAAATTTGTAATCAGCACTGGCTATTCCTTGGATTTGAAGTGCATGGCGCAGCCTTCGTTGCATTTACCGGCTTTATCTGTTGAACCAAGCGAACCTTATAATACATCTTTTGTAATCGTCGTAGTGATGTTCTTGAGATTTCAAGCTTCTTCATCCCGTTAAATGCTACCCTGTGCCCATTCCTTATTTTCTAACGTGCGGTTTCGTAACAGATCACCCACAGGTTCATGTTGCCCAATACGCTTAATTGGTTTCAGTATAGCAGTTTTTGATGATGGATTTCTAACTTGAAAATGGCGTTGTGTAAGAATGATGTTTTTCAAAGTAATGTTTAACAATTCTGGTCCTTTGAGTAGAATTTTTACGTCATAATTTCCAAATTCTATACTTAAGACAAAAAATTCTGCCCGAAATGTGTGTGAGAATACGAGGTGGAGAGGGGCGTGTTGTTTGATGAAAATGCCAATTATCAGTTGTCCTAATTTGTGCTGCATTGATTGCACCCGAAAGCTCTTTGAATCATACGTATAGTTTTTGATTGCCAATATTTTAACTTTATGCAAATTTGCTGCTTGACGCTTGGCCATTGCAAATGCGACTATATGTTCTTACTCACCACCGGTGAACTCCCAATTTAACCGGCCAATAAAATAGTTCTCATTCACGCATGTTCCAGTCGTAGCAACGAATAGAACTCAAGATCATCTAACCTTAATTGAGGAATGGACACACAAATGGAGGATAAAAATTAATGGAAATAAATTTTCCCACGTCACGTTTACCATGAAACAATTAACCTGTGCTCCAGTTTACATCAACGATCACCCCATCTCCTAAACGAACAAAGCTACTTACCTCGGTCTTTACCTTGACAAGCGTCTAACCTGGAGAATCCAAAAAAAGGAAGGATATGGACATTAAAATTAGAAACATGTATTGGCTCCTTGGCAAAAAATCAATTCTCTCTTTGGATAACAAATTACTTATATACAAGACCATAATCCGACCTATATGGTTCTACGGCTGTGAGCTATGGGATTGTGCAAGCAATTCAACGATAAATATCATACAACGATTCCAATCAAAGACATTACGAAGTATAACTGGAGCGCCATGGTACGACTCTAATAGAACCCTCCACACCGACCTCAATGTACCATACGTGAAGGACGCAATCAAGCAAAACGCCATAAAACACCGCGACTCGCTAGTAACTCATCCCAACGAAACCATTATTCCATTAAGAGAAGATCCCATGACTCGGCGCTTGAATAAGAAATGGCCAAACTATATAGTGCAATAAAGAGGTGACTTCAACTTCCTCTTCACGACATATACCTAGTGATAAAATTAGCTCATAGAATGTATGTTGTATCTTTCTGATTGCTAATAAACTAAATAATTAAAATAAAATTCGCGCATGTGCATTATAGTCTGCCGGGTTATACCTCGGTCGCATTAACTTTTTTTTTATTATATTTACGTTAGCTCGATACTTTCTGAACAGATTGCGTATTATGAAATATTTGGATAATGATTATATATCTAAAGTATATTCTTGAAGACGAATCTCATCCTCTTCTAAATTGGCAAAAGACACTCTTGGTCGTAATGGTTTAGATCAACTTTATTTATTGTTAAATAGTTGGAGTGGCTCACTTGTTTTGAATTTTTTTATAAGGCAAACACGTGATTAAATTTATTAACTTTTGTCCATAACCATTAAGATTTATCGAATAATGTGTGGGGCCCCGCCTTGGACTCCTGTAAACGTCTAACTTTGATTGCACGTAGCACTTCCTGAAGGAAAGGAAGTATCACGCACTTGAAAGACTTGCAGATAATGTTACCTATAACCATAAAGTACGAGTATAGATAGCTCCCTATACCATAATATACACCCATAGTTGGTGTTCTATGCCTAGTACAAATGTAGTGCTTGTTTCCTTTCTCCGCGTCTATGGCGTTTTTGTTCAGACAAAATCTGGATTCATGAGAGAAGAGGGGTCTTGTCCTTTGTAAGCTTCGTTGTCGGTGCAAAAAAGGAAGTCGTGATGTTTGTCTCGCTGTGGGTAATCGACGTCGCACAGTGGAAATAGATAATCGGTACGTGTGACGGTCCACACCGCTACGGTGACTACTTCTTCGGCTTACTTCTCGTAAAGACACGCCCTTTCGTGTCGGCAAGCAATATGCCCTTTTTTAGATTTGCTTTTGATGTGATTCTTACACCGTGTAAGTTACGCCCACCAAATCTAATACTCTGTTGTTATACTCGAAGCTCTTCGCGTTGGAAAATAAATTGTTGCTTGATTGAGATACAAACAGATTCAAGTTTACGAAATAGCTGAGAAGAACGAGAAATCTGACTACCAGCTTCTCTTCCGAAAAAAATAACTTCATTCAGGGCAGGAAGGTGAATTGCTAAAATGAGCGTTGGATCTGCCAAGATTGTTCTGAAGTTCCTACCGTTATGCGTACAAAGTTTTTCGCCTTGGTGATGATACTAGGACTTGTGAACTTGTGAAGGTCAGTGGGATGTATCATAACTCCAAGGACAACTTAAATACTTTCAACGTGGAGGTAATGACTCATATGGAGCAGGAAGAGGTTTCGTTGGATTGCAGCATGTTTAAGTCCCAGCTCGAGAAATTGTGCTAAGTTTCGTGAAAATAAATGTATTTTTTTGTAATGTTATTTTCATTGTTTATTTATTTTCTGAATTTACCTCGACGACCCTGCACGATTCTTAAACTTTAATATTCTTCTGAATTTAGTATGCTGAATTAGTATAAAAGTTTCAATAAACGTTAGTGTAGAATATTGATATCACCAATCAATAGTCGGCGAGACAATATTTATTTTAAAGTGGCTGATTTTGTGTGTACTAAGATACAAACTCTTGAACGATAATACAAGCGACTGTTTTATTTGAATATTGCTCTGTATCCAGAAATACTTTTAACTCGATCGCTTACGCTTTTTTGTAATCACTCAGCTTTCATGCCCAAACTTTCTCCATACCCATGCGCAGCACGACCGCTTTTTGTATTTTATACGGGCACAATAAACTGACCGATTCTACACAGAGAAGTGTAGAAACGGAGGCCCGCATGTCTCGTCCTTTGTGGCAGAAATTTATCTCCGAAATAGCCGATCTCTGACGGCATAACGCAGTGCCCTGGGCAAACATAGCGTTTTTGGGGCGCCTCAGAAATTTGCCGGGTAGATAAAAGGCGCCGCCAGCAGGACTTAAGCTTACCGGATTCCGTAGGCATGCCTTTGCTATGATCCACGTTGTAGGTGGCGAGTGCCTGAAATACTGGAACTATCTTTCATCTTTAGGTTTATTTTACGTTTGCCTAGTTCAATGTTAATACTGAAAAAGTTGTTTGTTAAACATAACTTTTCACAACCGTTTAATTATAACTTCACACTTTTTCTGTGCTTTCCATGAAGTTTTCTGCATAATCATTTGGTAAAGATCGCCATATCTTCTTGATTTAAAATGGCAGCTGTTTCGCCGCGTACACTCAATTTCCTCTGAGCTTCATTTTTACTTGCGGCCACATATTTTCAACAGAATTTGCATCTGTACAGTTAGCTGCGATATTTATGGTCATTGTCTTCTTGCAGTATCAAACTTTTCTATCAGAACTCTTCGCTCACCGCGCATTCGAAAAGGAAGACTATGTTCGGGAAGAAAATTCATGCATGAAGATAATAGGTGTATAAATAAGTTCTCAGCTTTTTTCTGCAGAATTAAAGTTTTATTTAAAAACAAACAAAAAAAGCTTAAGTATCAAAGTATTCTCCGTTGGCCATCTTTCGGATAGCTTGCGAACTCCTTGGTGATAGAAGCTCACCGACTTCGAGACGATAAAGTTATCGATGCATTTTCGGACTGCTTTTCGCAGCAAGCGATGCTGCAACGACCGGAATAAATGATAATCGGAGGGGCCATGTCTGGGCTATACGCCACATGTGGAGAAGTTCCCAGCCTAACGCGTCTGCAGCTCATCCGTGTCAAATGTTTGAGGGCGTCAGCGCGTCGTTGATCTTCAAGACTAAACTCTCCTCCGCGAAATCTTTGGAACCGCTTTTTGCACGTTGCATGACTTACAGCATTCTCACCATATGCAGCACAAATCATTTCGGTGGCTTCAGCAGCGTTTTTCTTAAGGTGAAACGCGAAGTGGATAGAAAATCGAATATGTTTTTTTGTGATTGCCATCGTGAACACAGCTGATTATTGAGGTTATGTGGATCAAACGCCAAATCGCATGATGTTTCGAAAGACCAAATGTCATTGCTTTAAAACAGCAAGAGGGCGGACTGATACGTTACATATAAACGGTGATTTGCGTCACGTGAATTCTAAAGCTGAGAACTTATTTATACACCTACTAATATTGACCCAAGCTCGATCCGAATTTTCCTTTCCTCGCGCCAGTTGTTTTTTTTTTAATAATGAAGAGTTTTTCGTAGTTGCAACACAGGCGCTTCCTCTCTTCGATAGATCGTCTACATTCCCAACCTCCAAATATCACTTTACCCATTTCTTAACGAATGTTTTTGAATTTCGCATATATTTTACAGCCGAATTATGCGTCATTTTTGCATTTTTTGCATAATTTATTAAAAACTGTCTCGTATAGCTTTAAGAATTTTGTACTCATTGTAAGGATGATGAATTCACTAACATCTACAATACAATGTGACAGAAAACTATAGCTGTGCAATATATCACAAAATAGAGATTTAAACGAATTAACACAGGTGTTGCTTTTGGAAAATTCAAAACAATTAATTTTTTGGTCGCGTATACCATATTGTATCTTTTTTTTACTAATCACTACTTCGTTGTGTTTTATTTATAATTATAAGCTATAGATCCACTATGTACATGTAAACTTTTTTGAATTGTTAATTCAATATTATTTTAACTCATTTTATTTTGTCTGTTTTACCGCAGTCATTTTGCTAGTCTCAGAAGCAAGATCGCTTTCATTTGTGTGTCTATAAGAAAGTTCTGTTTTTTTTAGATTGGATAAGCTGCATGCCATAATGTACCAAACGTGATCTAAAAGCTCTTGTTTTAATATCATTTGTAATTTATTAATCCTATTTTTCTGTAATCTCTTTAGTTACTATGTGAGGTGGTTTACGAGTTCTATGATTTTTCTGAAAATTTATGTATTAAATTTAAAACCAGACGAAAGTTAATTTGATATACGAGAGCAACTCGGAAATAAACAATTATTTGCGCATGCCTAAGAAATAGGTGAGAGATAGCGACATCTGTTCTGTGGCATTGTACGCAATAGTTCAGTAGGGAGTGCGAAGTGTAAGAAGAAGGTTTTGTAGCTATTTACTCGTCCGCTAGATGAAGTGAAAATTAATGATAATAATGTGAAGTGTGTACAGTTATACGATTTTTATGTGGGAGGAACTTTCTACAGCTGACTTTCGTTACGAGTTATGTGATTTTTATGGACCAAACGTTATCAGTAAATCTGTCATTCGTCAATGGTGTCACATATTTAAAAATGGACGTACTAACGTGCACGAGGGGGAAAGCAGTGGCTGTTAACTGTAATCAGCGCTGAACTTGTGCAGTAAATTGACAAAAGGTCTGTTATGCACATAAAACAGTGGTTTGTGTCGCGCTGCTTTAACGATGACACTAAACTTTAGATGCTGTTGCAGGGTGCCTTTATTTCTAGGCGGGAGAGTTTTATATAGAAGTAATTTTAAACCCTGTAAAAATAATGAACTGTTGCAGCTTTTTAATGAGTATAATAAGGGTTTTGTATCTACGTGTTTCTTTCATTAATAACCCAACGAAGGTTTCTCTTCGAACTGTTCTGTTATATATAGTGACAGTCAAAGTTACTTCGTAGATAACATTTATTTTTTAATTTCCTCTTTTAACACTTTTGTTTATTTTTTGTTAATTGTTAATTAATAATTGTTTTCCAAGGTTTTCTGCTTCTCTATATAATATTACATATTTTTGAAAATGAAAAAAAAACTTTTTCCGTATTGTGGTTTTATTTGATAGACTTTTGATCAAACTTTAGCCGACGAGTGATCCAAACATTCTAAATATTGTATTAATTAGTAATCATTTATTTATAGAACTTTTTAATTTTCTTTATTTTTTGATCTCTCCTCTATGCGATTTAACTGCTTGGTCAGTAAAGTCTTTTTCTTTACAGGGACCTAAATTAGAAGTATAAATTGTGGGAACTAGCGATATAACAAATTGCTTACAAAACGGTGCGCCCAGGATTCGCGATAGGGTTGTACTTTGGGGTTAGTTCCGTTATACTGTATTTAGTTATATAGGAGTTCACTACAGATCAGTGACTCCACTATGCCATATTAGAGTACTCTACAAATCAATGACCCCAATCAGTCGTATTAGTGTTCACTTGCGGGCCAATGATCCCACACCGCTATATTAGAGTTCACGAAAGCTTAACAGGCCCCACGTCACCATGTTGGAACAATATAATTGAAAATTAGGCACAACTAACAACTCTGACTTTGGCAAATCTGGTAAAACTAAAGTGACCCATTTTTTAGTCACATTTTTAGACACGTTTCTGGGGAGCTACATATGAAATACCAGAAAAATCTATGACCCACGTGATAGCCATCTAGGCCATTGGACACACTTAAAAATCGAAATTTTCTATTTTCAGGAAGAAATTCTAGTCCCGCTCCCCCATAGCGAACTACATCTCCAAACTAGGTCCACACGTAGACCCACCTGCCCCCCACCACCAGAAGTATTTTTATCGAAATGGGTTTCTTCAACACGACCAACACGATACAACGCCTAAACAAATTTTCGAATTTTTTTGTCCAACTTTGACCTCGATTATCTGGAAAACTATGCTAGTAGGTTGAAACTGCCAAGAGAGAGAAAATACTTAAAATCTATCCTAGTTATGCCCACCCGACGGTAATTGCTGTGATAAGGAGTCGCGTACGCAACTTCTATAAGAATCATCTAAGCCATTGAACACAGACGAAAATCGAAAATTTCGATTTTCGAAACAATGACAGCCTTGCCCTTTAGTGAACCGCGCTTCCAAAATGGGTCTGCGCGCCGACTCCCCGCCCCCCTTTTCTCCGCCGGAACAATTTTCGTCGAAATCGGCAACTTCAACACAACCCCTGCAGCTAGCCAAGTTTATTCTGTACATTATATTAAAATTATAATTTTGTAGCTTTGTTATTTTATTTTATTACCACATATAAACGCGACAATAGTAAGCTTTAAATTTATACTTCAGTGTTGCTAGAGAATTCGCGTTGTGGCTGCAAGGGGAGTGGTCGTATGCATTACCTGCGCTATCTCTACAGATAAAAGGTCGGCTGCACCTATTTATTTATTGCATTTTACTTTTTTGTGCTAGAAAATATCAAGTGCGTGCGTGCTGCCACCGGCGGCCGCGCTGTTATCACCTCAACGCAGTCAAGTGTGCAAACAAATGGCCTACACGCCCATTTACGTGCAGTATGCAACATAACAGCCAAAGAAAAAAACATTATGGTGAATCGCACCTGCCAATTTTGAATGTAGAAATATGAACAATCTCATTTTGCTCACTCCAATACATCAAAAATTAATTCAAACTGTAGCTGCATGCAACAGTCAGTTAGAACGTAATATCCAAACACCTACAGCAAATTCATTAGAGAACGAAGTAGGAATGTAGAAGAGCAAGAACCTCAAGCTACAAAAAGAAGAAATAATATCTGGGGGATATCAGAAACTTACAGAACAAGACGATATGGAATAAGCAAGTACAAAACCATCAAACCAAAGCCACCACTTATATTAATATCAGGAATTAAAAGCATAAAATACCTGATTGAGCTATTAAATGAGATTTGTTAAAGACAAATATGTGCTTACAGTATTGTGTAATGATCAAGTGAAACTGAAACTTTCAGAAGGATTTATGTACATCACAAAATAAAAGAAAACGGAATTCTACACCTACACCTACAAACACAACACCGAAAGATTTTTTAGAACAGTTTTCAGGAATATCCATCAACAACTGAAATGGAAGTTATAAAGCAAAGTTTGGTAGCAAAAGACATCATGTAGCAAACATATGGAATGTAAAACTTAAAAAAATACATTATACTTTTCAAATAAAATTATAATATAAGGGGGGGGGGGGGGATAAAATTACAAAAATATGCAGCAAAAGGAGAGCTTGCTACATATTAATTTTTATTGACGAAACCAAATAATGACTCCTTTATTAACATTCACTGTATAAAGTGCTAATGGCTTTTATATTTATATTTATTTGCAGTACAAAAGCATTCTGACGATAGAAATTACGGGGCACAGTGATAATGGTTAAACAAACAATTAAATATCACAAGAGAGCTAATTGTAAACTTGCCATCGTATAAGCTACTTTTGTCGTTGTAGATGTCACAAGGAAAATCACCATATATAATAATGAACAAGCTGACTATCAGATTCTTAAAAAGAAATTGTCAAATGGGTTTCTTGGAAGAACCTTCAATACCAAACATACAGTTTGTGGCTTAAGGACCATTATAACGAAAAGGGGGAACTCATTATTACCATTCCAAGCAAAAACTTATTCTAACTAATAAGACAATCTACATATTGCCCTTTTGCCAGACCTGTTGGATTTTTTGCGAAAATTCTTAGTTGAATTTTGTTTTGAACTTACCTCTGATCATAAACCAATAGTAGTTTCCACATTATTTCTCGTACTTGGAAAATCAAAAAGACTGCCACAGCACTAAGAGTAAGACTGATTGGAATCTCTTTAGAGAAGACTTGTGTCATATATTAAATTTAGAAATTACACCAAAAACTACACTTGCTTTAGAAGAAGCGATAGAAGACCATACAAACAGCAGCATGGCAAGAAACAGCGAACGCAGAAGGGACACTTACAATAGAAAAATGTCTTACATTTAAAAAAAAAATTGGAAGCAATAGATAGTAATTAACTAGGGCTGCATCTAATAAACGATCTTCTTCAGGTGCATCTTTTTTATTGGAAGTTTGCTTTTATTAAGGCTATTTTGATCTTGGACACAGCTACTCCGAAGAGTGACGTAGGACTTGTATTGTACCATTCGCGTAGATTTTCCAGGATCCAGGATGTTTTCCTTCTTCCCACCGATCTCTTTTCTTCTATCTTCCTTTGAATTATCAATTGCAGAAGGTGGTAACGTTGATGCTTCATTACATGTCCAAGAATACTACAACTTTCTTTTCTTGATTGTTATTATAATCTCTGTTTTTTTTTTGTCAACTCGTCTGAGAACTTCAGCATTTGTAACCCTTTCTATCCAGGAAATTTTTAGTATTCTAAGGTACATCCATAACTCAAAAGCCTGTAAGTTTTTACACATGAGCTTCGTTAGTATCCAACTTCCCATTCCATACAGCAAAACAGGGAAGACGTAACATTTGGTCATTCTGATTCTTTCATATGAACAAATCTACCTCTTGCTTATTCTTATTTCCTGTATGTTATTCTATTGATAGTTCAACATACATTGTAGATATTTATACGATGTAATAGTCTCTAATGGTTTATTACCCACAGTTAGTAGTGCCTATATATGTAGACGTGTTTTTGATACGACCATAATTTTTGTTTTCGAAATGTTGAGTGTGAGTCCGCGTTCTCTACTAATTTCGACGACTCATAAGGGCTTGTAGGTTTTGCTCACTGTTTACGATTAGAACTGTATCGTCGGGGTACCGTAGATTATTTATCTTGGCTTCTCTTTTGCTTCGTATAGGACTTCTTCAGATATTGCTTCCGAATAATAATGGCTACAGCATGCAACGCTGTCGCACCCCCCGTTTGATATGTATATATTCTGTTTCTTGTCCTTAAAATTTTACTACAGCCTTTTGGTTCCATTAAAAATTAGTAATAATTCGAATATCTTTGTCATCTAGTTCTATTTGTTTTAGAATTTCCAGAATTTTTGCATGCCGTACCATATCAAAACCTTTGTTATAATCTAGAAAGCATAGGAACACTTCTCTGTTCATGTCTTTGCATCTTTGTAAGAAGACTTGAATGCCAAACAGCGCCTCCTTTGTACCTAGGATATTTCGAAAGCCAAATTGATTTCCACTCAGCGTTTCTTCACATTACGATATATTCTTGAATGTATCACTTTTAGAAATATTTTTAGAACGTGACTCATTAAATTTATTGTTCTGTATTCACTGCGTCTCTTTGCATTTGTCATATATTGTATTAAATCGATCGCATAGTACGTTAGTACCGTTGTCATCTAGAAGTTTAATAATTTCCGCTGGTATATTATCTGGGCCTGTCGCTTTACCGGTCTTCGATAGTTTTATAGCCTTTACTATTTCGTCCTTTTGAATCTTAGGCCCGAATACCGCTTTATCCATATTTGGTATTTTTGTCGGCCATCTTCAAATAAAGGAGGATGGGCAGATTGGGCCCCAAATGAAAAATTCTGGTATCCAGACGAAGCCTATGTCAGTCGAAAGCCCTAAGTGTCCCGAGCAATATTGTCTATGGAACCAACCCGGTACGACCTCTCCGAACAAAGATATAGCCCTTAGAACTTAGAAAAAATACCGGAGGCTCATATCATGCGTAAGTAAGATACATTACGACACACATCACTTGTGAGCAGCATCCAACTGTACGTGCTCTATTCTTGTAGGTGCAGAAATACTCTGCTACGAAGTCTATACGTGTCTTTCCTTGGTCAAACAATACAGTACTTTGTTCTGTTCATGTAGCGAGAGTGTACCTTGGCGGTTTACTACATGTTATTTCGTGGTGACCAAGACTTATAGTAAGATTCTCTGTACCAAGCTGAATCTTACAACTACCCCCAAACAATTGTTCTACCACCACACCATGTTTCGAAAGCATATTAGAACTTTTCCGTTTGGTAATGTTATAAGTGACGCCAAGACAGGTCGCAGTGATTTTAGACCCCCAATGTAATTTGAACAATTGCTCATTGTCACCGGGCTTTTTATTCTACTTGATTCTAAGCTTTTGCCTTGTCTTATATTTGAGTTAGAACTTTTTACAGTTTTTTTTACGCGGGGAGCCCAGCGTCTGTAGGATTTTTCCCATCCTCCTTTCGAAATATTTTTCCATATATTAGGAATATTATTTCTTTCGTCCACTAAATTGCAAACTGTTTTCTTTTCATTTATTCCTATGGTTTCTTTTATTTACTTGTGAAGATTAAAGTCGTCGTGTTTATTTTATAAGTCTTTCCATTCTATGCATCTTGATGTTATCCACCTTTTCTTATTTCTTGTTTTATCTTCTTGTGTATCTGTTTATATTTTATCTCGTTTCGTCTCGTCCACTTTCCACATTTATGTTCTTTAAGGGGGTTTTTGGTCCTTTATATTCTCTTGGCATACCTGGTTAATTTTTTCTTTTATTGATGTCCATTTTTTATTTACACTTCCCCTTTCTGTTATTAGATTTTAATCTAGTTGTTGTTTAACTTTTTGTCTTACTTTTTCTTTTTAGCCTTGTAGTGTCTCATATATCTGTTTTCCTGCAAATTTTAAAAGTTCCCTTCCTGACAAACTTGTAGCAGTCTTTCGCCTAATCCGAAATCGCCTACAATGTCTTCATATCTGCCTTTTCCGATCTTCGAGTTGAAATCTCTTAGTATATTTCTTTCCTGTCTTTTATTAGCCTAAGTACTTGTGTCAGTTGATGATAGAATTGGTTTATGTTTTCATAAACTTGTTCTTTGTTTGCGTTTGTCGAAGGGGCATATATTTTTGTTAAATTTGTTTTAACCGGCTTTGTGTTTATTTGTAGGATCAAAATTCTGTCCTAAATAGGTACAAAGTTGTGAACATATCTGTGTACTGTTTTGGATATTATTATACCAACTCGTTATTGTTAGTTTCTGAGTAGCAGTCTACATGGATGTCGAGTATAAAGGTGTCAGAGTCTGGCCATCTCATCTCGCTTGCGCCTATTATGTCGAAATTCAATCTATTCATTTCCTGAATTGCATTATCCAATTTTCCCGCTATGTACATAGTACCTAGTCTATATCCGTTTTTCTCTCTATTTGTATTACGAGGTGTTAAGTGTCTTGGTGTGGTTTATAATATGTTTTCGTGTACTTTGCAAGGATTTCGCAGAATGACGAATGAAGAGGCCTTGCAGTTTCTTCCCCTGTCGGATCTTAGATTCCGAGGTCCGTGATCAATAGTATCATATGGAACTAAATAATGAGACAGTTGCCTGTTGCCTTCCTCGTCGCGGTAACTCCGTGCTTGAGCCTACTTGTACCTATAGTCGTTCCCGTCTACTTGACATCCGCCTATAAAATACTGATATTTATGCTGCTGTCCATCGATATGCTAGTTTTGGTCCGCTCTAGATATTTGATTTCTCCGGTGCTTTCCATGGCTGGGAGGTGTTTCCCTATCTAGCAGCCCCACACGGGTAATAAACGATAAGCATATTAAAGAACTTACAAAGTTACTGTATACACTTCAAAATGATTCAATATAAGAATATCTTAAAGGACTAACCCCGACTAAAGCCACTGATTACTTGGCTATCCATAATTTAATACATCCAAAAATACTACTTATAAGAAAACCTGATGATACCTGGGTGAGGACTAATCAGCAAAAAAAAGTAAAAAAGGTATTTCAACCCAATCCTTCTCAACATCAGAAAAGAAATCAGCAAATCCTTATCAAATAGTTATACCACTCGAGAAAACCACTTCAAGAAAGGTTGGAACAATTATACACTATCGCATTAACCAAAAGGCGCAAGGGTATGATGTTATTGCTAGCAAAAGACTATGAACGCTGTAGTAAGTTTTGAATACTTTCTTAATCAATGGTGAGTTTCAAAAATCGTCAACATCTCGAAACCAAATAAAAATCTGAACAAATCACATCATGGCGGTCCATCAGTCTATTACTAGTCATCTTTAATGTACTAAGACTACATCAGAATCTGGAACAATTTATTAGATGAAACACCTCCCATTCCTTCATGTCAAAAAAGTTGGGACACTTCCATGCACGAAACTTGGAACTTTCCTGAATGACAACACTTTCAGATTATCAGTTGCTCTCAGATTAGGATGTAACATTTGCGAGCCCCACTACTGCATCTGTGGACAAGTCAGGAACCCATGGTCTCTCATGTAAAAAAAGTAGTGGTCGTCACTCTCGCCACCAGGAACTAATTAAGATTATTCAACACGCCTTAGCATCCATTAACATCCCATCTAAACTGGAACCATGTGGACTCTTCCGTAATGTTGGCAAAAGAGTGGACGGTTTAACTTTAACCCCGTGGTCGTATGGTATGAACCTTATTTGGGTTGCTACCTGTACTGATAGCCTAGCCCCATCGTACATCGAACAATCTAGTGCAACTGCTGGCCTTATCGCAAACAATGCTGCCAATAACAAGAAGAGAAAATACAAAGAGCTCATCGACCAAGGATACATCTTCATTCCTTTTGCAGTAGACTTTGGGGCCTTAGTGTAATGAAGCAACGAATTTTATCGCAAAGCTTGGAAACTACCTTCACCTACTAACTGGAGAGTCCAGATCGAAATCATACCTAAGACAAAGAATTAGTTTAGCTATCCTACGTGGAAATGCAGCTAGCATTATTGGAACATTTCCTAAAACTATTGATGTAGACGAAATTTTTATTTTATAAATTTGTTTTTCTTATCTTATGATGTTATTAGCAAAGATAGTTCAATTGAAAAGGTTATTCTTTTTCTTTTTGTTTTAATAAATTCATACAATTATTTCCATATGTGTTGATGATACTACACTATTAGCGCCACAAAAATCCTACTGTTGCCTTTTAAAACTTGCAAGTACATTTAAATCAGTTCAAGGAATTGCCATGGCGTTGGAGAATAAAGGCTAACGACACTAAATCTGCCTATGTGACCTTCTCACTAAAGGACAGAAATTGATTCGCATAACATTAAATGGAACTCGCATACCAAAAAAAAAGGTGTAAATAAATACTTGGAGCCTTCACTTCGATAGAAGATTAACATGACTGACATACATGTTCATTAAAAGAAAACATCTAAGTAATAAATTTAGCCATATCTACTGGCTACTAGGTAGGAACTCTGAATTATCAATTAAAGATAACCTTTTGTTGTACAAAAGCAATTTGAAAGCTATTTAGATGTATGGAATATCACTACGGGGTTCTGATGAAGCAAAAATAATACAGCTATTCAGAGCAACACTCAATTTACTATAGTATGTATTCAACACAGTACTACATAATGTTCTATGTATGTGGATATCCAAGTATAACAAGGAATCGCAAAATTCAGTGTCAAATACAAGTTTGCATCGACCGAACGATGATGAACTCGAGTTAAGAAGATTTCTAAATATTGCTCATAGTGTTTAAGTATTGGGTCAAGTATCTACACAAGATGTACTTGTAGTTTCTAACTACAGAAAGATCGTACAAAATGTGGAGTCAAATAAAAGGTGGTGGTACCCCGTAAGAAAAGTTGAAAAAACCTTTTTTGATAGCTTAACCTTGAATTGTTTTTAAGTTAAATTCACCATTAAAGTATTGTTGTTTGCCTGACGACTCCATAAAGTATTGCATGCGTTCTTGTAAATTTTATAATTTTTTTACGACGTAATATATTCTGTTAGCATATAATCAGTATTACTACCAACACGCAGGCTGTGGTTGTACTAAATTTCCTTCTTACCGCTACGCATTGCGATAGAAAAATAAATTGACACAACAGGACGTCACTTTGCAGTTTCTCCGCGCAGTATTTGGAGCGTATTTGTGACAAATTGGTGCACGGCCAAGAGTATTGATTCAGTGTAATCAGATAACAATCGCCCGTTTTTATCGCGCCCTTTCAGCTGTACATTCGATATTGGTTTTGTGCGGGGAGGGGCTCAGCTGCATTACCCTTTTTACTGGCGCTCGATTGGATTAGCGCTGACATCGTCCGCGTAATTAAAGTAGAATTAAATACACAGCGAAATGAAGCATTAGGCGATTAAACGGCGCCTGCAATTGGGCGCCGGGCGCTGTTGGTTTAAACCTGGCCGAGTTATTGGAATAGATGTCCGCGGCCGGCTTAGGGCTTAATCACCGGCAGCGGCCCTCGCGAAATAGCATGTAATTTAATAACAATGCCGTTAATTTTCCGAGTGTAATTGGCGGCGTGCTCGATCATGTTTGGCAGCCGCAAAAAGCCGGCGAAATAATACTGATGTTGCGGGCGCCCGGCGCGGGGCCGATAAATTGAAATCCGGCTCTTGGTGGTGTGGGGCTTCATTTCATTGCAGGCTGGCTGTAAATGATCGCGGTGTTTGTTTTGTTAGTGGGACGTAGTGAGTAAAAAATAGTGAATGTCTACATTACTACTGTCTTTAGTTGCATTGCGGAAAAGAATCTTGAAGTATCAATATTATATTGGGTACTAAGAATTTCTCTAACAGCCGTGGAGTTCCATCTTACATAAACCAGATATTTGATCTAAACATAAATCTTTCAAAAGTTCAGAAAGAGTTTTCCAAAATGTGAAGGTATGCAGGACCTTTTAAGTGTTGCGACTAAGTAACCGGTCTATCAGTAAAAAGGACGTTAGCGTTCATCAACTTAGCGTAAAACCATTGAGGATAACCCGGAGAAGTAAGAGTTTGTACCTGTTGAACATCGTAGGAGTGTAGCGGCTACTGTTGAAGAGTTCTTTAAACAAGCCGTCCGCCTGTACTCACATGAGTCGAAATTCTTCTGGTTCAGGATGTTCCTTGACAATATTTAAAATTTGTTCTTCTACCTCTGTATATCAAGACCTCTTTTGCTGTTTCTCTTAGTTGTTGAGGAATCATTTGAAACATTACATGAAAAGACAGATGCATATTGGAAAATGCTTCAGCATAGGGCAATGTGCCCTATTAGTACAACCATTAGTTCAACTGTACATTTTAATACGCAACAGTTTTAATCGATAAAAATTACACTATTTCGACGAAGCTTCAAGTTAAGCTGTCTTAAATTGATTTGCCATACATGTCTCGCATATCTTTAAACGTATACATCCCATAATCACTTATTATCTGGTAGATCTAGCAGACCTAAAATTGTGTTGATGAACAAAGAAAAAACTTGCAGTTGATCGAAAAAATTATCCTGAAAAGTAGAATGCAGAGTGGTATATTACCCCCCCCCTACCTTTGATGCCCAAGGAAAGCATTAACTGACAAGAGGAATCATAATACAGTCGTCATAAAGGTATCCATTAAAATGCTACTCTCTGCTACTGAATTATAGTAAAATGTATCAACTACACCCTGAAAGATTCCTTGATACGAGCTTTTGACAAGTTAAAGATAAAGAAGGATTTTTACTGTAAGATATTTGTGATAGAAAAAATCATTGTACTTTAATTATCGTGTAGCAATTGGAATTTTAAACACTTACTAAAAGGAAAGTAAATATATGAGATTACATAATATAAATTATCATGAATCCACAGCAGACACATATCATTGCATATGTTTTTGCATCATGCATTTGTTTTTCACGTAAACTGAAAACATGGTCAATAGGAATAATTAAGAGACTTACTACTTATTACTGTGTTTTATTCGAGTTAACAAAAGCATCAAAGGACAAATTATTTAATTGTTAAAATAAACACTTTTATATGTCTTATATGTACCGAGATCTCATCTTGAAATTATTATACTGACCATATTTTTTATTGTTCGCATGCAGAAAAAATTACGTTATCTAATTTCCACCCTCATTTTAAATTTCTACACTCATTGCTCTCTTTGGTTTCCAAAGTTGTTCGGGGTCTTCCACGCTTTGGTTTATATGGGGGATTCCTATTCCATGCTTCTTTTGGTAACCCCTCTTCTCCCATTCTTATACGATATCCGTACCAGATAAGTTTCCGGTTATTACATCTTCTTTTGTGTAGACCAATGTGCTATTTAATTATTTCTTTCCTTATCTTTGCTAATCTCGATATTTTACAAGATCGTCGTGGTGTGCCTATTTTCATCGTTGCTAGGGGTTATTTCACCTTGATCTATTTTCATACTTTTGCACCATATTGTTTTTTATTATTGTATTAAGATCTTATATTTTATTCCATGTCTGGTTCAGTTTTTTTGTCTCTAATTTCTTTCTTTTTTCTCTGTTCTTACGTCTAAATATTTATCTTTCTGATGTTATTTTTTCACTATTTTCTAATACAAGCCTGTTTTAATGTTTCTTCTATACGTAAATACTTTGTTTGGCTGAAGATTATAGTTAGGCTTGCTTTCTTGAACTGTTCATTTATTTTCCAAGCCAAACATTCTAAATCTTTTCCATGTTCTTAAGTCATATTCCACGTGTATTTTAAATAACGTAGGCAGCATTGCCGTTTGGGGCCTTGTTTGCTATAAATCTTTTCCTTGATTTATTGCCCATTTTATTTTTAATTATGATATCTTTATATAGTTCTTAAATGATTCTAATTACTATATTATTTACATTTGGTGATTATAAGGCTTTCTGTAGTCTTTTAACTGACATGATGTCACACACTTTAGTTAAGTAGATAAACAACCAAACTATATAAATTACACAGGCACGATCGGCCAATGCGAACTCCACTTTTCTTGGTGGTCATAGTCTTGGTTTGTTATTTCCTTTATCTCAGTTTGTTAGGTTGCCTTTTTTGTACATTGGAGTAAGGTAAATTTGTCATTTTGTGGGTATTCTTTGAGTAGTAATGCAGAGATTAAGTAATGTGATTATTCTTGCCCTGTTCTTAATTCTGATGACACATTTTCTGGCTCACTTGCCTTAATTTGTCAACTGACTGTTGTAATTTCTATAGGGTTTTCTTGGATGTTAATATTTATGTGGGTTGCTATATTGTGTATTGTTTTTCCTCCAGCTAAAGAATTTTCAAAATAAGTTTTGTATTGTTGAGAGTTTATTGGTTGTACGTTGCCTTTGCTTTTGTCTTCTCTGATGTTATTAACAAAACTCCATGCTTTTATATCTTTTTTTTATTCCCGATATATCTTTTAATTTCTCAGTATTTTCTCAAGTTGCGTTGGCTGAATTGCTTGTTTAATATATCCATGTGGATCTTCTGGATTCCTCTCTAAATTGAATTTGATTATTGTAACATTTTCCATTTTTACTTTGTTTTTGCGTTATTCTGCTCTTCTATGTATCTATAGGAAATACATTTTTGTTTTTAGTAAGTAGTGGAGCCACATTCTATGTATGCAGTAGTTGTAATAACGTTGTCTACTATATTACACTGTAGTCGACGATTGATTCTTGTGTCTTGTCCAGGTATATCTGTAAATATTCTTAGGTTTACAATTTTAGGCCGGTTTTCTATACAATTGAGTTAATCTTTCTCCGCTATCATTTAGACGGTTCTCCACGAATTGCTTAATTATCTGATTTTTTATTTTACTTCCTAAATGTGTATTCAAATTACCAATTAATTATTTCGCTGCTGTTTCTCATTGCCTTTGACTCATTGACTTGCATGTTAACATGTTCGTCGTCTGTAGGAGCATATATATTAAAATTTCTAATCGCCTTCCCGTTATATGCACATTTGTTGTTTTTTTTTGTAATTTGAAATTACAAATATTTCTTTTATGTTTCTTTTAATTAGTGATGCTACACCTTTTTTGTACGTTTCACCTTTGACACCCACTAAAGAAGTGTAAAGTCGCTTCTTTCTTCGTTAACCCAATTTTCTTTTTTATTTCGGTTAAATTGATGATAGTGGCATTCAATTTTTTTATTCCAATACCTTATACATTCCACGTTGGGACATTTGATTATCTTTTTCCATTGCGTTTTTTTTTTGTCTCTTAACTTAATTTTCCGTCTTTTGCATTTTGAGTTTGCTTATGCGTAATTGGTTTGCAATCCCATCTTTCCCCAACCCCAAAATAAGAAGACTAGAGACTTTAACTTCAGGGACTTTAGATAAGCAGTTCTTCCAAACTAAGGACATCTTTTCTCTATATATAAGGTTGTTCAGCTTCTTCTTATCGTTGGAATTTAGTTATTCTCTTCTGTCATTAGAACCATTGGCCTTATTTTTCCTTCTAACTCTATGTAGACACCCTTAAGGTACGGTTTCGCTGGCGCGGCTGGCTGCTGCGACTCGCTGCTGCGACAAGGCGCTTATGACTGCTGCAGTGTGTTGTAGATGCGAATGGTTTCGGTGAAGCGATTGGACGGTAGCGGCTGGCGGCTCAGTCGCAGCGTCTGCGTCTCGACTGCTACAAGCACCAGTCTAGCAGCTGCAGTCGCTTTAATATGGCATGGTTTTCATCCGATCTTGATGAAAAACTAATTGAAGAAATTCAAAAATATCCCAGTTTGTTCGATTATGAAAATATTAACTATAAAAATATGATTGTTAAAGACAATAGCTGGAAGAAAATTGCTTGTTCGCTAGGAAAAAGTTGTAAGTATGATAAAACATAATGTATTTTCCGTATTAGATAGCATTGATTGATAACGAGTCTACGAAAATAAATACCCTCAGAGTAGCATTTGTCTATTGTATTTTTATTTTGCAGTGGATTAAATCGGCAGATAGAAAAATTGAGGTAATTATAAACGCTACACGAAGAGGGACGAACTCAGTCAGCGTTTAAAAGTTATAAATATAAAATTTAATTTAAGCAATCACAGCCTCCCTTGAGGTCAAATTTATTTTGCATTCTCGATATTATTAGTACAAAAACACTTATTTTGTCTCATTTTTAATTTATTTTCTTCCAATTATAACATAAAACAATTATCTTTACATAGCAAATGTTATTTTGTTTTTGAAACGATTTCTTCTTGCCAGGATACAGCACCTTCTTGGTAAAAGTATTCTGCAAATTGATTTCTTATCTCAAAACCCTCGACATTTTGAAATCCTCCTGTTCTAATAAGATTTTCAAAATTACTGGTTTGATTTACATTCGGATTATATTCATAGTGTGGCCGGCCATTTTTTCTAAATATCCTCCCCGCAATAGATTATGAAGACAGCATGCTGCTATTATTACATTATCGCAAACATCTGGTTTAACTGCTATATGCGTATAAAATACTCTGAACACTTGAGACAGTAGACCAAAAGCATTTTCACTGACCCTCCACGCTCGACTTAATCTATAATTGTATATGGCTTTTACTTTATCTGTGTTTGCACTAGTCTTGTTAAATGGTTTCATAATATGTGTATGCCTCGTCGCCAACTATCACAAATGGCAAACATTTTTGTGAATTTGGTAGCGATTGATTTGGTGAAAAAAATTCATCTGAATGCAGGATTGTATTTCCCAAAACAGACTTATTAAAAATAGAACTATCGCCTTCTTTTCCATAAGATCCTGGATCCACAATTATAAATTTATAATTAGCATCTACCAATCCAAGAAGGACAATAAAAAAATAATCTTTGTAATTATAATACAAGGAACCCGACTTTGCAGGACAACATATTCTTATGTGCTTCCCGTCTATTGCCCCTACACAATTCGGAAAATTCCATTTATCGAAAAACTCTGACGCATTTCTCTTTAAACAATCTGTATTCGGTAGAGGCATAAATATCGGCACTAATCTTTTGCACATTGAACTTAGTGTTTCTTTTACTATAACACTTATATAACTGTGTGAAATTCTAAAAGCAAATGCAAGGGACCGGAATGACTCTCCAGTTGCCAAATATCTGCAAAAGATAAATTGTGTAAATTAATTGTAATTATTTTTAGCTGAGGAATGCAAAAAAAGATGGAAGAGCATTAAGGATACTTATTATAGAAATAAAAAAAAACAAAAATTAGGAACTGGTTCATCTTCTTCTGATAAACCTATTAAATGGAACCTTTTCCAACAGCTTCAATTTTTAGATAATGTTAAACAGGAGAGAAGATCTAAAAACACAGCGGAGTTATTGAGAAATATGCCTCGCGTTTCTGATTTTGAAGATGCCGATAGTTTACTGGAAGATAATTTAGTTGAATCTGTTGATGTATTATCACCAAAATCTCCACATAACACACCAAATCAAAGTATAACATCAAATGAAAGTCGCAGTTCTACGCCTCTGTCGTGTAACAAATCAAAAAAGCGATCACAAAAACGAACAGAGATGTTGGAGTCTCTCCTAAATTCTCAGCCAGATGACGACGTAGATTTATTTATGAAAAGTATTAGTTTGAGTGTTAAAAAACTACCACCGCAATTAATTGCAGAAGCGAAATTAGGCATTTTAACGCTAGTCACAGATCTACAAAACAGAGCGTCAATAAATGCCCAGAGTTCCTCAACACATTTTTCTCCTGTTAATAAATATTATTCAGATTTACAAATTGTTAGTCCAAATTCTCAGCCCAATGACTTCAGTCAAAATAATATACAGTTAGAATAAATATTTACTCGTATTACTGTCTGATGTTGTTTTAGAAATATGTTTAATAAATAAATATTTTGATCACATCTGTGAATACAAATTGTTTAATTTACAATACTAACCTTAAAGTTACTGCACATTTTTCTTCTGGTGTAATTGGATACTGTACACAATTTGTTGCAGATTTTTCGAGGTCTTCTTGTATAAGTGATACAACAAAATCAAATTGATCTTTATTTAATCGAAAGAAATCTCGAAACTTTCTTTCATTATTTTTTAAGTGAGAATTAATTAGAACATTAAAATAACCTTCTTTCTTTCTATTCCTAAATATTTTGTGTCTCACGCCTTTTTTTTAAATAATCTTGTAAGAGCAGTTCCTCTTCGTCTTCTTCTTCTGCCAATAATAGCGCAACAGCAAGTTTTTTATTAGCATCCATTTATAAAAATACACTATTTTACAATTTGCGACTGCCCCAGAAGCAGTGTTATTAGGTACTACTTTTATTTTAAACGTGCTGATGAGACGCGCCAGCGAAACCATACCTAAATTGCAGCTGATCGCAGCAGCTAGTCGCAACTGCGAGCCGCAGCAGCCAGCCGCGCCAGCGAAACCGTACCTTTACAGCGTGCTATCTATCATTCGGCTTTTTTGGGATTGTTTCTCCTCACTCTGAATTGCAACTTCTTTTGGAAGGTTTAGAATTAGTAATTGTTGTTGGAGGCTGTAATATTGCCCGAAATTAGTTTCCGTACCTTTGGTACCCATTAAAATTTCCTGAGTTTGACTAAGTTTATTTAGATTCTGGCATACTTCAGGAGAATACAGAACGTGCTGCAAAAACATGACACCCTGTAAGTACGTAGCACAGTACCGAAATATCATTTTGACGGCAACATTTAAAAAAGGTTGGTGATCTGCCTGAGAAATTTTAATTGATGGAAAAGGATGAATAAGGTGAAAAAATTATTATGAATTAAGTAAATTAGGGTTGAAAGGTGTGAATGTTATCTACAGAAAGAGTTTTATAATAACACAGCGATATTGAGGAAGTTCAATGGACATCAATGCAAACAGATAACTGGAGCGCTCAAAAACGTTTAAATTGATTATGCGAGAGGCACAAAATTTATTATGTTATCTGAATTAAACACTATGACTTCGAAGACATGTTTATTCAACACACAAATGGTTTAATAAACCTTATCCATATTTTTCAATTTTGTAAGATCACCTAATACACGCCAGAGTCCCGGGTTAAATTCCCGGAGCTCTCTGATGCCTGGCGCGTGGCCTACCAGTCACTAAAAATAATTGAGTATTTGCTTTCACTTCGGACAAGGGGAAATAATGGCGGTCGTCTAAGGCGCGATGCTTGCCACATCGCCTTCCCCAGAGATGGTGCGCGACGACTGGACAGAAAAGGCGAACATGTGAGAGCCTTAACCTCTCAGTTCGCAGGCTCCTACGTGGGGAGTCGTAAAAAAATATCATCTAATACATTAAGATACATACCATGAACATATTTTAATCTCTTTTCTGCTTGATACTTTCTGTTTCAAGGTTGGCGATTATTACAGCGAATTATCTTAAGGTGCATGTTGTTTTGTCCATTCTCAACCATGATATTCTTTTCGTTTTTATACTTTTTTCCATCTATTTTGCCTTATAACATGATAAACAAGTTTTGATTATTCTCATTAGGCGTTGTTTTTCTTATTTTCACTTTGTTTATTAGATGTTTGGTTTCTGATCCATTGATTATGTATTTGTTTCGAATTCTTTGTATCTATATATTATATATCTGCATTGCCACATTTTAAAACTTTATAATTTTGTACTAGTTCCTAACGTCCATATCTCACAAGCATATAATTTAACATTTTGGTACTTCAAGTCTGATATGTTTTAATAATTTTAATTTAAACGAGGGGAATCCCCTTTAGATATCTCTACCTACAATGCTTAGAAGCCGCAATCTTCTCGGTTTACCACATGGTGCGTAATCAACAAATTTCGGATTATATATGATGTGTCTGTATAGGCAGAATAATTTTTTTTAGTACGAGTGCTTTATTACCCGCTCTCAAACGAAAATTTTCTATCGCTTGCGGTTCTGGAAATATAATACCTCGGCCGCGCCTGCCGCCAAGCCAGAATTTGTCATTCGGAGGCGTTCGGGTCGGCACGGAAAGGCACGAACAATTGTGTGATAGCAGCACTCATAATTTTTTTATATATATAATTAAGCCTGCCTTTGTAATTCTCTATGGCGTTTTACTTCTTTTGGGTGATCTAGTGTACTGTTAATTTCTCTTCTTACATATATGTAGCCATTGATATTTTATTTTTATATTCTGTTTACATTTATATTCGGAATTATTGAGTTTAATTGTTCTTATTTTTTTATGTTAATTTTAAATACCATTTCTTTGCTATGCTTTACAGTGATTGCACTTTTCTTTACATTTGTTAACATCCAGTTTTCGACTATTGTATATTTCATTGTATAATTTCGTCAATTTGATATTTATACCATGTTGCGCAGTTAAAACATCTTCTGGCGCTTCATTTTTTTTAGTCACTCGTTAAACGGTTACGTCTCTTTTTGTTTTAAGAATATATGGTCCTTCTTTAACCCTATTAGTAGATATCCATCACTAGCAGCTTCGCCATTAGTTTCTCAATATGTTTTTTCATTTTTTATGTTGGACTCGAGACTGTTTCTATTATTCATCACAATTTTTAAATAAACTTGCAGCTTTTTTTGTCTTTTGATGCCTTTCTCGCTTTTTATATGAAACTCTTATATTCTCTCATAGTTTTGAAATGAGAACGCAAAGTGAAATTTTGATAAATAAATCTATATCAGAAAAACATGTCTGTTTAGGTAGGTTTTAAATGAAAAAAATAAATAAGGAATAAGGAATAGTCATATGTTATTTTGTTCATATCTTTTCAAAAGTTGTAAGAACATATTAAAACTAGACAGCGGGCGTTGAACCTTGAGCGCGTGTCCGGGGTATTGGGATGATATGGCCGAGCCAGGTACTGTTTAGACATAACTGATGACCCCTGCCAGAGAATTATCTGTTTTGTAATTTTATTTATCGCATTTTATCTCTGTATAAGTCTACATTTTTTTGATTTTCTTCAATTAGTTCTTCTACGTCACTTAATCAAATATAAATCGGAATTAATATTATTTTAATGTAATGAAGCAGCATAAAAGCATTTTATGGTTATTATTCTGCCATTTCGTAACAGATAAATAGTTTTTAATCTCGCCACAGTAAATGAAGGTGGTTGGGATACCAACCAATCGCCCACGAACGGTTCAAGAACAATATAGCAGTGCAATAGGTTCGGAGTGTAAGAATGTAGTCCAAAATAAATTCTCAATTTCATGTCTGGACTTTGTAGTGAAACAGATGACTGCTGTAGTTTACTCAACCTCAGAGGCAATTTCAGCAACCGTTAATCAGTGGTTATCTTCGAAAAGACGACGGAAAATGTGAATATTCTCCTCGGAACGCTGATCCTTGGAGGAGTGATCTTCATTTTCAGCTGTTTGTTGTTCCCAAAAATTGTCTTCTTAAGGATGTTGTGTCTGAAGCGTGCCTAAGTCTTCTTAAAACTTTTGATTGGAAACATTGATGACCGTACCTTTTGTGATACGGACTAAAGAGCGGTAGTGATAAGTATATTTTGGGGAATTTCTATCTACAAAAAATAATATAAACATATTTTAAGAAGTAAAATAATGTTGACCAAACTAGTGTAGCTCCTCTTGTTAGTATTGACTGGGTGGAGGTTTAGATGAAAATAGTTACAGTGCCCGTTTGTTTGCAGGCGGCAGTGCTGAAGTACGAAAACAACGTGATGAACATCCGCCAGTTCAACTGCTCGCCGCACCCGTACTGGCTGCCCAACTTCATGGACGTCTTCACGTGGTCCCTGCCGTTCGTGGGCGAGAAGGTCACGGAGATGCTGGTCAATGTGCTCAACATCTGCTCCGACGATGAGCTGGTGTCCGACGGAGACGACGGACTCGAAGAAGGTATGCGTTGGCTTGTTTGGCTTCCGCCATCCTGGATGTTGATCGATGTCATCTTCACGAGCTCAGCTGCGAAAGGTTACCTAGCTGGTGAACGCGCAAGAGTTGTCGAAAGTACCCCGCGGGGTGTGCACCCAGTCGATTTTAAGGCATTTTTTATTCGACCAATTCATGCGCGCTATCTGGAGGTTATTCGAGCTATTAAACGTTTCTGGCAACCAAGCGGTACCAAGAAAAATTGTGCGGGTTAACCTTGAAAATATGTAAGCGTATGCTGAACGAACGTTATTATCCCTTGCGTGTGCAATGTAATGCCGCAAATGTATCCATTAAAATTTGCGGCATGCCGCGTGTTCGCATTTACATATTTGAGTTGCCGACGCTATCGAACCATCTTTAAAGAGATGAATTGATAGCAGCAACCACCATTTTCCCCGAACGCAATTTAACGTTTTTTCCGTTCCTAATTGGATCATATATGTGAATAATGCTTTCGCCTTCCAAAGTTGTTATTCTTTAACGCCACGCCATAGCAGAGTATAGGTTACAAGGGAGTCTTGAAAGGTTTAAACTTTATAGTGCAGGAACTTTGCATCTTAGATGACTCCTTAAATAATAGAAAAAAACGTTAACGAAGTTATGCTTTAATCAAAAAAAGTAAGAAGTGCGGACAAAGGAGTTTAATTATATTGATTAGGGTTTTTATCGATACCCCTACTCTATTTATCCTACACTTTGTTTTTGTTAGGCGTTGAATTTGCTTTCAATAGATACGAATTTAGTATTCTTATGGTTCGCTCCTTTATGTAGCCTCTCTTTCTTTCTATTTTTCTAATTTTAATTTAAGTGTCTTGTTAAATACCTTTTCACTTTTAATATTTTTTATTTGTCTAGTTAATTGCTTGGCATGGAAAATTAATTCGTATTTTTCCAATTACATTCTTATATTTTGGGTAAAACAAGGTGGTTTGTAGTTGACAAACTCAACTAGACTTTTCTGGATATTTTCGACAGATATTAAGTGAGTATCCACCAGGTTGTATAGAAATCTGAAGGGGCGAAGATGTGATCACATTGCTTAATAGCCTTCTTCGTAGATCCTCCTTGGTATGTCTAGACGCTTCGATATTAGAGTTTTTCAATAGTTGCCCCAGTTTCTCATTATCGACTCCTTTTTTGTCTTTTGGGGACGTCGTTCTCTAGTCACACATAGCATTTGTAAGACTTCCCTGGAATTTTCCCATGTAGAACTCGAAAAGCAGACATCACAAATGTTGCTTGTTGCTGTGATTACTGGATTTTTAGGTTATGTTGGTAGAACAGACATCCCTTGTAGTGCGGTGTAATGTCAACGGAAGGCGCTTCACCATAATTGAATTTGAGTAGGTGCTACCGTAGTTTGAATTTAAAAGCCGAAAATTAAATTATCATCTTACTACATATCTGATTTTAATTTTATTTTCATTTTTGTGTGCGTAATAATTTTGTTTCTATATTTTCTCTTCTAAACCCTTTTAGGTAATTTGAACTGCAGCTTGTTCCTTAATTAAAATTTCGTTAATTGTTTAGTCCCTTGACTCAATTGAACCAGTTACTTCTCATATCTGTACTTACTGCTACAACTTCTTCAAGTGCGACGACTGGATATTTTTGTACGCTCGCGAGTTCTTTTATTGCTATAATTTTGGTGTAAATTTGTATACGACGTTCTAATTTGTTCGTAACACTCATCTCTTTGGCGATGTTAGTTTTTTTTGCCAGACAACAATCTGCGCCACCATAGGCTCCGCGCGCGCAACCCAGCCGCTTGCCAGATTGTTGCATGTCAAGGTAAACTACAAAATTCGCGGTTTAAAAAGCTAAAAGGCTTTTGGTTGTGTTGTAGACGGGTGATTAGGTTATTTTATTTTTATGAAATAATTGGCGAACTTGCTAAAGGTATGCGAAGTTGCCAACGCGAAAGATTACCAACGAGCTATAGGGGGTACTACAACCATTTCTATAAGATGGCTACTTCAGATACTAAACAATTACCAAGATTTTTATTTTTTATTAAACTGTACAATTTTTATATGTGTTTTTGTAACTTTTCTAAGCTTTTGATTTAGTAGTTCTCAAAGAGTAATTTTCTCTTTGTATTTGCATCCGGTTTACGATATTTATTTGATTATAATTTTTTTATTGGGAAATTTTAGTTTCTTGTATTTTTTATTTCTCTTTACTATAATACTATTTCTCTTTGCTTCTTTTTGTTGTTATTTATTATTCATTGCTTTTTTCTCTTCTATTTGATACGAGTGCCTTTCTATACTTTCGTCAATTGTTACTTATTTCTTCTAATTTATTTAATTTACTTGCAAGCTGAAACATATTTATTGCTGTTTTTATTTTACATTATTTATCTTGTTATTTGCACAGTTTCTTTTATGTTGTTCGGTTATAGGATATATTTTGACAGTTTCATTTAGCGCGTTTAATTTATTTGTTTACTAATGACAATTACTTGATTAATCTCTCAATTACTAGATGCTCATATCAATACACATATTGCTGTTTAAAGCAATTGGTTTTCATAATGTTTAACACGACAGATTGTCCGGGACGCATTCCAATAGGTAACCTTTTGCGCTGCGCTGAAGTAAACACCATGAGGGATGCAGATCGGGCCCTTGCGGTCGCGTTGGGCCGGGTCGCGCCTGCATCCCTTATTGCTTGTGTAAATAAGCAGACTCGCAGCTTTCGCTGCAGCGCGGTTTCAAATGCGAGCTTTCGCGTTAGCAGTCAGGTTAAGTACTCTCTGTGCACGTATTTGTATTCTACGGTAGAACGTTCTAACAACATACGCAAATTCAAAAATGTTCTTGTTTTTGAATGCTACTTGGAAATTCAGATGGTAAGCTTCATTATTTCCACTTAATACCGTACTTGCTTTGGACCGTAGTGATGATGTACTTTAGCCTCTATAAGTTAAATTTGGTTCTGTCAGTTTTTTTAGCTACAGTATATTTAAGGTCTTAGTTATTATGTTTGGTTCGACCTGTATAAGTAGCCGATGAACGCTTAATATGATCGAGGCGTTGACTAAATTGTTTCGAACTGTTTGGTTCCTTTGGTTACTTTGGTTAAGTTGAGGAGTTTAGTTCCGTCTGTTGCGTAGTAGCGCCGGCGAACCGAACGGCGGTTGCATTTAGTTCTAACTTGTAAGATACTAAATTTTGTGTACTTTTGTTCGTGTGTTATGTTGAATTGTGTGACCCAAGTAGCATCTTTGTATACCGTATGTTCCGACTTGATCTGGCAAGGTCTATGTTGTTCTAATCGCACTGCATAAATCCAGCACCTGATTCTAAATTTAAAGTAGTCTCACTAAGGCAAATCCATGCACACGTATTGCTTATGTTTTTCTTCTATTCTGACACTTCTATTTTTCACTATTTATCTATATTCGCCTTGGATTCGCGCCCCACACAGCGAAACAGCCAAAAATAGTTTATAAAAGTAAGGGTAAGTTTATACAAAACATGCAGCTTAACAAACGAGTTTATGATAACACTGCATTAATGATCATGTTATTTAGAGCAATCAGGTTTTTGGTACAAACTTGGACCGTGTGCTTATTCACTCTTGCGCTTCTTTTTGAATGTAATTTTTCTTGTTTGCAGTATGCGTTTTATTTCCTTTTTCAGTTTCACACAGTAAACTATGTTTCGTCAATTTGTTTTGATTTTTGGTGGTTTATTTATTAGTTACACTTACTTCCTTTTTATTATATTTACACAGAGTGAATAAGCACAGTTAGAATTTTTCGCAGTCCTAAAAAATTAAAATTTAATTAACTGCTGCTGGTGTTTTTTTCTTTTTACTATAATTGATGCACTAACCAATTTATATATTCTGTATTATACTGTTTATAAGTCTGTTTTCAAAAGTGATTAAAGTCGCCATACCATTCGTAGACGTAGTTTTATCTATTCGTTCTGTATTACTCGTTTATTTCGATGAAAATCAGTTTTATTATTGCCTTTGGGTTTAGACATGCCGCATGGTGCTTTGGTTATTTAAATTTTGTTACCACGTTAATGTTCCACTTGAGTAACGTTGTCTTTGCTGGTTGGTAATAATTTGTTTGTAAAGACACTCGTCCGGTCACGCCGCGTGACTGCTAAGGAACTGGAAATGCGAGAAGGTCAAAATTTATTGTCTCAGAGACACCTCGATGACAACCATGTTGTATAAACTTATATTTGGTTTGTTTTGTGCACGTTTCTGTCGAGTTGTGCTTAGTTAACTTGTTTATGACTGCTTGTGTTGATTGGTTTCCGCTTATTAACGATTGCCCTACCAGCCTGATTACGTTTGGTTCCAGTAGTTTCGTTCTAACAGCCGTGCGATTTGTTTCCTGCTATGTATTTACAATACTGTTACACCTAGTAGTAGTGCATTTTCCAAATCTGTTTGAGCTAGTTATGTGGTTGACTATAGTGACAGAGTTTTTTTTACTAATGTGGATTGACATGATAGAACTGCCCTTTCCACTTCTCTACTGGTGCTACCTTAGAGGCGGTTCATTCACGATGACAACACTTAATGTCGGTTAGCCGTGCTGTTGGGTTGTTGCGAATGAACCGCCGCCGAACTTAATAAATAAATGTTTGCCTGACAGATATTAAGCTTGTTTGGGTTATGTGCATTTTGTTCCGTCAGATTTATTTAAGCGGGAGAAATTTAACGCACCGCTCGTTCTACTAGTGAGTAGAATCATTCAGGTCTATCCACATGTAAATGTTTGCCATGAGCAAACGAGTTTTGTGACTTTTGTTTTGTTATGGGTCCTTGCTACGATTTTCTACATGCACTGTTTGTTTTGTTTTTTCTATATCTCTTCGCTCGCTACACTTTGCGCCACTGCCCGTTTGCTGTTGATACCCCAACTGGTGCGACTCAACTTCTTCATCCTTCGGTAAGTCGCAGTGCCGTTTTCAGTGCTGGGACCCAGCACTGCGCGCTTTCGCTTGACTGTGCTTTTTCTGTACACGACTAGAACTGTGTTAAAACCAAAGGCCATACGACACACAGTCGCTTGCGACTAACACCAGCAACCCAGCGAGAAATTGTTCAAAATAACATAGCAACTAATTGAAATCAGGCGAGCACGTAGTGCGACGTAATGCAGTGGTGGGTTCAGGCACAACTTAGAACGCTTCGCTTAGTGACTGCATGCTCCATGTCCGGTTCTCGCTGATTTTTAAGATGCATGCCCTCAGTTACAACAAACAGACTCATATCATGCGGAGGAGGTAACCGACTGCGGTGTCTCGAACGACACGCCGACACCGTCACTTTGATTTTTCATGCGACATCTTTTTTTTGGTTTGCATTCAGTGGCTCCTAGAGACTAGACTGTGACCGTATGCATAGCTGGGCTGCGAGTGCGATCCTGAACGCTAACGGGGTGTTGCTTTTGTAGGTACAGCAGCCAATCTACGGAAAGAGGTTATTCGCAACAAAATCAGGGCGATCGGTAAGATGGCTCGGGTATTCTCCGTCTTGAGGTATGTAGCTGGGTTCCGCTCGCGGGGCGCCTAAACATTTCTGGGTTCGCAGGGAGGAGAGCGAGTCGGTGCTGCAGCTTAAAGGTCTCACCCCGACGGGAGCTCTACCCCTGGGCGCCCTATCCGGCGGAAAAACGAGTCTGAAGAACGGTGAGCAACTACTTATAAGTTTAATTTATCCACGATCATCGCTGAGATTCGGCGACATTTTTTGTAAAGCATGTGCCGGCAAGTGAGATGCTACAGGTGTAATTGATGATGCGAAAGTTGAGTTTATCATATAATTACTGGTGATCGTAATAAAGGGCACTCATTAGAATGCAGTTTTGCTAAAACTATAAATAAAAATGTTAATTTATAATAAGTTATGTGGTTCAAATATCAGACATTTTACTCCCTACATGTAGGTAATAGAACCGGAGAAGCATCTATTCATAGGCCAATCAAAATTTTGCAATATTACTTACGAACGGCAGTTTCTATTTTATTACCTTAATTATTACCGGAAGTTGCTAACAATAAAGTGATTTCATGGATGGAGCGTAGCAATAAAGTGAGTATGAGCCTTTTTATGTTGGAAACAACGATTTAATAACGGTTTTTGTCTGTGAAAACTGGCATATACAACAGAGACTATAAAACGGGATATTGCTCAGATTCCAAATAACAAAAATGATTACCCCCAAAAAACGTTTATATTACTGTTCCCTGCAGCAATTGCGACGTATATTGGTAAGTTCTGGTACGGCAGGAAGAAGACGGGAATTGTTATTTATAAATGGTTATATCTTGCGATAAAAGGAAGAAGAATTTATCTAAACACTAAGGTGGTTCTGATGAAAACGTAAGGATCAGTCTAAATTTCAAATACCGGATGTCATAAGAACATATTAGCTATTAGGGGATCCAAATTGGATATATAACTACTCCGATATGAACAGCATATTTTGACCGCTTTTTCGATACGTCTATTAAATTCTTTTTAAGGCCATTAACTGTCTCGATTTGCCCTCCTTCAAATCAAATTGCTGTCCGCTAAGGGCGCGCACTACGGTGGGAACCGTGAGATTAGATGATAAATTGTGAAAGTGCAGTTGGAAAGATAGACGCCATTTTAGTTACGAGTTTCTACAAGTATGGGAATAAGTGATTATCCATATTTTTGAGAAATTTATTGTAAAATTGTTTTGCGTCCAAAATATTCTTACAAAATGATGAAAGTTTTCCGGCCTCATTCTCTCTTTTGGTTGATCGCTTGATAACAAATAAACATCTTCTTCCTAATTATCAGAAAATGTTTTATTTGATATTCGGATTGCAATTCTTGGCAGCAAGGTATCAGAAAAGATTGTGAACAGGATGAAAACGTTTTTAATAGTTGCTTACAACTTTAAATATTTGTTGCAATTTAAGGGGTAATTGGCAACCAAATAATTTTTTTATGTATGCTCAAATTCCATAATGATCCTCATAACTTCTTCGATGTGCGTAAGCTAACAAATATGTCGAATCATAGCATTACATAGGAGGCCGTTATTGAATCTTTGTATGTGTGATTAGATGTAAAACCATCTGATAAACTGAAAGAATGCGCTTCTACAACCTGTTTCTCTTCATTGGACATTGAAGTTATTCTAAAGTAATTCTTTTGGTGATCTCGACGTCTGGACAAAAGCTTAAGGCGAGATCAGAAGGGTGGAATTTGTTCCTTGAGTAGCAGCGAAGATATTTATATTACAATATACTAGATTGTTACCCATTTTTTATAATTTTGATCATTGTGACAACTCTAAAATTTTTACGCACACTTGGTGTGTGCTATATACGCATTTGCAAGGTAACATACAATTTAGTACTTATAAATTAGCACGGAAAGTAAGGTTTTCCCATAAACCATCGTTTGGCGAGATCAACAATTGGTCCATCTTTATTGTGATTGGAAATGAGATGTTGGGCTTGCACCACAACGTGACATATAATCTGTAGCAAAAAGATGATTCTCCAAGTTGAATGAGTTGTACGGGGCGTCATCGCAGTAGAATTGTGTTTCCACCCAGAACTACTGTCACGAAAGAATCTGACTAGTGGACCAAAATCAAACAACTTTATCTACAAATTAACGAATATTTATACGCGCCAACAAACAGAGCTAAAATCTCAGACAGGTTAACCAGTTTAGGGAGGGAGGTTTTGTCTGATCGCTCCTTATAGTCTAAACTTGGCACCATCTGACTGTCATGCAGTTCAATGACGAAGATCATGTGGGAAAAGACTCGAGACCATCAGACATCCTGTGCTCATAGTATTTGAAAATCATTACTTTCAACACTAAACTTTAGTAGCCTTCACTTTTACAAACTGTTAGTTTCAATAGAAACGAATATTAACAGTAACGGTTTACAGTCATACCAACACTAAGTATACAGTTTAATAATATTGGGCAATATGATAAAATATTAATTGAAGAGCAAATAGAAGTGCTTGATAAACCTCCATTTAAGAAAATGTGACTAAGAGAATGTCGTGATATAAGAAAAAGCTTCTACAGATGACAAGTTATAACTTAGTATCACCTCCAAGATGAAACTGAGAAAGAACAAAAATATGTGTAATAAATCGCCAAAATCACTCACCCAAAAACATGCAACTGCCATTGATATAAAATAGGCAGTAAATTTAAATTCCTTTTGCAAATGTATGCTCAACAATGCACGGAAAGCAAAGTAAGAAGAAAAAATATTACTGAAGCAATAAACGTAAAAAGAAAATTCGATATACCCTTTCATGATGTTCACATATGATAGGCGCGTTTTGTAAATTCGGAAGTTTTTAAGTACGCCTGGGGGCTGCGAATAAAGTTTCGCTATAAAAATTCGTTTTTATTGGAGGAACTCGTAAATTTTGCGCCCCACTAGGCGCAACTTAGGATTTTTAATGTGTTGTAAAGTTTGACGCCGCCCACGCGACGTTTGTGATCTCTATTAACGTTTTCTGCGCAAACACTTATGCAAATTAGCGTTTGTAATCAATTCACGGCGGAAAATTGTTTTGTTGCCTTTGCTGGGTTACGCCGAGCGAGCAAATTAAGCACTTCAATTTGCAACACATTCCAAAATGTTTTGGAAGCTTTGTACGTACATTGATTAAATACTGATAAAATTTTTAAATGAATGTGTTGTGTTATTTATTGTGTTATTACAGCCGAAGGTTCTGTTTATCAAATTGTTAAAAGCTAGTGGCACAAGGTGGGATACGAATAACTTTAATCGTACTATTTAAGTTATCAGTTTTTAATATCATAAAAATGTATTATTACATGGGTTTATAATTTACTGTTTCGCATAATTAATTTGCGCAAATCATTACGATTGTGAATTCTGAAAAGCCACCCACAGAACCATTTTATCTGCCGATAAGCTACCCCGAGTGTTTAAAATGTGCGAAAAACCTCTACGGTATCAAGGAGCATCTTGAAGAAAGGAAAGTCTGCGCTGCATGAAGGGTTATTATCTAAAATTAAGATGCTTCTGCCTAGCCAAACATACTTAATCCTAAAATTATATCGTAGTGAACGATACCTCCGAGTTAACGTCAACAATCTGGTGTACCTCAAGGCCGTTCCTCCATCCAATTTTTACAGGCGATATACTTACTACAGAAGGAACAACGAAGGCTATATTTGCGGACAATACAGAAATCCTATCAGATACCAACCCTGCAAACTCATCTATATGTATTACAGAACTGGTTACTACAGTGGAAGGTTAAGTAAATAATTTAATTCTCTTTACGAAGAGACGATATAGTTGTTCAAGTGTCAACTTAAGCATCCCAGAAGGAACGGCAGTCAATATCTTAGGCTTCACGTCGACCAAAAACTTCTTGGAAAAACTATATTAAAACCAGAAAGGCTCATCTAAACAAATGTCCTAGTTACTTGTCATTTTCATTAATAATAAATATACAAAGTCTTCTTTAACCGGTTGAGCTTCGGCCTTGCAGCAAACCTACCAACACCCCTCAATATTCTCCAAGTCTTTCAATCTAAAACACCCGAAATGTTAGCAGATGTATCCTAGTACGTGTCTAATCAAACTTTTCATAAGGAACTTCGATTTCTCTTTATAAACGATGTAATCGCTCTGTTTGTCGAGAAATTAAAAAAGAAGCACCGATCATAACAGTCGGGTAGTAAGTGAATTCTATATCAATTTCTGGTAGGAAGAAGACTCAAAACATGTGGCTAGTGAATTAGATGAAGGTTAGTGGACCTAACCATAAAATTAATAACGATACTAACCAATTTCCTGTAGTAACCTTTACCATTAATGGCTAGAAAGATCTATAACTGCCATTTAAATTGTTCTGTGTATATATTAAGGGGTTTGGTTAATTTTCAGGTTGTAATACAGTGAATCCAGTTTTTGATATTATCCTTGTATTCATATATTATTCCCTTCAAGTGTTCTTGGAAATCAGTCTCAATTGGACAAGTCTACTTATAGCTCATTATCCACTTTTACAGTAAATATAATGAACATGATCTCTCAATGGTATGATAGGTTGTCCCACTCTGCTGGAAGAACTAGTAATCACACTATTTTTCTATCCGTGGAACAAAATCTACTACTAAGGTCAAGTAGACATCTGTATTAACTGTAAAGTCAAAAAATCTTAGGTGTGTGCTAGTCGCAGCATACGACACAGCGATCTTTTGATTGCATGGAAGTTCTTGTGTACTAAATTAAAATTCTACTATTCCGGGAACTTTGATGCACTTATAATGGACTAGTCGTGCGCTATTTGCCTTACCAAATCTTAAACGCTGTGTACAATAGAGTAAAGGTGCTGAAGAGATTACAACTGACGGATAAAAAAAGGGGGCTGGGGTGTTAGGGATTGAGTGTCGTAGAAAGAATAGTTTTTTAGATCAACTAAGTGATTGTGAATTTTTGACAAGATTAGATAGATCACTTTTTTGTTGCCAACACAGAAACACTACGTTGAAGTGAAATTTAATCGTCATTGTTAAAAATTTGCAAGTTATTTACAAAGATTGTAAAACAAACGGTTGCACTTTTCAGGATTTGTTAGAACATATCGGAAGAGAAAGGCGTTATTGGAAAGAAAGTGTTGATGCTGAGTATAAATTATTGGTGATTTTATACAACCGAGACCTGTCTATAGAATATCGTAAAAGGAAGAACAGCCACCAGACCAGTACTTCACTGATAAAGAAGAACTAGCCAAATCGAGTGGATAAGGAGCAAAACTCTGAAAAAAAGAAAAACGGATACTTCACTCTCTCCTCCACATAAGTTTCCGTAATTTAAAGGCAATAGAAAATAGCAACCCAAAACTAAGAAAAACATACAGCTCTCGCCAATAGTTGTTGATGGCGTAGAGAATTTAAATTTCAAGCTGCATGCGGGCATAGCAAATACGATGACGGGCTAGCAGATTAAAATTTTAAATAATCAAAACATAAAAGCTAATGTATCAGATGAAGAATGCTACAGAACATTAACACAGATGTCGAGCGAGGAAAATTATTGTGGTATTCCTACGAAAATAAGCAAAATAGACGTATCAAGGTAATAGCAAATAAATTACACCACTCGTGTAATACTGAGCAAATAATGTTGAACTCTAAGAAAAAGAAGATATAAACTGCTTGAAGCGGAGCCCAAACTGAAGGTTAAAATTAAGAAACCTCTAAATATCTTTGTACTTGCTTTCAGAAATGACGAAGACGTCATCAAAATATGTGGGATAACAGACGTTATGGGAATGAGAGTGGAAATTCTCCAATTAGAAAATCAGTGAAAAAGATGCCAGGCTTATGGACATACATGAAGAACCAAAGTATGTTAAATACCCAGGAAATCATCTAATAGCTGAGAGTAAGAAACCTGCAAAACACAGCTCAATTACCTACATTGTGGAGGAAACCACTCTGCTAACTATCGTGGATGTTTGGTAGCAAAAGAGTTATGAAAAATCAAACGTAAACGAATGAAGAATCCCAGTCTACCATAGCAACCAAATAGGACTGCTCAATTAAACATACAAAAGCCAGAACAAGAGAGTACTATTAAACCCAGCACTTACTCTCAAGAAGCAATAATAAAACAGATCAATATTCAACTGTTTCTGCTCTCCAACAGATATTGGCAAAATTAACATCTAAATACTGTACTCAAGGAGCGATATCCAAAATGAGAAATGACTAATTAGCTAAAATTATGAAGTGGAAATCTAATGGGTTCCAGCAGCACTAACAAGGAATTGCAAGTAATCCTAGATTTAGAAAAAAATGATGTATGTCTCGTTGCTGAAACACATTTTACCAACGAATCATACGTTGAATTTAAAGGGTATGAGGATCTAACATACTATTCTCTCGTAATGCAGCAAGAGAGATCAAACTTAAGTAATACAAGCCATATCTGTAGGTGTGAAAATTAAAATGTATTAAATTGTTATTGTAGCGTTACACTATCCGCCGAAGAAATAATAATAAAACAGGCTAGGGGATAGATTCATGGTGGGAGATGACTTCAATGCAAAACACATACACTGGGGTCTAGACTGACAACCTAAAGGTAAAGAACTTTAGAAGCACCTAAAGTGGAAAACATTATCAAATGGTAAGCCTGCAGATCTGAACAAAATCCCAAATCTTACTGACTTCTTTCTAACCAGAAACGTTTTATGAAACTTGCATGTCTAAGAAGCATGGGACATGAACTTGGATCATTCACCAATACTCCTTACCTTAAGTGACAGTGCTATTCTAAAAGAATTACAGACTCGTCAATGGACTGTCGGGTTGGGAAAGCTTCAAAAATTAGTCTTGAAAACTCCATTGAACTCTCGGCCCTTTAAAGACAGAAGAACCGTCAGACCAGTAAGTTATCTATCTGTCAAAAATACCTAGCAAGCAGCATGGAAAAATACCCCGAAGAACAAAGTTCGAAAGAAGGGAAATAATTATCCAAAAGGGATTAGAGAAAAAAAGAAGTTTGAAGTAAATGGCATCAGACCAGATCACCTGTAAGACAGTTTTAAATAATGGTGGTCGGCAGTTAAAAGAGAAATACATGATATTAAAAACGAATCGATTGATGAACTTGCGGCAACAAAACAGACTACTTGAACAGATTTGCGGAACATTTAGAGATGAGTTTTCAACCAAACGTTGGAGATGATCCCCAGAATTAGTCTGTATCAACAAGATGGTGTTATTATCAGAACCACTTTCCGGAAAATAGAATGTAATGGAACTGAAACTAACATTAATCTGAAAAAAGCTCCCAGATTTGATGTAATTACCGGAGAACTATAGCAACAACCTCCAGGCAAAAGCTATCGTAAAACTCACCAATGGTATCAACGCATCATTTAGATGTTTTTAAGATGTGGAAAATAGCAGAAGTTAAGATGATCTTCAAACCAGAAAAGCCTTCCTATGAAGCGACATTGTACAGGTCAATTTCTTTGCTACCTGATATTTTGAAACTCCATAAAGAATTGCTTCTTAAGATATTAAAACCGAGAATAGAAGAAAAAGAGTTGATTTCCTCACATCAAACACTCTACAATTGATCATAGAATATTTGATATAATTGAAAAATTGCTAGAAGAAAGTTTATCTACTCTGAAATAAGAGAAATTAAGGGAGTACCGCAAGGGAGTGTATTGGGTCCAATACTCTATCTATTATATACTAGGGACATCCCTAACCTTGAACAGGAAGCAATAGCGGATAGTACAGCTGTTTTAGTTGTTGGGAAAAACATGAAGAGGGTGCTGAGAAACCCAAATCTCCATCGATAGAATTTATAGTTGGACTAAAACTTGGCATGCCATGAAAGGAAGTGGGTGCACTTAAACTTCAATAAGAAACAACAGCAAGATTTATTTTTTTATTTATAATTGTAACTATCAAAGATTACTATTTGGTTTAAGACAAGTTTTGATGTATATAAGCTCCTCAGGTTTCAACTGCTCTTCTATCAATTACTTCTAATTCTCGAGGCAAATAGAATTAATTTTTTAATATAACATTTTTTAATAAAATATTAAGGTTCAATGTAAATGTGAGGAAACTCCGCGACACGAAAAAATAGACAAACATTACGAAAGTTAACTGCACGAATTCGTGCGGACAGGCTAGCCGTCCCCGGGGATGGTTTTAGCAAATTCCGTTTGGCAAATAGAATATAATTTTTGGAAGTTAAACAGAAGCGCGCACGGGAAATCAAATATTTGAGGAAAAATAATGGCGAGCTCTAGGCGCGCGAGCAGTCGTGCTCTGGAGTTGTTTTAGCAGCAATTTGGCCGAACTCGGTGGACGAGTAAATAAATATATATCGGTGCTTGCGTGCGCGGCTGGCTATTTACGATACGGCCGGGCTGAACTCTGCTACGGGGTGCTTGCCGTAGAAAATTACGCGAAAACTTTTTTGGAAGAATAAAAATATTTGGGCCAAGGTGGGTATTATAACAGATACATATTTATGTTATTCCCCCGACCTTCAAATATTTTTGAATCATTTTTTAAGCTTTTACAGATTTAGACAAACTTGAAACATGCATAATTTAAACATATTCTTATGCAAGGTCCAAAAATGGAGATCTGAGATGTATGGTTATAAGTATGTATATTGAATTCTGGTTTTATTTATATCAAAACGAAATCTGCCTCTTGGTGGTCTTGTTATAAGGATATTATTTTAAATCACTTTAGTTTTTAGCTTGTGATTTGCGTTATCTGTTTTTTTTTTCGTTTAGGGTATGTCTTTCTTGATGAATCCATGTTCACTGCAGCCTATGGATTATTGTGTTTACCCTAATAAAGTAAACTCACAACCAATCTGTAATTGATGTCCCCTGAATCAACAGATACAGGTGCTTTACAGGGTGTGTGTGAAAGTCTTCCGGCTCCAGGATTGGTCTCACGAATATATGTTGCCTTTTCCTACACAGCGCACTTGAATATGATATGTAAGGCTGTTTCTGGTCTGCATGCAAGGTCACCATTTAATTTACCAATTTTCCAGAGGTGTTCTTTAACAGTCGCATGTCCTGTAAGAAACCCTATGGTTATCTTTAGGTTAAGAAGTACTCAGCTCTCTTTTGGTTTTTATTGAAGATCTTGCTGCAATTATGTCCTGGTCGATTCTTCCAATACATTCGATGATGAGTGCGTGTCCTCTCCTGAATAAAGCTTCGGGCAGCACTTCGTGAAATTCTTAAAGCAGGTTCTGGGCCGATATAAGCCTCACTAGATCCCTGCCTAGCCAATTCATCGGCTTTCTCATTGCCGTAGATACCACAATGCCCAGGTGTCCATAGCAGTTTCAACGTGTTATGTTCTGCCAGTGCATTGAGTTTGTTGATGCATTCCCATACCAGTCTACATGATGCTTTAGTGCTTGATAAAGCCTTTAAAGCTGCCTGACTTGCTCCTGTAAGCCCTCTTACCGTTTTCACGTGTACACTGTAGTATGGCGTATATTTCTGTCTGAAAGACAGAAGTGTACTGACCCAGGGGAAAACTTAGCTCCATCCTGGGAGCCTCAGCATATATTCCAGCTCCGGTACCCACCTCGGTTTTAGGAGCAATTGCCTGTCTACAAGTCTTGTTCCTACCTCAATCCTGCATGATCACCTCGAATAGAGAGTCGTCACATATTTTTGAGGTCTGTCCTCATTTCAACCAGACTATCAATTATTCTAGTATGGTCTTTACCCGTATGTGTCTTGGACAACGAATTATGCAGCCTGTAGTAACCCAATCTTGCCCATCCCCCCTTGAATTACTATGTGCAGAGGTGGGAGGTCTAAAAGAATCTCCATTGCAGTGGGCGTGGTTCTCATCCCCCCTGTAATGACCAAACAGACAAGTCTTTGTAACTTGCCTAGTTTTAGTTTGGTGGTTTCTTGTGTTACTTTGGGCCACCAGACCAAAGCTGAGTATGTAAGAGAGGGTCTAACCACTCTGGTGTAAAACCAGTGCACCATTCCTGGTTTTAGGCCCCACGACTTGTCGTACATCCGTCTGACAACTGCTATAGTTGTTACCGATTTGTCGACCACTTTCTCAATATGACGATATTTAAGATGTTATGCTCATATACCCCAAAATGTTTCATTTTTTATTATTATTCTGGGATAATTAGGAAAGACTTGAGCCTTTTATTTTTGTTTTTAATATTGTAGTGCCAAAACCGCGTTAATCTGTTCATGTGGCAACTTTGCAAAGAATAATTTGATTTTTAAATGTCATTTCAGAGAGAGGTGATCCTGTTGAAGAAATTGAGGTTTCTGGTGACATTGTGTGATTGAATTTACTTAGCAATTTTTTGGCTGTCACGTCAAGTACATTATTTTATTAAAAAAAGCTAATACCGGTTTAGTATATAATAACGTCGTAGTATATTATTTTTAATTGATTACGTTAAATAAATGTACTCAAAATTTACTTAATGTATTCATTTTTAACAGAGAAATACATTAAAGGAAGCTTTTTAGCCACTGATTTCGGACTTAATCTAATTGTTTCATGTGACATTGCTAGATCAGAAACAAATTTGACATTGAAACCACATTTATTAAGTTGCTAGTAGAAATGCTTAAAGAGAAGGGGTCAAAATTATCTTAGAAAACTTTGAGATATCTTTGATGTCTGACAGATGAAAAACAAAGCTGTCGTGGTACCATTGTTCATGAAATAAAATAAACCTCGAGTGCTATAGATCGATCAGTTTGCTCTAGCAGTCTATAAATTCCTTATATAAATTATAATTATTCAATTGGGTAATCGGGCGAATTAGAAGAGAATACTCTTAATATTAGGGAAAGCACCTGAATACAACCTTAACTTATGTCTGGCGTTTATGGATTTATATGAAGATTTGCTTACAGAAAACTCAATGTAGGATTGGACTATAAATGTGCTTAGTTGTTGAAATAATATATGAAAATACAATACTAAACGTATATAAATAGAAAATGAGTTGAGATAGAGCGACACCCGTCATCGAAGCTATTTATAGCAGCTCTGGAGTATGTTCTTAAATGGATGCACTGTGAGTATAAGGTAATACTGGTAAAGTACCATACTGTGTACGATATGCTGATGACATTGTTGTGAACACTAGAAGATCGCAAGGAATGATGTATGATACAGAGCAAATAATGTCAAGAAAAGATCTGAACGTGAACTTTTTCAAAATTTGTGATAATGCGTGTGATTATGTCTTTCTCATGAAATAATGTGAAGTCGATAAAACCGAATGTCGGAGTTCAACAGTAAGCAAAAGTTTAGTTGGGTAACATTTGATAAACACCAAAACATCGCTAGATATTTGAGAACTCGATTTCTTAACCAGTACCTGCTTTAATGTATGGTGCTTAGACCTGGACTCTTACAAAGCATTTGATAGACCGACTAAAGATAACGCAACGTGCTATGGAGTCGCAAATGCTCGGAGTGTTGTTGCAAGATAGCACGTAAAAGCTACGACGAATGTTAAAGATGTAACAAAAGTAGTAGCTAAATGCGAATGAAACTTTGGCGCTAGATATTGTGGTGGAAGATGCTGTCGAGACCATATTTTGGTAAAAAATTTCGGGGACGTTTACCAATGCGTTAGAATGAACATCTTAAGAGATATTCATGTAATTAGCATGGATAGGACAGACGCAAACCACGACAACTGAAGAACAATGAGACGTTGGAAGAAGAACATTGTTAGAAGCTTAACGCAGTCATCCCGTGAGAAGGTTCTTTTTTTCGATTTTTTGGAGAATTTTTTTGGCGATCTAAATAAACATACAACTACGAACTTTTTACCACATACTTAGCTGAATTTCGAACGCACTTTACAATTTTTTCGGCCCGAAATCGTCGCTCATTGCCGAAGTACACGGTAACTTGGCCACTCATCTTCAAAAAAAATGTTTTGCGGTGACCACGATTGCGGGCGTTCTGCTTATCCGAAACAAAAAATCAAACGGCATTTTAATCTGTGAAGTATGAAATAGGTCTTGAACTAGGATTATTAAAAAATATTGGAAGTTAAATTTTTGGCATCTTGTTGAACGTTTTTTCGCGACTTCTTCAACATAAAAAAACGGCTTTATAAATTAGAATTATCCTGGTTTGCAAAGTGAATAAGTTATTTCAATTTCAAAGGAATTCGTTTGATAGATTTCCAGATATCGTGGTCAACAGTTTGAAAAATACAGTTTTCTCGGAAAAATCCTGCAAAGTCGATTGTTGCTGCCTGGCATCAGTTTTCTCTCTTTCAGTGAAGTCGCTCGAGCGGCAAATACGCGCTCAATTGAGTTACGTGGCCAATTTGACATCCCATTGTAACTAAAACTTTCAAAATGCCATCGAATCCTTCATTGAAGATGATCATGGCAAGAAAAGTTGCGATTTCAACGGTCTTTGTTCCAGACAGGTGTTTAGGAGCGAAAAGTCCAGATCGGTGAATTTAATGATTCATTGTTATTTTGCGTTTGTGCTCCTAAACATCTAGTCAACAGTTCATCTTGTGATAAATCTTCATAGACTGGTTTGATGACTTTTTGATTTTCTGCAGTCAGAGGTGGAAATTATCAAGTTCTCCGCTAGCTTCAGCCTTATGCCACTTGCACCAGCTTTCTTCAGCTGGACAATTTTGATATGGAAGATTTGCGTCTATAGAATATTTGTGGTAGAAAGTTGCCCAAATTACTTCCTTCATTTCTTCCATCGAGCTTCCGTGTCGGCGAATGGCCGAACCGTAAAATTTAGTGAGCACGCTGATGAGCTTATCGGTAAGTTTTACAGTTTCTTTCCCACCAATTCATTTATTATTTTTCTTGGCATTCCGGAGTCGCGTTCCAATTATCTTCTGGACATGCCCTACACATTATTTTTTCATCACTGAATGATTCTGTCCGTATGGTTCGCTTTTCAAAATCCCACTAAATGTTTTGCTACTGCCGTCACCGACGTATGTGCAGTACTTCACGTTTTTTTATGGATCGCTAAAACATTTGCATAATGGAATCGACCTACGTTTTCCCAGAGCTTTTTACGGTACATTCATGTGCGTGAGATTCATTAGAATTCATTAGATCACTAGTTTTTTGCTTTTCTATAAATTGCATCCACCACAAAAACTGCTCATCAGTGAAGTGTCTAAAACTTAACCGCAATATTTGGCAATTAAGGACGAAACCAATAAATAAACGTCCAAAAATTGTGAAATTAATAGTTTTGTGCTTTTTCTTTCGTATAGTTCTTCAGAGGCTTTTTTCTTTGAAGTGGTGAAATCAGATCTACACAGTTCTTAATTTTTTGCTTCCCAGAATGCCATTTCGTTACCATTTTCTTAAAATAAAATAAAATCTAGAGTATATTTTTCTCGAAATATTAAAAAATATATTATGGGTCTCACTAGTTTCATTCTTAAAGGGCGATCAACGTCACTTCTTCAGGTTTCAGAGATATGCCAACAATTTTTTAATGAATTGAAGGCGAAGTTCAATGATTTCTGCACATACTGTAATTTCAGACAATTTTACAGAAAGGAATACAAATGAAAGTTTTAAAATGGTGGAAATTTTAGCTATCAAATTTTGTGTTTACAACAAATCGGAAATTATAAGAAAAAATCACAGAGATCACAAAAATAACGGATTGATAGCATTTTAAGTTTTGTAATTCTTGTATAATACAATTATGTTGCTTAGGGTAAATCATCGTTTTGGAAATCAAACCCACAATCAAAAAGTGGAGGTCAATTCGGACTGAAGTTAGCTAAATAGCTTTTATATCCTAATTGTTGCTACGTGCATAGATATATAATAAATAGAAAAAGCTCTCGACCATGCGCCAACAGTTAAGAAGCCTGAGCTGTTCGGTTAACTTCGGTTGGTGCTGTCCTCCCGAATTATTCTTTGAAAAATAATTTGTTGTTAACAAATTTTTATTTCAGTTATTAGGTAATCTTTTGAAAATGGTATTTTGAAGATTCGTGTTATTTATGAACTATCGATCTACAGCTAGTAATGATTTATTTATTTTGAAATTTTGTAAGATTGATTACTATTTTATTATTTTTTTAATTGATTTAGTAATTTTATATCCTGTTGTTAACTCATTTTATTTTTTATAGACTTTTAAAATACTTTCTACCATAATGTATTTATTTATGCGCCCTTTAAAACCAGTCATTTGGGTACATTGAATGTCTCATGCCATTATAAAGCCCTCGTGATTGCAAAATTTGTTTTGGTCGTTAATGAGCACAACATAAAAATAAAATCAGGTTTTGCTACTTGTCCTGATGCAGTTAATATAATGAGACGATTAATTTTAGAACTCATTAAGCATTTTGCAGTGCCACGAAATGTCGTCATGCCATTATAAAGCGGTCGTGATTGCAAAGCATTTGTTTAGGTCGTTTGCACAACAAAAAAATCAGGTTTTCTCACTTGAAAGATGCAGTTAATATAGAGTGCTATGACGATTAATTGTTAGAACTCATTAAGCATTTTGCATCCAAATACGCGTGCTATCGTCGTTTAAAGCATGAGGCTTTCAAAAAGAACAAACTTTTCTCACTTGAAAGTGGTTATGTAGAGTGCTATGAGTTGTTGTTACAAGCACATCCAAATACTTCTCTATCTGTCGATAGGTCACACGCTCTTGGACTCGAAGCTTAGTGTTCTTTGAATCACAACACGCTTACCTTTGATTTCAGCCACAGTGACTTATGGTGGTACCTCGCAACAAGACATAAGTGCATTTTTAAGGTACCCTTATTCTTTTCCCTTTCCTCCCTCTATAAACAATAAGGATACCACATAAAATTCCCTATCCGGCGGTTCCCTCTGGAAAAAACAAAAGGGACAGCCAAATTTGACGTAGAATCCGAATCCACGATCAGAAATTCAAGAAAATCAGTGCAGTGGCTTAAAAAATAGCCTCTTCCACATTTATATGCTCAATGGCTACATTTAAGTGGGGGATAAGGTAAGGCGCGAAGCTCCTCAACACACACCGCTCGAAAGCTTTAGCAAGGTATACTTTAACAAGGCCGCAAAGCGGCCTTTACGTTATGATCTAGTCAACATTAAATATAATAAGGCTATTATTCTATTAAAAAAAAAAAAAAAACGATCAGCACTGTCAAGATTACGCCAGACCTCCCAGAACAAATAAAAGTGGCCGAACTGGTATCAGTGTCAGAAAAGAGCTGTACAAAATCATCGCCAAGAAAAATCCTTGGTGACCCCTTTCAAAAAATGCGTTAACAGTATTGGGTAACGGAGATGCATTCTCGACAAATTGTTGATAAATTCCTTTACCAAACTGTAACATGTAGTATAATAGTTTGGGGTGCCATTTGGTATAGTGGAAGATAGCATCGCAAATGGCAAACTTTTCTTATCTTTAGCAATAACATTATTGTTAACGAAAATATTGGCTTCTTGGAGGACGGTGCCAATTGTTATCGAACACGTAGGAAAAGGAGAACATTATCCAACGGGCAAATGTTCAAAATACCTCAGAATCACATCGATCTCATGCCCGAAAGGTTAAAAGCATTTATGGTGGTTAAGGAGTTTCAACCAAGTATTGATTTTAGCTTATAGTTGAATATTTATTTAAATAAGAGTCTTATTAAAGTTGGTATAATTTTTTTATCTATCTATCTTGAAACTACCAATATATAGGTGTATATAAAGTTCTCCAGGAAAAACCATAGGGCATCTTGGTAAGTTTCGTAACTTCGTCAATAATACGGGAATGCTTTTCCATGAAGTTTGAGTTGTTTTTTTTTTAAGAAGAAATATAAATTTACTATTTCACTGATTTGTGTGGACCAGCCACTGTAGAATAAAAAAAATTGTTGAGAAAGTTATCGTTATGGAATACTATTCTAACGGAGAAAACAAAAGAGAATTTGTTTTTGGGTCTTTCTCATATTTTTTGTTGCTCTTAATATGATTTTTATTAGAAAGTAAAATGTTTTGTTCCTCTGCAGTACAGTTTTAATGTAGTTTTAGCTTTTGAATTTCTGGCACTTTCATTCATTTTTTAGCGTTTTTGCAGGTGCTCTCAAATTAATTTGTCTTCTTTGCATATCCATTGCTTTTTTGTTTTCTCTTAGTACTTAATATTTTTTCCATACCTTCTGCATTTATCTTTATAGAAAAGAACAATCATTTTAATTTTTTTTACAATTAAAAAATGACAATCATGAATGAAAGTTTTTTTCTATTTGTTTTCTACGATATAAATAATAGGAGTGACAACAACCACTAGTTCTATAGTTTTAGAGCTTATTGTAGTACTCAAGTGTTTACTTATCCGGGAGAAAGCTTCGCTATCTTTATCAAATTGACTAGTCTTTTCACCACGTCTTATCTAGTTGCAGCTTCTTGTGAACTGGATTGTCTCTAGCAACAAATTCGAAAGGCAAGGAATGGGCTTTTCCCCAAATGCATTCATTGAATAAATATGTTGAAGAACCACCAGATTAATTTGCTGTTTCTATAACGGTACGCCCGTGTTGAGTTGCTAGTCCCCCATCGGGCGCCTCCCCAGGTGGCGGATAGGGGAACACCTCCCAGATATGGGTGGTACCGGGGAAATTAAATACCCGGGGTGGACCAAAACTAGCATATCAACGGGCAGCAACGTGGATATTAGTTCGTATAGGCGGATGTCAGGAAGACAGGAACGACTATAAGAACAGATAACCTTAAGCACGGAACAAATGATATTGCGATGAGGAAGGCAACGGAAAACCACCTTATTACTTTTCCTAGTAAAATCATCATGGTAGTGAAGACTGACAATCTAAATGTTACTGATCATGGGTATCGGACCCCAAGATCCGGGCCTCTCAGGTCGTCATCAAGCGAAATCCCGGCAGAACGAACACAAACACAAATAGAAATACATTCTTGAAGATAAATAAGTCACCGGTGAAAATAGCAACATGGAATGTCAAAAGCATGTATCAAGCAGGAAAGGTACAAAATGTTATTGCTGAAATGAAACGGATGGACATAGATATTCTTGGAATCAGCGATACTCAATGGCCAGGAACGGAGAATGCACTATAAACCACAACTACAGCGGTTATTACTCTGGTGGAGATGAACCCAACCACAGATATGGAGTTGCTACAATACTGTCAGATAGACTGAAACCGCAAGTTAAAAGCGTGATAAATTATTCAAATAGAATAATGTTGATACAACTACACTCTCACACCAATAACATCAATATTATTCAGATCTATGCCCCAACAGCAGACAAAAGCGACAATGAAATAGAGGAGTTTTATAATCACCTGGATATACTGATGAACTCCATCGCTAAAAATGACGTGACAATCGTGCTTGGTGATTTTAATGCAAAAATAGGAGAAGGAAGTGTACAGGATTATGTTGGCCCACATGGACTAGGTCAGAGGAACGAACGTGGAGAAAAACTCATTGAATTCTGCCAGAACAAACAGATGGTAATATCTAACACATGGTTTAAGCTCCCTAACAGACGGTTATATACTTGGACCTCACCAGCACACACCAACGACCACGTGGTACGAAACCAAATCGATTTCATTTTAATAAATAAAAGATATAGAAATGCGCTTCTGTCCGCCAAAACATACCCTGGTGCAGACGTGGGATCAGACCACAATCCAGTGGTGGCTACTTTTAAACTAAAATTGAAAATAATAAAAAGAAAACGTCTGGATCCAAAAGTCAATGCCCGAATTTTAGAAAATGCTACGGTAAAAACTGATATAACGAAAGATATTAATATAAAATTAGAAACACTAAAGAATTCAAAAGAAACAAGTATCGACAAGCAGTGGTTAAATATCAAAACAGCAATAATAGACGCAGCCAACCAAAATTCTTCAGAAATAACCCAATATGCAAAACAGGAATGGATGACACCTGAAATCCTTAAATTAATGGAGACGAGAAGGAAATATAAAAACATAGATGACAACAAGTATAAAGAAATACATAAGATTATTAAAAAAGAAATTATAAAAGCCAAAGAAAAATATATGACCGACAGATGTAACGAAATAGAGGAGCTTCAGACGAAACATGATACATTCAATTTGCATAAAAAAGTTAAGGAGATGACGGAGTAGCAAAGAAGAGACAGAGAAGTATTATGAAAGACAAGAATGGCAACATAATTATAGACATAACCAAGCAAATAGAAATATGGAAGGGATACATAAAAGAACTCTTTGACGACGACAGGACGTCAGAAATAGAAATGGAAAATAACCAAATCAGCTCGGCTATAACGCTAGAGGAGGTTAAACATGTTATATACAACTCCAAAGACAATAAAGCCGTAGGCCCAGATAACGTACCTGTAGAATTTCTAAAGCTAATAGAGGACGAAAATCTACACTTACTTGTAGATCTATACAATAATATATATAAAAAAGGGAGTATTCCAAACGATTGGTTACGATCGGTGTTTGTACCTCTACCCAAAAGAACAACCCAAAGACTGCTCAGAATTTAGAACAATAAGCATTATGAGCCATACTCTAAAGGTGTTTTTGAAAATCATACATAAAAGGATCTACAGAAAATTAGAGGCAGATATTAGCGACACACAATTCGGATTCCGAAACAACATGGGGACAAGAGAAGCACTCTTTGGGATAAATGTTCTAATACAGCGATGTCTCGACATGAATGTGGATTTGTATATAGGATTCATAGATTATGAAAAAGCCTTTGATAAGGTAAAACACGATAGGTTAATAGCAATTTTTAGACAAAAAGGCTTGGATCCTTGTGATATCCGCATCATTCGTAATCTTTATTGGAAACAACATGCGGCGATCAATGTTAATGGCCAGTTGTCCGAAAATATTGAGATCCTTAGGGGCGTTAGACAGGGATGTGTACTATCACCTGCCCTCTTTAACATGTACTCTGAGTGTATATTCCGGGAGGTTTTAGAGGACCAACAAGGAGGGATAAAAGTGAATGGGCAAGTTAATCAATAATCTACGATATGCGGATGACACTGTAATAATAGCTTACAATCCCGACGACCTATAAAACATGCTAGAAAATATCAACAGAGTTAGTAAAGAGTATGGTCTCAAAATGAACTGTAAGAAAACTAAATTCATAGTCATCAAGAAAATAGGAAATAATAACATCAACAATATAAAAATAAAATCGAAAATACCGAAATCGAAAGAGTGCACAAATACCAATATTTAGGGACCATAATAAACAGTTGTAATGACCAAGCTACTGAAATCAATAGAAGAATCGAAATGGCGAGGGCAGCGTTTGTAAAATGAGGCAATTCTTCTCTAATCGCAATCTCTCGCTAGATCTGAGAATGAGCATGGTACGATGCTACGTCTTCTCGATTCTGTTGTACGGAATGGAGGCTTGGACCTTAAACAACAGCAAATGAAAAACTGGAAGCCTTTGAGCTCTGGATATACAGACGCATACTTAAAATATCATGGACAGAACACGTTTCCAATGAAGAAGTCCTCCATCGCATGAACAAAGAACGAGAGTTACTACTGACATTGAAAAAACGCAAATTGGAATGTTTCGGACATGTCATGCGAGGTGAAAGATACTTCTTGCTGCAATTGCTCATACAGGGCAAGATCTCAGGACAAAGATCGAGAGGCAGAAGAAGGATGTCGTGGATGAGGAACCTCCGGGAATGGTTTGGATGTTCATCAATAGATCTATTCAGAGCAGCTACATCAAAAATTAGAATAGCTATGATGATTGCTAACCTCCGATAGGAGATAGCTCTTTAAGAAGAAGAATAACGGTACGCCACCTATTCATTATTTAGATGGAATTCTAAGCATTATTTTGCTTAACTTTAGTCTTTCCAAGTAATTTTAGTGGTTGTGGTGATATTTACTTTTTTGATCATTTAACTGGCTACAGGGCATTCTTACAAGCTTAAAAAAAACTAACGTAAAGGCCGCTTCGCGGTCTTGTTAATGTATACTTCTATGCATGAAATGCTAAAGCTTTCGAACGGTGTGCGTTGAGGCGCTACGCGCCTTGTAAAAAGTGCAAATCCTACCTTCCCCCCATTTCAATGAAAAAATGAAAAAAAATCATGAAAAGAGCTATTTTAGGCCACTTGCACTGGTTTTCTTGAATGTCTGATCGCGGATTCGGATTTTACGTCAAATTTGGCTGTCCCTTTTGTTTTTTTCCGAGGGAACCGCCGGATAGGGAATTTTATGTGCTATGCTTATTGTTTGTAGAGGAGGAAACCCCGGTTTAGGTCCAAAAAGAAGTTTTGGTCTCTTTTGGTGCACCAACCTTCTCAATTTTTGCTATTTTTGCACAGACATGGTCATAGAGTTTACAGCCATTTCCATATCAGTTTAGAATTTTCTGATAACCAACCTGGGTATTTACCCTCTCCAAAGCCACAAAATCATCAGATTTCTGCTGGTTAATTTATTTTACACCTGTTTCGAGTTCCTTGTTCAGGTGTAAGTTTGTAGATATTTTCATGTGATTGGCTTGGCTCTTTTGGTGATCAGAAGATTTATAATTTTTTTTGGTCGTGGTTGTAGACGTGCAGGTGATGCGTTATTTTTTTTAAATTTCAAACCAAAAATAGTTTCCATTCCAAGTTCCCTTTTTAAATTAAGATATTGCTTAAATCATTGTCTGTGGTTTTTCTTCTACATTGCGCTGTTTACCTATGTTATCCATCTCTATTTTGCTCATTATCATACTTTGAAATAAGGTGAGGACTTTGTTTGCTTTAGGACTTTCCAGAGACCCCTACTTTTTATGTTTCTCACACTTGGTCAGATTATTTACCCCTTTTTCTTCACTCAATTTTTTTTGCGGTGATAGGCTTACAGCGGCCTGTTAAAAATTCCGTTGGAATTCTAAAATTATTCTTGCTGCTTCTGTAGATTCCAGAGTCCCCTTCTTGCCGTGTTCGCTAAAAGTGAGACCTGAGTAATCTTTCGCTCTGTTTTCTTTTTAAAGTACCTTTTGAAGTGTATGTTGGTCAATTCTACAGAAAGGTTCTAGTCTTACCAATGAGCAAGTTGCTCTATTTCTGTTTTTTTTTTTACTTTTCTCTGGTTCTGTTCAGTTAGTTATTGTGTTATTTTTCTTAATTGAAGAAACATTATAATCGTCAACTTTCCATATTGATTATAGCTGGTTAACTAGAAAGGCAACAGTTTATCAATAGTAAAATGTTTTTGAATACAGATTTAACATGGTTCAGGTGACCGTGTTACTATTTCTGGTCTGCTCAAAAGTAATCATATGGAGGTCATTATTGAAGAGAAAAATTTAGCACAACTAAAATATTATACGGGAAATCACTTGTTTATACTTACAAGTTTAGATAAAATAGGTGTGGGTCAAAGGTTGAGGTACTGTATGGCGAGATTGTTATCACTTACATTTGTCTTTGTGTAAATGCAGTACAGTGTTAGCGAAACCTATATAATTCTGTTTGGTGTTGCAGCACTACAAGGATTCTCACCGAACCACAAGATCACGAGCTTCGCGGAGGCGAAAGGCCTGGACGCGATCAACGAGCGCATGCCCCCTCGCAAGGACGCCCCGCCGTCGCCCGTGGACGAAGCGCCCCAAGACCACAATCACACCCAGTCGAACGCGCATTCGTGAGCTAGACTAAACTAATGAACGCATCACATTGCCTAACCACAGGTGAGGGCGTCGCACCCCTAGCCGGCCCGCTAACAGCGACATCTGTTGCAGGTGGTGCACTTGTGGCGGCGCTCACCTTACTACATGTTACATCTCTACTAGCTTTTAGTAATTCTCATTGTTGGGACGACAGGCTCGTTCACATTTATTTGAACAAGTAGCTGGTCTGCTTCCCCTGTAACATTTCCGCTGTGCGGACCTCACTGTACATACTACTCTCTCCGGCCGGCCCAACCGTCGCTCGAGTCACATTCCACGCGCGCCGGCTGCGTTCAAAATTCGTTTTGGCCCACCCTGCGTTTGGCAAGCCCGGCAGCAGCGCGAGCGAAATTGCGGATGGCGCGGTTGACGCAGTGTGTACTGTGAGGTTCGCGCTGCGCAACTGCACGTCGTGAGTGATAAAAGCGTGCCATACTTACCTGTCGATCGCCACATACATAAATCGTCATGCCATCGCCACCCATTCTCACCGTTTTCACTATGTGTGTGTTAATTTAAAGATATTGCTATAAATATTTAACTAATGCGAAGGTTAAGAGTTTCATCGTGCGAATCAATTACATTTTATCTCTCTACAATTAATTACTGAATATGGATTTCGTGTTAACACAGGAATACACATCTTTGCTACGAGCTGTACTTATTTTCTTTGATTGTACAAATTGCGTTATGGTGTACTAAATGGTTAACATAATATGAGCGCTCTGTGTCCGAGCGTGTTCGAGGAAGTGCAGAGCTGTAGACACGTTGATCTGTATATATGTGTATAAATATATTAAGTGTTTGTTGCCCTTGTTCACATCTTCGCATAAATGTGGTCGTTTAGTTTATGTACGTAAGAATCTCCTCCATTCTTGACCAATGCAAGAGACGGCCGTTCATCGCGACTGCAGAGGCGGACGGATGAACGCAGAGATGATTTCACAGCGCGGATCGATTCACTCCGACACAGAGTTTGTATGAATGCAAGACTCCTGTTGTGCGCCAGTGTGTTGAATTATATATCTATTAATCTTATTGAATTCTGTAAATTTATTCTATATTATATACATATAATAATATTATTATGGTATATAGTTAATTGCATAGGAGATATCTCAACCAACTATCGATTAAACTAGGAGAATATCAAAAGTTTCATATAACGTCCCTTAATGACTTTTATACAACTATTACTACACAGTTGCATGTTATCGTCGTTGTTGTTGCCCGGCCCGGTGCAGCTCGCCGCCGCCCCCTTGCCCCAAACGACTCGAAAGTCCGACAGACTCCAGCGCCGACATTTTCGGCACCTCTGCTTTAGGGGTGATCGCCAGATTAACACAGTTTTGCTTTCAGTGCCAATATTTTTTATTCTGAAATGTTTTCAATTATTGCTTATGAAAGTTACGCGATAGTTCTTAACTTGTTGGCTTTTCTAAAATTCTTTGACGGCCAAACTTCTGAATGCCCTTCTCTCATAGTTGTTGAAAAATGAACGATAAACTGATTATATTTTTTGTATTATGATTTTTAATTTTTTTGTTTCACTTATTCATACCAGGCTGAAGACGTTAAAGTGCCACTATAATTAATAACCTTAGTTTTTGATTTACCCTATTCTACTCTAGTAGAAAACTACTAGAACTACTAGAAAATTGTATAACGAATAGAATTTGCAAAAAAATGTCTTCAGCTATTTTTTTATATTTAAAATACACTTTTTGTCATTAATTGCTGCCGTGAGTTTTTCAAAAATTGATATTAGTCGCCACAGTTCGCTTTGGAAGTTTTTTTATTTCATTGCCAAATATTTCGACCGTAACGAAGTTTACGACTTAATTTAGTTATCATAGATCTGTTATCTAAAATTGGACATAGATGAAAGCAAGAACTATTTAAATTTTCATTTCCAGATTCCGTTGTAGCGTTTGATGGCTGGCGTTCAACGCTCCTTTAAAACAAACTTCCGCCAAGCACGAACGGCTTCGGAATTCAATGACGCACAATGTTTATCAGAAAGGTGTTCATTTAGCAAACATCAAGATATTAGCTATTTATGCGTACGTCCCGGGCCTCATTAATGTCCGCTGTGTTTGAAATTCAGTACTGCCCAGCGCACAAACGCACAATTAGAAGGACATTAGCGTTATTGATGTCCTTCGAACAATATTCGAGCTTGTGTGGGCAAACGGAATTTTTTGGCTGTTTCAATATCCTTAATTTGCGTTGTATTTTCTCATTTTGAGCAAAAAATCGGTCGTAAAAGCTTTCGCGGCATTGCTAAAACACTCATGCCCTTTGGACGGTTTTGAGGGAGATTTGCTGTTTTGAATTAACTTTTTCTAGCTGAAAAGCTCTTTTATTGTTTATTTGGTTTTTTAAATTTTCTGTTAAAGGATGGGGGTTGTTTGCAATATGTACAGTGTCAAGCCGAGGCTGATTTTTAAACGCGGCTCTAAAATCGATTTTTTTGTACATGTATTATGATTGCATTACTTAAGTAGCACAGTCTTAGATTATTGCCATGTAGTTTTTCTCTTTTAATGTTCAGGCAGTTCTTTAGACTTCTCTGTAGTTACTGACTGACATTTTATTGGTAGGTACATGGTTTTCTATTATTATTTTGTTTTACCTTGTTCTTTTTCAATAATTCAGTTCGTTTTGCTTTGCCAAATTGGTAAGTACAGTTTTTTGATTGATGTTTTAGCATAAGTTGGTAAAGTGCCATGAAAAAGTTAGCTAACGCTCCATGATAACTTCGATATTGCTGATTATAACAATTTTTCTTTTCATTCTCTTTTGTCATGTATTAGCTTGTAGTTTTTAATAAAATTTAAAATCGCGACAATGTATCTAGCAGAGACAAAAAAACTGGAAATTTACGGTATAATTTCGTGGTGCAACTTTCAAAATCAATCGAAAATGCTGTGGGGTACCATTTTTCCAATTGCAACTTGGTTATTTAAAATTAATGATTTGTTTAAGCTTTCCGCTTAAACGTCAATAGATCGGAGCCAAAGCTTTGCCAGCATTGTTGTTTGGACAAAAATCACTTGATTTATTTTTTTCTGCTCATTTGTGTTTTATGAGTTACCAGGAACACAACACAATTTACCATTCTTCCTAATTGCTATGGGAAGCCTTTAACAGTCAAAAAACATAACCCACTGCTTTTGTTGTTTTTCTTCTTCTTTTTCTTGTTGGGTTATTTGATTTTGATTATTACGTAGGGATGAAGATGAAATTATTTGTTACCAATTTATATGTTCTGTGTGGTTGTTGAAATTCAAACTTATCGTAAATGCCTTTTTGTGTTTTTTCTTAATTTTATAGACGAGATAGTTGTTTTGTTCCTTGTGTTGATTGGTTTTTGTGTTAAAAAATTTTTTGCTTTGTGCCAATCAAAGCTTTTTTCTTTTAGATACGCCTGTGTTTTGCTAGTTATAGTTTGAAACGAACGCTTCAAAAATTCAGCTGTGAAGCAGGTTGGGCGAAGGAGCACCTGGAAGCACTTCGTGTCAGATGTAACGGGGCGACTTGGCGGCGAGCTGCCCCGCCCCGATATCGCTAGCTTTACACTACTGATCGCAAATAAGAGACTCGCTCGTTGTTGCAATAAGGCGCGCGCTGCAGCCCTGTCTATCGTTGCCCCTCCTCACATCTCTGCCGTTCTTAAGGTAACTGTTGGTAATGCTTGTATACCTCTAAGTTTTGTAATGTAACATAGGTGACATTGTATCACAAGGGGAGATGTATTGGCCATAGGAAATATGTTTAGGGATCTGTTGCGCTAATCACTTGGTTGACCGCCAGAAGAACGTCGAACGTACTTGCTAGTCAGTTAGTTACTTTACTCTACCTCCTAGGTGTATGTACATAAACGACTATGAGTTCTGAATGTCCGTACGAGATGGTGTTCTGTGGTCTTATTTTTGTATGCTGTAGGCGCTAGTCCGGCTAGTACTGAGCTCTTGGTGTACGCTGTGCAGGCTGAAAGCACAACAAGCAATAAACCCACGTCGCTGACGTGAACGCCGCGCCCCGTCGAGCCGCGCAAGTGATTAGTTCACATATCCTAAATATATTTTAAAGTTCCACATGTGCAGATCGCGAACACGCGAGAGGCGCGCCGGAGCGCCGGCGCCGCCGCTGCACCCCCGGTGTCTTGGTTCCAAGCAGTGAAGTACGCTGATTATTCGTGATAGCTGTCTGGGTTGAGTAGCTTTTTTATTTCCGTTTGGCGTTTCGCGACCTGGCGCGCCGCGACTGAGACGCCAGACCTGGTACAATTTGATGATGAACTCTAAAGTTGTATAAATATATAAAAAAAAAACTATCTATATTGCCTTCATACTTCCTAACTTAATATATTATATAATAATGCACTGAAGTATTGGGATGTTAGACTTTTAATACTTTAGTACTATCACTGTGTCACAGACAGTGGCCATTTTAATATTAATCTTAGTACTGAGGGGCGCTCTGACGGGAACACCACCCGTGCGCTGCGCCGCAGCGCAGCAGCGCTTCCGAACGAGCCAATTGTAATCGTAAGGTTTGGTTGACTTCATGTGTAACTGCCGAAACTTTCATTGCGTACCATTTTTCGTTCTCTTGTGGAATGTTGCGTGCCCGCTCGTTTTGGAGGCCTGCAGAGCTCGAATCGGAAAGTGAAACGAGGCAGTAGTAGTAGCGCTGGCAGGTAGGAAACGGCGCACCGCTAGCGGCCGATGGTGCGGTATGATGTTATGGGCGGTGTTTTCGGATGAGCGCACCCCTTCCGGTACCCCTAGAGTTAGCTAAATGTTTTTAAATAATTGAATTTACATTGTATACCTACAAATCTTACAAATGCGTTGATATAATTCATATCAATCCAAGTGTGTAATTTGCAGTGGGTAACTCTAAAGTTATGCATGTTACATTTGGCAGTTGTTTATCTGTGATCGTATTGCGTTACACTGGTTGCGTTTCTCTTCTGTCCAGCATTGGTTCTTTCTTTGCAATGTTACATTAATTCTATACTTCTACTGTACTGGATATTTTGATTTGTGTTCTTATTAATATACAAAGTGAAAATACTGAGATGTTTGCTTTATGCCGCTTATTGCCCTTTAAACCAAATTATAGGAGAAGAGGGTTGCAGTAATATCTTACATTTCAATCATTTCTGTAAGTTATTAATCGACGCTACATTATTTTTCTTTTTTTTTGAGGTGGAGTTAAACAAAGTGAAGTGCAATTTCAATGAAGCTGAATTTTCTTATCAATTTTTTAAATGGTTTTTAATTTACTCATGTGATGAATAGAATTAAAGATCTGTGTACAAACTGATGTTTTGGTTTTGTAAAGCATCTTGAAATTTCTCAACTGAAAGGTTAGTATATTTATCTACTAAAAGTGAGAAATGATCTAGTGTTTTATTAAATCCTCTAATAAAAGGTGCATCAGAATAATTGAAAAGAGGATGAGCTAGAAAAACAAATTTATTTTTAACTGGGATCCAGTGAGAAATAACGAGTTTTTATATCTGAATTACAACACTGCACACTTTGCATTCCATATTTTATTTTGTATTATACTTTGAAGGAGAGTAGTCTCTTCAGTATTGTGATTGGTGTTATCACATGTTGCTCTGCTCAGTTTTAGAGTACAATTTAAGAACAAACTGAGTGAGGTAAAAGTGGAAGAAGGTAGAGATTTGCTGAAGGAGAGTCTGAAGAAGGCGGCAAAGAATTAGTAGTGAAAGGGATAGTAACAAACCGTGAATAAAATAAATATAAATAATAGTGAGGTTAAGGAATAGATAGCAATAAGGTTGAAAGTTGCATGCACTAAAAGTAATAAGCAAAGAACCTCCTACACGACAAGGAGATGATAGGCAGCACATCATACTTATACTGTGAGGCGAAGTTTATACCAGTTTATAATTGAGCAGTCTCTTGTAAACGTCCTCCGAGGAGCGGATACGGGAAGGCCCTGTGTCGTCACAAGTATAAGACTTGAAATAAACACACTAAGAACTAACAAACTACGATAGTAAGTACAAATATGGAGAAAATACTAGAAGAAATACAAACAAAATTAACTAGAATGGACACGAGGGATCGAGAGCATAGAAACAAAGATAAATAAATTATTCTCAGAGGTCGAAGTAACTAGGAAAGAACATGATGAGTTAAAGAAACAAAACAAGATACTGGAAGCGAAGAATAAAATGCAGGAGAAGAAGATGGAAGATATGGAAAGAGAAATAAAAAAATGAAAATAGTGATACAAGGAATTTCTGAGGCTAAAGCTGAGTCAAGCCTGTACTATACGAGAAGGTTAGGATATTGATGAGGGAAATGGATATTACGATTAAATGGAACAGGAGATTGAAGAAATAAGAAGATTAGGAAAAAAAGAGGTAAACAAGAAGGGAACCAGGCCCATATTGGTAGAATTCGGATCTCTGAGGAAAAAGAATGAGGTAATGAAAAACAAGAGAAACTTAAAGAATGTAAAAGTATGGATCACGGATGACTACCCAAAAACAATACTAGAAGAGCGCAAGGAACTGTTGAAGCACATGAAAAAAGCTAGAGAAGAGGGTCATAGGGCGAATATAACATACAACAAATTAATTATTAATGGCGAATCCTATACTTTGGAACAGTTAACACAGAACCAGAGGGAGGAGGTAACAGACAAGGAAGACCTGACAAACATAAAAGAAGAGAAAGAGGGTAAAAAAGAGGAAGATCCACGGACGAAGAAAATGAGAACACCCCTAAGGAAACAAGATTAACAGGTACAATCCCAAAGAGAAACAAATACTGGACACAAACATTACTGGCCCCATGCAAGAAAATAGAGGAAGGAAAAGAAAATTCAACAGATGGGGATATAAAGAACAAATCTTCAACAGAAGACGACGCTATAGAAAAGGAAATGCAAAGAATCGCAAATACCAATGGAACCAACAGTTCCCAAAAAACTAGGAAAAATATCAAACTGGAAGGAAGAAACGACGACGACACTCAAAGAAATAGGACAAGGAAATAAATCCGAGAAAAATGAAAAACAAGAAGAAGCCAAGTCATATAATCCAAAAAAGAAATACGCAATAGAAGAACTAAAAATGGAAATTACAATCAAAATACCACTACTCGCTGAAAGGATAGTACAAAGACTGAGACAACTACAAATATATAAGGAAAAAAGAGTCAGGACACGGAATCAAGAAAAGCAAGAATAAGAAAAACAGGAAGAACGATAAAAGGATAAATGTAGTAAAAATTGAAACGTGGAACGTAAGAACTATGTTAATGCCAGGAAAACTGGCACAAATAACAAAGGAATTGGAAAGATATGACTTAGATCTGTTAGCAATCCAACAAAACGTCACAATGTTCTACTCAGGAGAAAAAAAAACAAGGGAGAAATGGAATAGGATTCATAGTCGGAAAGAAATTAAAAAATGCAATTATAGAATTTATACCAATCAACGGAAAAATAGCCTTAGTAAAAATTAAAGGAAAATCGAACAACTTAACTATAATTAACGCATACGCACCAACAGAGGAAGCAGATGAGGAGGAAAAACAAAATCTATACGAAGAATTAGAGAAGATAACGGACAGCAACAAGAAGAGCGACTTCCTCATGATATTAGGAGATTTTAATGCAATGGTGGGAAAGAAGAATGTTTTGCAGAAGTCGCAGGAAGATACACCATTCGCGAGAAAACAAATGATAACGGAATAAGACTATGCAACTATGCGGCAGCAGAGCATTTAGTGATAAGCAGCACAAGGTTTAAACACAAAAGGGAGCACAAGAAAACGTGGCTTATCCTAGGAAGGCAATCAAATAGACCACGTATTTGTTAGGAAGAGACAAGCAGCGAACATACAAGCCGCCCGAACATATTGAGCGAATGCGGACACGGATCATATGTTGGTGGTGGCAAAAACGAAGCATAAGGTAATAAAAAAGGAAAGGAGGGAGAACAATAAAAAGCGACGGGATATAGGAAAACTAAAGGAGGAAGAAAATAGAAAGACATATGAAGAAATACTGAAACAGGAACTAAGTCAAAAAGTATAAAACGCAGAAAATGACGTGAATACAGAATGGGAGAATGTCAAGCTCTGTTTAAAAGAGAGTCAATAAAACAATAGGATATAAAAAAACTAGAGAGACAAATAATGGTTTGACGAGGAATGTGAGACAGAGACAAACATGAAAAGAGAGGCCCGATTAAAGTGGATAAAGACAGGAAAGATGAGGATTATGAAAATTATAGGAAGGTAAAGAGAGAGGTCGACAAAGTATTGAAGACCAAAAAATGGAAGAGAGAGATTAATAAACATCGAAATAACACCAGTGAAATGTATGAAAGCATAAGCAGGAGCCGATGAAACAATTGAATTAAAAATAGAGGCGTGAAAGATAAAGATGGAAAACTACAAGTAGAAGGAGAAAAAGTAAAGAAATTTGGAGACAACATTTCCAGATTTAATGATAACAAGAAGTTAAGGATAATAGGAAGAAAGATATATGTATATATATAATATATATATATACTATATATATTATAGGAAGATATATAGCACTACATACTATTCAATGCGATCTTTGAACGGATATTGTTGGGGGAAAAACCAGAAATAATTTTAAATAAAACTGGAAGGGATCCTAAGCACGTCATGCCTTAACGATCCATGTGTCTGATTGAATCAGTTTCTAAGCGCCTAGAAAAAGTATTGCTTAAAAAATTGATTGTAACTGCACATCTAACGACTGGATTCCACATTATCAGTTGGTTGTCAGAGTCATTTACAAAACAGTGCAGTGTATTACATAGTTATTAATAAAGCATGGAAAATAAAGGTACTGCAGGAATGACAGAAATATGAAGGCCTTTTATAAAGTGGCATCTAATTACAAAATGAAAAGATATGGCTAGTCGCAAACCACGATGTCTCTCCTACACATCCGATTAATTTAGGAGTTCCGCAAGGCAACGTCGTAGGACCGCTGTTATATTTGTGGTTCTTCCTTACACTACATAAAGATATGAACTAGAGCTTACCACTCTTTTAACAATATCTAAACAAGTCAAAAGTCGAGGCTTGATTAAAGATGGAAAACTAAAGAAGGAGAAATACAAATATTGAACAACATAATTCCATTAATATACTTATATAATATTATGTTATAGATAACAACTAAATTGGAAACAACACATTACCAAGGAAAGAAAACAAATGGATATAAACCAAAATGAAGTATAATGGTTATTAGCCATTGGAAAATAAGCTTTTGCTTTATGAAACTACAATTATTCTCACATGGATTTATGGAACTGAATTATGAGGATGTGCCAGCACTGTAATCAACAATATTAAGAACCATTACTAATACCTTCTGGTACGTCACAAATGAGCGGATCCCAACGACTTAAAAATGCCCACTGTAAGGGACATCATCCATGAACGAAGCGTTAGTCCCATATATATCCTCTGTTATAAAATGACATAACAAGAAGACTGAAACGGAATACTCAGCGGACCTGTAATTTGATTTTCAGGGTTCTCTTCGCTGAGGGCGATCTCATCAAGCCACAATGCTGGACTTGTAATTAATATATCTTAAGTCGCCATATTAGTTTATAGCCTACAATGTACTCTGATTGTTGATTTGTATTGAATAAAAAAATTATTTTTATTTTGTACAAAGGCATCTGAAAGACAATAGGTGCACTCTCAATTTTGTCACATTGGATGTTACGCTTAAAATCAAATAGTTTGCAAGTCAAATTCCAAAATTTCCCAAACCAAGTACGTTTTCCATTTGATTTTTATAGCGACTTGACATTTCTTGGAATAAAGGCGCAACGCCTTGTGTTTACGTTTTTGAAACTTAGGATGGGACAGGTCAGTAAGGCAACGATTAGAAAATGCGGCGCTTTCTGGAGTTTTACATTTTACTTTTTGATCATATGTTGAAAAATCACGAGAACCAATAATGAAGCATTTGTGGGTGATTTTTATCCATTTTGTGTCGTTTTCCAGGTTCATAAAGGGTTTTGCATTTAACTTCTGTTTGTGAGAAGGTCTCGGGGACCTTTTTGATTTTCAAACTCTCACAACTCCTTAATGTTGTATGGGTTGAATATCCGAACCGTACATGTATTCCAAGAAAAAAGTGTGCTGAATCGATTAAAGCTGGTTTTGAAGCGATACGAGCAATAGTTTACATTTTATTGAGGTTTAATGACGTTTAGTACGTGGATTAGTGAAAAGGTCCCTACGGACCTTGTACTATTATTAGAAGAAATCGCTAAAGAGTTTTGTTGAGTTGTTTTTTTGTTGCCTGTATTTCTTTTTTCAGTTGAATGCTTACAACAGCGATTTGTATGCCAAAACAAGATTTGCTACATCGTGCCTACCCTTAAAATTTATACGAACAGGTATAGAGCAAGAAAACGGGTGTACATTTCTAAAGAATTTTGTCTACTTCATGTCTGTATTTGGTAACCCATGTCATAAAATCAACATTTGAAAAGCAACAAATTGTGCATATCAACATAATTTTGAACAATTAGCATACCACGGCTCGTCTCATACAAACAATGTTTGTTGGGATTTATGTTGTTTTTACAAATTGTAATACAACAAACACACGGAATAGTATAAAACGTTCATAAGTTTCATAAACCAAACCATATAACGTTTATATATTGAACAGTGAACATCGAGTGCGGAATTTTTAAATTTGTGTTTATACGTATAAAGAAAAATGGCAGATTCAAATTTGGATGTTGCGGAAATGGTGATACGTCACAGTACACGCTACCAGCTAATGACTGAGGAGGAGCGACGTGTTATCGATGATAGATTTGCAGAATTTATGGATGACGAGGAGAGTGACAATGATGATGGTGATGTTGCATTCGACGTCGAGGTTGAAGATAATGACGACTAGCATATCAGCCAAACATTGACGTTGATGAGTCGGATGCCGAAACTGAACCGCATGTGGAAATCATTGAGGAGCTAGACGAAGATGAATTAGAAACTGCTCCTGCCATTACCGAAACTTCTGACAGTCATTTTACATCTAAAAATGGTACGAAATGGAGCAAAGTTGCACCATCGAATACCCGCATTCGGGCTCATAACGTGGTCGACTATGTAAGAAGGAAACCAGGGCCAGTGAAAGACACATATGACCTCTACACCATATTCTGCACGCTCATCACCGAAGATATGGCGTATATTATCATACGGGAAACCAATCGAAAAGCTAGGGAAATAACAACTGTATGGATTTCGGCAAATCCTACGAAGAAAAAGGAATAGAAAACAATCACTCTAAAAGAGTTCGATGCATTTTTGGCTATCGTTTTGTATGCTGGGCTGTCTAAATCGAATAATGAGCCTGCTAAGGAACTGTGGGGCCCAAATCATGCACCAATATACAAAGCCGCATTATCATACGATCGATTTATGCTCATCAAAAAATTCATTCTCTTTGGTAACGCAAATACGCGACGGGAGCGATTAATCAACAGTAAAACTGCTGCTATTGACGATGTTTGGCAAATGTTGCAGGCCAATTTAGCGGCAGCTTACATCCCGCACGATTCGCTGACCGTGGACGAGCAATTATTCCCGTATAGAGGCCGCACGCGGTTTCGTCTAAGCCAGCCAAGTACGGAATAAAGGTATGGTGGCTGTGCGATTCGAAATCATTTTATCCCCTCAAAGGAATGTTTTACTCTGGGAAGTTGCCTGCTCAAGAGCGTGAGGTAAATCAAGGGCAGAATGTTGTGTATCAATTAGTGGAAAGATATGTGAATACAGGCCGCACAATTTATGCTGACAATTTTTTCTCCACGTTGGATGTGGCGCGTACATTGATGAGGCAGAAAACTGCATTTGTTGGAACAGTACGCTCAAATAAAACATTTGTTCCACGTGAATTCCTGAAAAGTCTTGCGCGTCCAGTTTGCAGCTCATTGTTTGGCTTCTACGAAGGCGATGTATCACTGTGCTCATATGTTCCGAAGAAGAATAAAGCGGTAATTTTGCTGTCTACATTGCACTATACTTGCGATGTAGACACAACTGAAAAAAGGAAGCCTATGGTTATTCTGGATTACAATGCTTGGCACATATTCTTGCAAACGATCAACAAACCGCTGGCCACTTGCAATATTCTACAATATGGTAGATACTGCTGCATTAGCTGCATTTATCATATACAATGAAATTAAGCCAGTAAAAAAAACGATAAACGACGTTAATTTTTGCAATTGCTCACGGCACAATTAGCACTGCCTAATATTGAAGAACGAGCCACCAATGGACGTATAACGAGCTATCCCAGGATTCGAAGCGCTGTGGAAGCATTCAATGTAAAGGTAAAACAAAAATTTTGAAACACAAAAGCGGAAAAACTAAATATTTTTTGTCCTTGTAGGTAGCAAGACCGACAGCAGGAGCTGCACCTTCTTTTGCGCGTCGATAAAATCGGCCGTCATGCCAGTTATGTCGTGTGGAGTACGGACGCCAGCATAAAACCAGAGAGTACTGCTTTACTTGCAACAAAGCAGCTTGTGCTGAGCATTCAACATTGCTGCATCGTTGCAATACCTGCACACTCGAACTGGAAAATCAGCAAGAAGCATCACAACAGTGATTTATTTCATTTTCTCATGTATTTCAATATTAAATAAAACCGAAATTGTCAAAAAAACATTTCTTGTGCCTTTTTATTTCTTTATATAATTAAAAATCAAACCATCAAAACACACCCCATCAAGCAAAATACCATACAACTTGTTATAGTTCCCTGCGGACCTTTTCACTATTTTAAGGCCAACGGGAGATTTACTAATCGGAGGGTTAAGGGCGCTCAAACTATAAATTTAAATAAAACAAGTTGTGTATGAGATATTATTCTTTTTTTTATTTGAAAGAGTATTCGGTTACATTATGTATGGTATATGATATCGGCCAAATGGTCGCCGCGGCTTCGCTGTCCAATTTTTGATGACTCGACTGCATAAATCGGGCTCGATGTCATTGATGGCATTGGTTATGTTGACTTTTAGGGCATCAATCGTGATTTAACGTAGCCCCACAAGGAAAAGTCTAATGGCGTTAAACCACACGATCTTGGTGGTCAGTTGACGTTGCCGAAAAGCGAGATTTGTCGTGCAGAAGATCCATTGTTGCATGCGCTGTGTGGCATCTAGCGCCATCCTGTTGGAGCCATATGTGTTTGAGATCTACATTTTTCAATTTAGGCAAACAAATTGGTTACCTCTTGCCGATGACAATTATGGCAGTGCTAGCTTAATTCTGGAAGAAGTACTGGCTACTGACCGCCGGACCAAAATCCAAACCAAACAGTGACTTTTTCTGGATGCATTTGCAACTGATGGGTCTCGTGTGGATTGTTATCTTCCCAAACGCGACAATTTTTCTTGTTGACATAGCCATTCGTTCAAAAATGGGCCTCGTCGCTGAAGATCATGTTCCGTCTGAAATCGAGGTCCATTTCCAACTGCTCCAGAGCCTAGTCAGCGAATGCTTGACGCTACCTATGGTCGTTTACCTTCAGTTTCTGGATTAACCGAATTTTGCTCAAGTCCCGATGCAAAATTCGCCAAGTTGAGTTCTGCGAAAGGCCAAGTTTTTGGGCGCCACGAGGAATTGACTGCCTCGGGTTATTCATGCTCTCGTTCACTGCAGCAACGTTTTCTGCAGACCTCACGTTTCGACGATGTACAGGTGCTGTTCGATTGTTTACTGAACCGCTTGATTATAATTTGTCCACCAAACGAAGAATTACGTAGCGCACGGAACGTAGCTCCAAATGAGCACTCACTTTGATAGTAAAGTTTCATGACTTGCACGCGTTGCTCAACACTGTAACTTTCCATGATAACTTGCTCAACATTAGTTACTATAACGTCCAAATTTGATAGCTGTAGTTTCACCAAAATGGCCGCTATACACTGTCAAAGTTCGAGCGCCCTATTGTAAAACCCTTTAGAATACTAACAATCTTCTTTGGATTTCATATGGCATTGACAAAATTGAACTGTGAGTTTGATCACCTAGAAACCGGATTTTCAGGTATTATCTCACTTTCTTATGCACCAAATTGGGTTGACACATTCCAGAGAGACGACAAATTTAGCCGATAAATTGCGAATGCTTGATAAAGGTCCAAGAGAGCTTGCAAGTCCCCTTCATCCAAAAAAGAAGGCTGACCGGAATGATCTAAATTCACTAAAATCCAATTTCTGCGTTGTTTCGAAACAGCCACAGTCCACGTTTCCAGCACTAGCGGATCAAAACTCCAAATTCAGTTTTGTCGGTTGCAGATAAAAGATTGCTACTACAGCACGAACACGAAATCATTTTTCGAGAAGTATTAAGGAACTTTCTTGACCACCTAATATTTAGCTGCGAGTTTTGGATTGAGATTTCAGAACTAAATATTTCAGGAAGTTAACAAAGTGTGATATTACAATGTGGTTTTCTTAACGAGTTCTCTATACAAAAAACTATCGCAAACAGCGGCGGTTGATATGCAAATGCCGTCGAACTGCAGACCACCAACATTTTCCAGTACGAAAAATAACTGGTTGTACAAGTTGGGAAAACAAGGGCGCCAAATGAGACTAGAACTTCTATTATGCCAATTAATTGCGTTACAAGAAAGGTAGTGAACTATCCCTACAACTCCTACATCTCCACCTATTCCTCTTATATTCGTCACGTTTAAAAGTGTTTTCCGTATTTTCTGCTCTTAATATGTTTGTGTTTAGTGTATTTAGGTATTCTGTTGTAAGTTTAACGAGTAAATCATTAAAATAGATGGAGTATAATCTGATTAGTGCGAAAATTTTATCAAGAGAAGGTTCATGTAAAAAGAGAACGACCGACCTTTCTCTGATACTAAAATGAAGTGACAGGGAAGTTTAATAAAGACACAAATAGGAAGCAGTTTGAATAAAAAAGTCGGATTAACTGGAGAACGACAACTATAAACATTCAAAAGTTTAATGAAAATGTGATACAAGTACGTTCTTTCAAAAATTGACGATAGCAAAGTTTTCTTACTGGATTTCGTTAACATGACAAATTTAAGATATTTCATAGTTTAAATATTTATAAATATCATATTGGACTAAGAGCCTGAATCTTGAGAAAAAAGTGTACATCATCTTAAGAGTTCTAATGAGAAGTTTCATGATGATCAACGGTGCCAGCAGCGCATTGCCGAAAATAGCCGTCAGACTTTTTCATAAACATCCCCCTAATCAAACATTTGCCGGCACATTTCAAACGCACTGCTCAATTCCTTTAATGTAATACCACATTTATGCTGGTCAGATATATTGAATATAATGGTGTGGCTGGTAATGTTAATCACTCGACTTTTCATTAAAGACTCAAAATGGTACAGGGCTTCTTTCAAATTAGGATTCCTGATAAAGTAGCCTTTAGCGTGGACCACGATAAAATTAAAACAACATTTGGAAAATGTTACTCTATTAAGGAAAAGGAAATTTAGATTGAATTTTAGAGATATTCCAGGATCAAATTTGTACAAACATTAAGGAGGTTCTACATGAAGCCTTATAAATTTGATGAAATATCAAATATATTTTGCACATCGTACTTGGTGGTCATTTTTATATACTTTTTAAATGGTAAGTTAATTAAACGTTTTTGGAACCAAATTCCAATTTCAAAACTTGGAGCAAAGTTTTATCAAAGCTAACTTTAGCGTTTTAGATTCGTTGATGAAAAATCTCAATAAATGAGTTTCCCAAAGCTGTGATGACGTAACTGATATGATATGACCATCATATGGAAATTTTAGTAAGAATAGAATAAAACAAAAACAATTATTTACACATGTAGTATTAACTACACTTGAAAGCAAAACAATCGACTCAAAAACATGCTCGAGTTTTGAGAGAATGTGCATCCACTCCGATAGCGTTCCAAGTAAAGTTCAGTGTAGTGTTTGGAAGCTTAAAAACTGTGGTTCCATCACACTCTCCTGTGCAAGATTTGTAGCCCTGACTCTTTACTTAAGCTCATCCCAAACAAACTCAATTGGATTCAAGTCTGAGCTACACGGAGCCCAGTCCATTTTCGGTATACCGACGTCAGTCAGGTAGGTAGTGATTATTCGCGCGGTGTAGCATAGCACATTGTCGTGCATTCGCATGAAGTCTTCACAAACAAATGTAGCGGTCCACTCTTAAATCTACTCCACGTCCTCCACTAGACATGAAAACCACCTCAGTTTTTCGTGAATGGAAATGCCCTCCCAGGACATGTAACAGCCACCTCCATATGCGACAGTTTCTTGAATACAATAGTGAGCAAATCGCTCCCCTGGCCTTTTATAGACCCGACGTCTTCTGTCGTTGCCATGTAGACACATCCCGGACTCGTCAGTAAATAATATCTAACTTCAATGGCCCAGGTCCCAATCAAGATGTTCGCGAGCAAGTTCCAGTCTCTTTTGCTTTTGGACTGTAATCAGCATCAGGGAACCGTAATTGTCTTTTTGTGGTCAGGTTAGATGCCTTCAGTCTTCTTCTCACTGTCCAAGCGTTAGCGACCACACTTCTGGCCCCACACAACTCTTACTTGAGGTCAACGCCAGTCATATATTGATTTTTGAGGGATATTGGGCCGAAAAATTGATCGACTTTCTCCGTTGTCACGCCTCTTTGCCGGTGGACGTAGTCACCGGTTTTCTGGTACCGACGCCACGATTTCGGCACAGCTAATTGACTCTCAGCAATGCAACTGCCTGGGATGCTTCGGCGGTGTGGTATTCATTTTCTTGAGAGTCACTCAAGTACTTACGTCAACTACGGATAAGCGGCTGAGATGAATTACCGGATTGCAAGCCTACTGTAGGCCAATCAAATTGTCGCGCACGTGCGTTCCATTTAGCAAGATTCTTAAAACCCCGTTTGTGTTGCATATTTTTCGAATGCGTCATTCGATTAATGCAATAACAACAGTTTTTTAAAGCTCAATAACAAAAATACTCCTTGTACGTTAATGGTTTTATGTATATTTTCCTTAGAGTGAAACAGGAGGCGAAAATGCGCGTGCAGATAGTGAGTCGATTGTTTTGCTCTCAATTTGCTCTCAACTAGCTGAGTAAAGGAGGTAGAGAAGATATTTGAAAATGTAATAGCCTCCAGTTTGGCTTTTCCAGTAGGACAAATGCTTCATGAACAAGTTTTTATGTTTTGTTCGGGATTTGTTGCCATCTTATATATCTCAGGGTGATATTTTTTAAAACTAGCTACAAAATCGGATACAGCAGAAGGGCGAGAACTGTTGGAAATTCAAGAAGACAATCTCGAAATAATGAATTTGATCACGTCGTCTTCGCTTTGTAAATCTGGTCTTGTGGAAGGGTCCTGCTCTAAATTGAGGTGTAGAGGTTCTTGTAGTAAAAGCATTCACAGTATCAGTAAAATAAAAATACTGTTAACTTCAGCTGAGGCAGGAATGTGCCTTTTAACATTAAAATGCGTCAGCACTTTTCTTCGCAGTACGATGACAGAAGAATGTTAGCAGCCAATGTAGTCAAATGAAGAAAAAACCTAGTGTCTTCTATTGAAGATTAGTGTACTACATTTGTGCGATTTCAAGGTAAGTATTATTTTAGTACTTTGAAACAACAACCCACTATTTCTTGAACTTGCAGTTAAACTTTGCCACGGGTCCAAAATTTTGTAAAATTGCTTCTAGAACATGTGGCTCATTGGTTAGTAAGGCTTTTTAGTGCCAATAAAATTATCTTTTGCAATGTGCAAATAATTTACTGAAAATAATATCTATGCATAGCCAGGTGTTATTTTTAGAATATTTGTGAAGTACAATAAGGGAAAGCTACACGAAAAGTTTCCTTTTTCCTGAAATAATGCGCAGAACACGACGTTTACCGCTGCTTACAAGGTATGAACAAAACGTTAAAAGAAATTGTATGGCCCTTTTATTCCTTTGATGCCTCCATTCATTTTTAAGCGCGAAAGAGATTAATTTTTGGAATTCTACTTGTTTTGGCACAATAGTGATAATGGTGCGGTGAAAGTTACTTACACTAGAGTGTCAGAGTAGAATAAACTCTACGTAAAGGCTATTGAAGTAAATTATGATAAAAAGGGTAAACTACTTGCAGCTTTTAAACAGTTTAGTGTTGTTTGAACCATATGATTTACACGATTTTAGCAGCGGATATAAAGGGTGTCCTAAAATTCACGCAAGAAATCATTTTTGGATAGAGTACACGGGTTTTTAATTAAAAATTGTAATTTTTTATCGATTCATAAAATATAACGCATAGGGTTACGTATGGAATAGAATACCGGGTAAGTGGCCTTCACGGCTTTGCTGGCACATGCGCACTCTTTTCGTAAAATTTTCCATAACTGTCTAAATGTGGCTGAATATCGTTGATACAGCGCTTAATTTTCTCCTTCAGAAGTAGTAGAACTGTTTTTTCCGTGCGCGCGGAACGATGGAGGGGGGTCTGTAAGGCTGGATGTTATGGAGGGGAGCCTTGGGAACAGGTTTCGACCTGCGGCAGTCGCCTGCGTGCGTTAGTTGAGTGTGGACCACTGTTTTAGTGACCTCCTGTTGTGACGCCTCGTCGTCAGTTGCGATGGAGTGAAATTTGGAGCAGCGGTACGCCATCAAGTTTTGCTACAAACTTGGAAAATCAGCGACCGAAACTAAGGACATGCTTACGCAGACCTACAAGAAGGATACCACGAGCCGTTCCTCGATATTTGAGTGGCACAAGTTGTTTCGGGAGGGGAGGGAGCTCGTCGAGGGCGACCAACGCGCCGGGCGTCCGTTAACCTCGCGAACGGACGACAATGTGCTGAAAGTTAAGGAACTTTTAAATTCTGACCGACGGTTGGGCATTAAATTAATTAGTGATGAGCTGAATCTTTCGTACGGGACAGTCCAATGCATCATCACAGAGGATTTGTCTATGAGAAAAGTGTGCGCGAAAATGGTGCCGAAAGTGTTGAGTGACGAGCAAAAAGAACTGCGCGTTTAGATTTCCCAAGAAATACTGAACTGTTTGGAAGAAGACGAACATTTTCTCGATAATGTCATCACCGAAGATGAAACCTGGGTCTTCCAATACGACCCGAAAACAAAACGTCAGAGCGAAAAGTGGCACACCGCACAATCACCCCGTAAAAACAAGGCCAGAATGTCGAAATCGAAAGTGAAATCGATGTTGATTGCATTTTTTGACCGTCGTGCCATTGTCCATAAGGAGTTTGTACCTCCTGGACAGACTGTAAATGCAAGATTTTACGAGGAAGTGCTCACACGGCTGCGAAGTCGGATCACACGCGTGCGACCAGACCTGGTGGGGAAGTGGAAGCTCCACCATGACAACGCGCCGTGCCACGGGGCGTGAATTGTGAGGGATCTCCTGGCCAAATTCGACGTTTCTACGTTGCCACACCCCCTCCCTCCTACAGCCCTGATGTGGCACCGCCGGACTTCTTCCTGTTCCCCCGGATCAAGAGGCAGCTCAAGGGGCATCGTTTCGACTCGGTGGAAGCAGTCCAAGCGGCAACGACGAGGGCGCTGAACAGCATTCCGGAGGACGATTTCCAGAAGGCCTTCGCGAGCTGGGAGGCTCGCTACCAGAAGTGTGTGGATGCCCAAGGGGCCTATTTTGAAGAGTATTAAGTCGATGTACCAAAATGTTCAATAAATTTAAAAAAAAATCAGTCCTACTACTTTTGGATACCACCCTGTAAACCTTAAACTTCAAAAAAACCCAAAGAAAAAAGTCCAGCGGCGTTAAATCTCACGATCTGGGCGGCTAATTCTGATTACGAAAACGGGAAATTGCACGACCAGAAAATGACTGATTTAGTAATTAAATTGTTTCGTAGGCAGTATGGCATATGGCACCGTCTTGCTGAAACGGCATGTCGTCTACATCCATATTTTGTAATTTAGGCACAAAAAACGGATTATCATGTCGCTATAGCGAGCACCATTAACTGTTATTTCCGCATTTTCAAAGAAGAATAGTCTGATGATGCCTCTAGTCCAAAATCCGCACCAAATAGTGACACGTTGTGGATGTATTTGTTGCTCAACAATCACTCGTGGATTTTCTGAACCCAAAATGCGTCAATTTTGAAGATTAAGGAAGCCCTCAAGATGAAAATAAGCTTCATCACTGGAAATGATTTTGTCCGAAAAATCAGAGTCCACTTATTGTTCTATAATGCATTCAACGAAGTCTCTTCGCTGTGCGTGGTCAGTAGGCTTCAGTTCTTGAATCAATTAGACTTTGTAAGCATGAAGATGCAAATCTTTCGAGAGCTTCTCGAAATTCAACTCTCACCACGGTGCCGAATTGATGCTCCTGGACTTTCAGCAACACTTTCACGAAGTGCTTCGATGTTTTGTGTTGAACGACTTGTTGGAAGGGCGGCCAGAGTGTTGCTGTTAATCACTATTCCGACCATAATTTGTACGAAAATTTCGAACTGTAACTTTCTTCGTTTGAAACACTTTACCGTGCCAATGGGGTGAAATTCAAATCTTGCGTGAATTTTGAGACATTCAATATTAAAGACTAGAATAATCGTAGTGACTTGCAACGAGAAATAAATGTGTATTTAAAACTATTCTTGATATCATTGTGTTGGCTTATTACGTCGTTTAAATTGATAAACGGCCAGCACTACAAAAACGCGATCTCGCAGGATCTTCGGATCAAAAAAAAGGACAGTGGTAAAATAAGCTCTTAAGAACCTGTAAATACTGACCAAATTGGTGCAGGTGTCAAAAAAGACGGGCACTATTCAATGCTATTTGCATAGCGCAAAAGTATTACCAGGAAAAAACTTTTGCTGACACTCTAATAGAGATATAATCTTGATCGTACGGGTTTGGAGGTACGTTAATGTTTGTTGTCGTACTGATGAAATATGATGCTATTATTTTAATGACAGTGGTCTAACCTTCGTCCAATCAATTGGATCATAAATTTATTTACTAGACTTCAAAATATGAGGGAAGTAGCTGAATGGTGTCAAGTGTGAGCAGATTACGTTTAATTTCATGTAATGCTACATTGAAATTTTGAGTATCAAGCAATATTCTCGTTAAGAAGAATGTTAGTTTGTTATTGATTATTTTCTAGTAGTTCCTGCTCGTCTTCTTTAAACATCTTTGTTAATATTTTATCTTGTCTTGGTGCCTTGTTGTTTTTCATTTTTCTTAGGGCTTTTGTTATTTACTATTTCTCTGTCAGGTATCTCTTCAGAGTTCACATTCATGACCTTTCTTGCCAGTCTATCTTAGAGATATATAGATCAGCGTAGTACATTTCTGTTAATATGCTATTTCTTGTTTAACTCTGCGCTCTCTACCATCTGAACTTTTCATTGAGATTATTTGTGTTTTACCTAGTATTGGTCATAGGCTCTTCATTCCCCTATTATTCTGTATTACTTCCTCCGCCCGTTGCTCTTTAATATCTCCTTTGTTCAGTTTTCTTATTGTTTTGTTTATTTCTGTGTTTCTTTTTTCTTGTTCTAGTAACCTTCGTCGTTGTTTAAGTATGCCTTTTGTACTGATTCCGTCTTTCCTTTCCCTGGGGCTACTTTCAATCTCTCTATGGTTATCCATAATTTTCGATTTTATCTTAGTTTTCTTCTCTTCTATTGGCCAGTTTGGCTTAGAATCCCCCATTAAGATTGTTAGCTTTGTAGAGTAGTCTTTAATCGTTTGTTACATATCCGTAGAATAAAGCGATTGTTTCTTTAATAGTAGCTGACGTGAGTACGTGTATTTGGTTCATTTTTATAGTTTTGATAAAATCAATAGTGGTCATTGGGAACTTTAACCATATTTTTCATTTGGGCCAAATTTTGTAAAAATCACATTTATGTGGATGACAACGAATATTATGTTCTGTCTTTTCTGTTGTATAGTTGAATTGTGCTCTATAAATGCAAAGTGATAATTAGGTATTAGTTATTTCTTGTTAATACTGCAAGAGTTGACTTAGACTTAGGAGAACAATGTCAAGAAAATCATCTGGCAGCTCTGCCAACAGAAAGCATATGGAGGCCACTTTTTAGGACTTCCTCGCCACAAATGTACTGATATCAGACGTACATCTTATTTTTAAGTATAAACCAGTAAAACTACGAATTGCTTGTGGTACTTGCAGGATGTGTACTGAGAATTGCTACACAGTAGCAATCCTCCTGGACTTTTAAATTACAGAACATTGCGCTACTTCATTTTTATTACCGGTTGTCATGCGAGTCATGCTATGGATGTTTTCTGCTCCCTACTATACATAAAAATCGATAATCTTCACACATGTAGAAAGAACACTCGCACAAAATACTCAAAAAGCACCAAAGTTCGTTGAAATTAGTCACAGTGCTTGTATATTATGGTTAAGTAAAGGGTCTTCCAATAGGGACTTCCGAAATTTGACAGTTGATAGCGGCCATATTGTTGAAGCTACATCTGTCAAATTGGCTGTCATTTATTCAGTCTGTTTTGCCAAATCACCATGGACGGATATAGCGTTCTACAACACGTGCAAATGATAAAATTGTTTTATCAAAATGGGTGTTCTGGTCGGGCAACGTTCCGCGCGCTTCGCCCATTTTACGGTCGCCATAATCCCCCTACCGAGAGGACTATTCGCAGTAAACAATCAACCAACACCCGTACGACGACAAAACGTAACATCTGCCGAAGACATCGCCACTGTCCCTGAGAGTGTGCAGGAGAATCCGAGGAAGTCGATTTCGCATCGCTCACAAGAACTCCGCCTTTCGCAGACCAAAACTTGGCGAATTTTGCGTCGTGACTTGGTCCTGCACCCGTACAAAATTCAACTGACCCAGGAGCTGAAGGTAAACGACTACAGGCAACGACGTGTGTTCGCTGAATTGGCCCTGGAGCAGTTGGAAACTGACCCTAATTTTGATCGAAAAATCATCTTCAGCGATGAGGCCCATTTCTGGATGAATGGGTACGACAACAAAGAAAATTGTCAAATTTGGGATGATTCCAATCTACATGAGATCCAAGAGCGTCCAATGCATCCCAAAAAAGTCACTGTTTGGTGTGGATTCTGCCCTGGTGGCGTCATAGATCCATATTTCTTTGAGAACGACGTTGGCCAGGCCATCACCGTCAACGGCGAGCGCTATAGGTCGATGACTACCAATTTTTTTTGGCCTGAATTGGATGCTATGGACACCAACGACATGTGGTTTCAACAGGACGGCGCTACGTGCCACGCAGCGATTTGAGGGCATGGTCATCTCACGTGGAGGTGATGTGAACTGGCCACCGAGATCGTGCGATTTGACCCCGTAGACTTTTTCTTGTGGAGATTTCTTAAGTCGAAGGTCTATGCGAATAAGTCAAAAACCACAGCGGCCCTCAAAGCCAACATAACCCACACAATCGGTCAAATTCAGCCTGATTTATGCGCCAGAGTCTTGGAAAATTGGACATTTCGGATGCGCACCACCCAGCGAAGCCGCGGCGGACATTTGCACGATTATACATAATGGCATGGATAGGCCGTTCAAACGAATAAAAAATGTGGATGATATCTTACACACACTTTCTTTTATTTAAATTTAAAGATAGGAACCGCTTAATGAAAGACCATTTACAACCAGGAGAAGAGGGTAATGTAAGACATGTTCGTGTAACAAAACAGTCCGACTTCGATCTTACGTTTTTTGAATTTCAGTTACATGAAGGACTAAAGGCAAGTTGTTTATGAATCATTATTAATGTTGATTGTATTTAATAAGTGTATCTGATATATTTTTAAAAGATAACTTTAATTATATATTTTATTAACAAAATTACATATTTTGTGTGACAACCTCTAACAAATGTAAATAAGTCATGTTACAGGAATCTAAAACACCGTAGAAAGTTAACCAAACTGTTCATAGATGGCAGCGGCAAAATATAATAATTTGTTTGAACATATATAAATTTACAACGATAAAATTATTTAATATTAATTTATTGTAAATTTGCATCAAAACTGTTTTTAGACTTGAATTTATTTATTTTATTGACTCGAATAGACGGCAACACAAAGCTGACCTTGTAATTTGTTTATAAAAACAATAGCTTTAGTTGTACTTTTGCAATAATTATATTTTGTGTCTTTTCCTAACTTAAACCTATCAAAATTTTAATATAATTATGTTTAGGTTTGGTAATGGTAAGACTCTAATGCCCCGCGTGGGAGTACGGCCCGCGAACTAAGAGGTTAAGGCTGTCATATGTTTGCTCTGCCTGCTCGGTCGTTGCGTACCATCTCTGATGCGGGGCGATGTGGCAAGCACCGCGCCTTAGAAGACCGCCACTATTACTCCTTGTTCGAGTGAAGGCAGGTACTCAATTATTTCCAGTGACTGAGTAGGCCACCCACCAAGCATCAGAGAGCTCCGGGGATGAAACTAGGGTTCGTCTCCACCGCAGCCCGCGCCTCAACTATTGGACCACTCTGGCGGCCTGTATTTACGTTTAATATAAGGAAATTAATTGTTATAGCGCCATCTGCACTACAATAGCTACAATGTAAATTTTTTTGTTTGATTTTTTCATATGTAAAATACTATATAGCCAAAATCTTACCAACATGTTAATGTCAATTGTGAAATAAAGTGCGTTATTTTTCAATTTTCAGTTTTATTATAACAATCTCTGCATAAGTTGTATTCATTTTATTTAAGTTAAACAAATATTTTTAATCATAATTAGTGATGTCGCCCCATCTGTATTACAGTAGAACAACTAAGGTAAGGAAAATTAATTTTTGAATATTTAAAAATTCTTATACAGTTATAAAATTACTAACGGGTTGTTAATGCTGACTATATGACACGTGCAATTTTCTAAATTTAAAGGTCTAGAAATAAACTCTTCATAAATGTCAGAATAGAGCTGATAGATTTCTGCAATTATAATTAATTTGTGTTTTAAAGATAACAAACTTAAATAAACATGGCGTTTAAATTACTGAATAATAATTTATTGCAATTATAAATTTATTTAAAAATCACATTCAATAGCATCACAAGATGGACATTAAAAATAATTAATAATTAGAACACTATTACAGATTACACTTCAATAATAAAAATATTTTGCATATTTCTATTAATTGAAAAGAACTAAAATCTTACCATAACTTTAGTGATTTTAAAAGTGTTAAAATAGCTAATACATTTAATTTGCAGTACCATAATGTTTAAAATTATTTATAAAATGTTAAAATGAGTAATAAGTTATTGATATTAATTATAAAGAACATATTTTATTTTTAAAATAATTATTTTTACGAAAATGTTAATGGTATGAAAGTAAAGTTTTAAGTGGCAGTTTGGTGTAGTGGTTATGCTGGTCGCTTATGAATTGGATTTCTACCGTTCAACTCCCTATCCCGGTAACATAACTTTTCTCGCATTTTGAGTAATTGTTTATAGCAAAATTCAATATTAGATAAAAAATAATGTTAATTTAATTTGAGTTTTTCATATACATCAGATTTTAAATTAATTTTTACGTAGTAATACAAAAAAAACCTTAAAATTTTATTTTTATCATTCGTGACAATCGTAGTTTAGCTATCAGGGGCACAGAAGGCTGAGAAGATCTCCCTCCACCTGTTAAAATTAGGACAAACTGCAGCGAAATAGGAAAAGCGACTCAAATATTTGAAATTCCCGCCAAATTTGTAACGGGAAACCTCCTCATGCCCTAATGCAGTTTAGAAGAAAAAACGCCGATTTCGGCCAAAACTCCAGTTTTGTATCAGGATCACAGAAGCGCGAGGAGGTTTTTTATCGGGAGCTGCAGAAAATCCGAGCTCTCTCCTATAAATTTTGATTTTGCGCCGCTTCGCATAAGGATCTCCTCGCGCTTCTGTGATCCTGGTAGAAATCTCGGTCTAATTCGCTAGCAGATTTTGGGTGTATATAAGGGCGATTTTCGGGCAAAAGTGAGGATTTGTATCAGGATCGCAGAAATGTGAGGAGTTGGCATTTTAGCGTTATTACAGGGATCTGTATTTTATGGTAAATTTAGAATTATTGCAAAGTGAATATGAACTAATTATGTAGTGCATAAATAAATTGACACTCTGTTAATAATTTTTATGCCTTTGTTGTAATTTATAAATTTGCAAATTTAATATCGCTTGCATATTTTATAAACCATTACTAAAATTATTTTCTTTAAATAATTAAATCTAAATAACCACATTTTTGCAAATAATTCTGTATTGTATAATTTATTTATTTATTAATTTTGTTATTATATTATTTTAATTATATTATATTTAATTAAAAAAAAGCTTCGTTGAAAATGCACAGAATAGAACCTGGGCTTTGTGTAATGGCAAGCAAGCGTTCGTCATACTGAGCTAAAGTACTAACTCCAGATTTATTACAAAATTGTGGAAATATTTATATAATATAATGCTCAAATAGTTAAATTTATTTCAAGGTTTTTCCATAGTCAATTTTTAATTTAATCTATTAAAGCGATTTATTCACTGTTCTACATTAGTTTTCTTTGAAGTAACAATGGAATTTTTTATTTTGTACTAAAAAACAAGAGCAGTTACGAACAGCATTTTATTGGTAATTCTTTTCTTTATACTATAATTATTTATACACAAAAACTAAACACAAAACGTAAGCGATAAATCCTTATTAAGTACATCACTAGAGATCGTAATCAATTTTCCTTACACGTAATACAAGTCTACATACATACATTTAGTATTATTGAAGAGTTGTCAATGAAAAGTTTCCTAAAAGCATTTGATTTGTCGAAGCAAGTATCCAGGTCATTTAACGACATTATGGCACAAATGATTGGTGAAAGAAAGATAAAACTAAATAATTATTGGAATCGCATACAGAAACTTACTTTAGAACTTATTTTTTAGAATCTGAACAAAATGTAGAGCTTCAGAAACAAAAAAAAAATCAAAGATATCAATACCTTACTTTACATTAAACTTTGGCTTAAGTTTATTTTAATATCTTATTCTCTACATGTTTGCGAAGACTATAATCTAGGTCTTTATAGAAGTTCACTTTTTTATACTTCCGTATTGTCTAATTCTATGTTTGTGTATATAACCTCAATGAAATAATGACAGACATTACTTCTTACACCTTTATTCGTTCCCAATCCCTACTACTACTGTTGACGTAATTGTTGGACTCGCGTTGTTGTTTACACTACTGTCATTATTTGTGGCATTTTTGTTCCGTGGCATGTTGATGTGGTAATCTGTCGACTTCACTATGTCAACGCTGGTCTCCCGTTTGATGTTGGGTGGAATGTGGTAGGTCGCGTTGAAGTAGCTGGAGGGGGAGTCCGTGAAATTGGGCGGTTCGCACTCTGACTCGCTCCTCGTGTAGAACATCGGCAGCAGCTCTGTCCCCGAGGCTGTCTCCCCGTTGCTATTCTTATGGTTCCTGTCGGAGTCGACGTCAAAGCTGTGAACGGGGCCTTCTGCAAAGCGCGGGCTGAATATGTGCGAAGACTTCATGCACATCTAGCCGAGGGTGTTCGTGGGGTTTGGACTTGCCCTGACGTGGATTTCGTCGTTCACATACTCGTGCGGTGAGAAGAGGTGCTCGAAGTGGGGCGGGCTTAGCATCGCCAGTTAGTCGCTGTGACCCTCCTCCAAGCGCTGGGTGTTCATTACCAGGTAAGGGACGTTTAGGTCAACATAGTGCTGTAATAATTATATGTTTTAGTGACAATGATAATTCTATGCAACCCGTTATTGAGTGTGCAATGAATATTTACTTTCAAAGCAAGGAAGAAAAAATCACAAATTTCTACGAAAACTTAAAAGAATCGTCTGCAAAATATTCAACAAAGATGTGCTATTTGTTATAGGCGATTTCAACGCCAAAACTGGTCATACCGAAGAGGATAATCACTTAAGACGTAGCAGGAAAAATTGTAACAAGCGAGAAACTAATAATCTTCCGTATTGATAATAGTTATTGTTCGCGCCAATCTCCAAATTACATTTATTTTTGAAGTTTTAAATTAGGGGCGGGTATAATTTGATTCCCTCTCGTATATATGTGAAATTTCTTCTATCGGCCCAATTGACTGCAAGCACGCGTTGCGATTTAGGCCGCGCTCTGGGCTGCGGGCCGCGCTCGTGCAATTTGCTTTTAGCACTTGCTTTGGCACGTTGGTTTCGTTTAGTTCGCACGACATTAAGTCTTTACTTTATTCGTCACTGTTTCCACAGGTTAGTGTTTTTAATTTTAGAGTTTTTTCAAGTTTTCTATTCAAAATTCAAAATTACCTATACAGTCCACTTATTACGGCCGCATCAGTTGTACTATCCTAAATTGTCTATTTCGATATGGATAACAGCACAGGAACCACATTGATTACATTTTATTCTAGAATAGCTGTTCTGAACATAAAGAAAATAAGGCAGAATATTAAAGACCATACAGAGTAGTACAAAGGCTTTGCAGAAGAACAAAAGTTATAATTTAAAAAAATTGCCAAAAAATTAGAATGATAATGAAACACGAGAGCTTTTTCATAAAATGATATAAAAAACGAGCAATTGCAAGATTACTATTAATACGATGGTGAATCAAATATAAACGAGACTTATTTTTTAAAAAATATTTTATTTGAACTTGAAACAAAAGAATAGCAGATTATTTTTCTACATAATCTCCTGATTTAGAAACACATTTTTCCCAACATGTAGCTAATTTTGAAATGCCTTTCTCGTAGAATGAAGTTGGTCGTGTTTCCAGCCAATTGCGCACATAGACCTTAACCTCCCCATCGTTGTCGAATCTATGCCCTCCCATGGCTTCCGAATATGTGATGGTAGCAGGGCGATATCAGGGCTGTAGGGTGGGTGTTCAACTGTCTCCTTGCCCAATTTCTCCAATTTTTCTCTTATCAGGGCTGTTGTATGGGGACGAGCATTGTCATGGAGAAATTTCACCTCTTTCATCAGTAGGTCACGTCGTTTGCGGCGATATGCAAGTCTAACCTCGCTTAAAATGTCGCCGTAGCACGCCGCATTAATGGTCCTGCGATCATGCAAAAAATCGAGGTGCAACAAGCCTCAATAAATTGTTGAACGCGGACGATGTTTTCGTTGGTGATGCTGGTGCGAGGCCGGCGATCATGGCTCTCATTTTCAACATTCTCACGACCCTCCACGAACTTTTTGTGCCGTGGGAACACTCTAGCTCGTGACAGTGTCTCTTCCTTGAACTGCGCAGTCAATCTCCTCAGGATTTTAGCCGGTTTTACACCTTCCGTGGCGAGAAATTTAATGATAATACGCTGCGCAATAGACGACGGCACCTCCTGCTCAGACATTGTCATGACGGGTACTGACAGGAACGAACGAAATCGTTCGCCTGCTTCCCCCACTCCTGACATCCCTACCCAACACCTGACGAAGCGAGAACTCTCGCGCGTTAATATTGCGCGCCCGAGATCAAAAGTCTCGTTTATATTTGATTCACCCTCGTATAGAAAAAATAAATAAATAAAATATGGAGGTAACGCTGTGAAAATCTTTATTAAGATATTAGTAATGGACAATTAGCCAAATCGACTGAACATTAAGCTGCATATTACCTGCAAATGATGCAGAAAAAGACTTTAACAGTACCCGAAGAAGTTATCCTTTCAGCTACACATTTTCCCACACAATAAAGACATTACATTGGCTGCAATATATTAGTGCATTAGAGTTGATATTGAAAATGCTACTATGAGGGTGTTAATCTATGGGATTGTAAAAACCCACGGAAAATTTAAGGTCTGTCGTTAATGAACGGCTCTATGGTAGGTCAATATGTATAACTATAACTGAGCCCATTACAACGCATTTTGAGCTACATAGAACACCTATTGACACTACTGTTCATTGAAGTATGAACACTAAATTAAAAAAAATGAATTGATACTCTTCAATGTAAGAAAATAATTTATTATATAATATATTATTATCTAACACATTGTTACCTGGCCTCGATTTTGCCGGGCCGTGCTCAGCCCTAGGGCCCTTGCACCACCGCGTCGTGGCGTGTCCAGCTATTTCAAATCGGCCCGAACGCCGCCAACTATAGCCGCCACGGCATTTACCAACCAGCGCAAAGGCGCCCCGGCGTCCACTAATCCTGGGCAAGCCTTGCATTCTCCAGCGGGCTCAGCGTACTTCCATCCTCAAACTCTGCACCCCACCAGCAGAGTGGGGCACGATCTGAACTCTTAAAACCTGAGCCACCGAAGCATTCGGTCTCACTGGTGGAGAATAGGAATCAACGCAGAGAAAAGCGCGGCCGTCCTATTCTCCACCAAGAAACTTTACTGGCCAGACGACCTGGCAAGACTCAGGATCTTTGGAAGGGAGATACCCTGGAAGGAAGAAACATCCTACCTCGGGGTGATTTTGGCCAGAAAACTGACCTGGAGACCGCATATAGAAAAAACGGTTACAAAAGCAAAAGCAGCACGAACAGCACTAGGCTCTATCCTCCACTCCAGGAGCCACCTATCCACTGAAAACAAGCGGGTTTTGTATAAAACGTTTTTAAGACCGACGATGATGTATGCGGCACCAGTTTGGGGCTGGGCCGCAAAAACACACATCAACAAACTGCAGGTCATCCAGAATCGGGCTTCAAGGTCCGCCTTTAGCGCCCCGTGGTTCGTGCGGAACCACGACCTGCACAGAGACGCGAACATTCCCACGATCCAGGAGTACATCTCCCAGAACGCCCAAGACCTTGCAACAATCACAGAAGACCACGGAAACACCACCATCCGTGGAATTTACAACTACGAGATTGATAGAGGCGCCCGTTGCAAGCGCCAAAGATCCTGATTGCTCCGTGAGACGGCACGGAGGCGGCCTTCACGGCCATCCAACATCCACGCCAGGTCGTAACAAGAGGACAGAGAGAGGTTAGGGGCCTGTCCCAGGGACCTCTAATTACGCCAGTGAAGTCAACGCCAACGTCATTCGGTCTCAGTCGCCAATCCCCAAAAAATTAAACCATCAACAGTCCAGGTGACTCGTCTTCATTTCTTTTTGCACTCCGCCGCCCAGCTCGCTGGCTGCTCCCGCTATCCGGCATCAGTGTCGCTGCCTGACCGCTTCACCGCTACCTCGCCGCATCAGCTGCTCGGCCTCCGTCGTCACCGCCCGGCTGCCTGCTCTGTCGCTCGTTCCGCCGCTGCCAGGCCACTTGCCCTGCCGTCTGCTACGCCGCCGCTCGGTCGCTCTAACTGCTCGACCGCCAATATCGTCAACTGGGTGCCCTCTGTACCGCCAGCCGCTTCCTTACCGCCGGTCGCCAGCTGCACCAGGCGCTGCCACGTGGCTTTTCACCGCCATTTTAATTAAGGGTAGTCATAGTGTCTTAGGTTAAGAATTTTGTAACTAAAATATACTTTTAACTCTACGTTGGAGTCCAACGTCGATTCTTTTAACCTTCCGTGCCCAACACGTTGCCGGTCTGTGTCCCGAGGCCAGATTTACGACCACCTGGTAAAAACGTAAAAAGCAAACAAAATTTTTATGAATTTTGGAACAAATTAACTTGTATATTTATCATTTGTTTTATCAAAAACCGTCTTTTGCATTTAATTGTGATTTAAGAATTCTGGGCAATTTTTAGATTAATTTTTTTTAATTTCTCGATTAGTAAATCTCTCTAAACACCTTGAAAAAGACTTATAAAGATGATTTTTGGACGTGGGACACTCCTTTGTTACTGTTCTGTCCAGCTATTCCCATTAGCAACTCTTTGGACTTGAGGTCTGGACTTTGTGGTGGATATGTCATCATTTTGAGCATTCTTGTTCTTCCTGGTTTGCTAGATAGTTTTTGCAAAGCTTTGAAGTGTGTTTAGGATCGTTGTTTTGCGTCATCACGAATCCCTTTCTGATTAGTTGTTTCTGTTAAAATTGTTTTATAATGTTCTTTTCTCATAATGCTATCAAGTTCCATACACCAGCCAAAGAGAAGCGCCCTCACACCAAAACAGACCCATCTCCGTGCTTGTCAGTTGGAATAATATAGTCCTGGATCATCTTTTCAGTCTTAGATCGACGAACGAAGATTTTCAGTTTCTGATTAAAATTTTTAAATTGAATTCATTAATTCACGATAAGTTTTGCCACTGTTTAATTGTCCAGAAACGATGCTTTTGCGTTCACTGAAATCGTTTCACCTTATTACCACGCCGTAATAACGTTTTTTTGGTCGCAGTACGACCATGAAAATTACCCTTCTGAAGACGCCGCTTTATTGTGCTGACTGATATTGTTTTATCACGGCTCCAGCAAAACTCCGCAGCTCTATCTGGAGAAGTTGAACTTATATTTCACTTACTCAACGGTTTGATGAACTGATCTTCTGCAACGGATGTTACTCGTGAAGTCCCAAGGCAATGGCGATCCCTAAGTAATCAAAGCGCAAACCCCTAATGTTTCGTGATTAAATGCACCGATTGCCTTTTTCGATGTAGAGTGATAATGTCTGAACGAGTTTCTTTAGAAGAAGGTTTACTACGAGCCATTGAACGCAAAAATTCAAAACGAGACGTGACAAAAATACTCTAGTCAGCAGCACAAGACCTGATGATAAATTTTTGAGCTCGGAAGTCGAAGTTCCGGACAGCGCACAGTTTTTTGTAAATGTAAACATACATCTAAAACAAGGGGTAGGGACGCAAAAGAGGATTCGAAGTGTTGAGTAACAAGTCAGAAAAGTAATTATGATTTTTTTAATTCTGGTTTTCGACGCAACAAATACTTATAAAACCAGTGACTAATTATTTTCATTCAAAACAATATTGTCTAAGAAAAGTACAGTTATTTACTGTATAATTGGATTTTAATGAGTTGTTCATACTTCTATAAGCGATAGTGTAGTTAATGAAATCTCAGGAAGTAGATAATTTAATTTGGGCGTTCATAAATAACTGACGCTCTCTTTCGAAATTTCTCTTGTATTACAATGTGTTTGTGTAGTGCTGTGAGCGTAGTTGTGGACAATACATAAAACCATAGATAGAAACTAGAGATAAATGGTTTCAGACACTCATGTAGATTATCAGCCGTGTGTGGGGACATAGCATCAAGACACAGAACTGTATTTTGCTGGACATCGGAGTGTAAAGGACTGCTAAAAAAAGCAAAAGCATTGGGAATTCGGTAACGGAATTAGGTTCTGCAGATTCCTAGGCTGAACCGGATGTGCGGTCCTACCGGTGGGGTGGGGGGCAAATGCAAGATGAAAAAAGGAATTGACTACACAAGCAAATTTTACTTGATTAGGTTAAATAAATGCATGTAAAAATTCCACCAAATATTTTATATTCACGTAACTAGTTTTTGACTGTGCAGTCATTCTCAAAGTGTTAACAATAAATTTATTGTTGCTCAGCAATCAACAATGTTTTGCTTTTGGTTTTCTGAGCAGTGAAAGTGATATTTTAAGACAAATAAATTTATTAGTGATAGGTAAGTGTAAGTTCAACAATAAATCGAAGAAAGAACTGAAATAAATGGCTTAGTGACAAAATACGAGGAATTTAAATCATTAATTGAATAGGGCGGTAAAGAACATAAGCACAAATTTATTCTAAAGTGAACATAAGCAGCACATGAAAGGTGGATGAGGAATAAATAAATAGTAGTACGTTAAGGAAAATTAAAGGAGAACGAGGGCCATTCTTAAGTAAACCAGAAAGGTCAAAATGCGTTTACCACGGACACCAATATAGTATGAAAGTGAAGAGTCATCCACAAGACAAAAAGGAAAAAACGGGATAACGAGGAAGATGACAGCGATGTTTCAAAGAGAAGTAAAAAAAAACAGGTAGAACACCAGTAAAGATAAGAGAAGAGCATCTTGGAAAAGCCGATGAAGGATATTAAGGCAAAAGAGATAAAAAGAATACCAGGAGGAAATAACTAAATTAAGAGAAGAAAATCATGAAATAGAGGAAAACAGAAAACATGGAAAGACAACAGAAGAAGAAGAACATAATAATCAAGAAATATGAATTTAAAGACAAAGATGGAGCATCTGAAGTTGCCAAATTAAAGGTAAAACAAGGAAATTACACACGAAATAGTATGTAATGCAAACTAAAGCAAACATACAAAAAGATCTAAGGAACTTAGCAAAATCAGAAAGAGGAAAATGAAGAATAGCCAAAGTGTGGTACCAAAAAATCTTCATGAATAATAGCTGATGGAAATGGAACATGCATACAGAAAGGCTGGAAGTAATGGAAGGTAGTACTTACAAGCCAAAAAACTAAGAAAAATTGTTAATAGGCGGTAGGATGAACATATGGCGACAACGGCAACGAAAAAGAAAAAGAAACGGATATTGTTATCGGAGATTATAACGCAAAGGTGAGAAAAGAGGAGTGCCACAGAAATATAGGAATAAATAGTTTACATGAAGATACAAACGAAAATGGAAAAAAATTAATAGGGTTTGCAATGGAGAAACAAATGAAGATTATGAGTACACAGTTCTGGCACAAAAATATCAGCAAAGCTACGTGGCGATCTTCGAATGGAAACTCTAAGAACCAAATAGATCATGTATTGATAGAGTCTAAGCACTAAAATTTCATGGGACAGACGCAGACACGGACCACTTATTGGTATTAACAAAGTTAAGACAAGAATTACCAGGTGAACCTAAAGGGAAGATTAATAACGTAAAGAGAACCAACATAATATAATTTGGAGATGAAAAAAAGTTGGAGGAAGAACCACCAGTATAAGAGATGGGAATACAAAAAATGGGAAGTAGTGAATAACACCTTGACAGAGACAGCATAGCAGCTGCTAAAAAAAACCTAAAAGAATGAATAGAGAAGATTGGTATGACAACGACTGTAAAAAAAGTTGCGAGGAAAGAAACAAAGCTAGCATAGTCATACTAAAGGAAGAAACAGGGGAGAGTAAGAAAATTTACGAAGAAAAAAAGAAGCAGTTAAAAGAATATGAAGAAGGGAAAAAGGAAGTACTAGACAAGAAGCTGCAAGCGGTAGAGGAACATCACAGAAACCACGAGCTAAGGATTTTTTATCAAGAAGCTAAAGGAAGCAAACAAAAGAATAAAGTGGGGTCGCTGGAACAACGAGAACTAGTAGGGGACGTAAAAGAAAAAATGCAATGAAAAAATTCGAAATTTCCGAGAAAATAATCCGACTAGTTTGTATGACGCTGAATAATTCGAAAAGCAAAGTAGTAATAGTAGGAGGAACCCTTTCGAGAGAATTTGGAGTGGAGTTGGGCCTAAGACAAGGGGGTCCACTATTGACTACAGTCTTCAATGTAGTAGTCGAAACCATAATAAGGAAAGTCAGATTAAAACAGCAGGGATAGTATATCAAAGTAGGCACCAATGCAAGGAACTAAAAACAGTATTCAGAAACTTAGAAAGGAAAGCACCGACAAAATAAAATATATGAAAATGATAAGTGGACAGGAAGTAAGAGAAGGTCAACATTGCGATAGAGGGGAAGTCGTACTATTTCGAGGGAGTCGGACAATTTGAATACTTAGGAGTAACAGTAACTAATAAAAGTGAAGAAAAAGTAGAAATAGAGAAAAGAATAGGAAAAGGAAGTAAAGCAGCCGGAGCAAAAAAAATTGAAATCTAAATATGTCTCTCTGGCAGCGAAGGTACGGTTGTATAGGATGGTAATATGCCCCGCCGTCCTCTACGGTGTTGAATTGTGGGTAATAAAGAAACAGGAGGCAAAGAAATTAGAAGCTTGGGAGAGAAATATGTTGAGGAGTGTTTATGGAGGAATCTCACAGAGTCAGGTGTCAGTTTTGGACATATGGAAAGAATACAGCCAAATAGAATTCAAAAAAAAGTGCTACTAGCCCACGGAGGGAAGAGAGAGAAAGTTAGACCAAAGAAGAAATGGCTAGAATCAGTAATAGAAGATTTAAAAGAGACTGGAGTAGAAAAATGAGAAACAAAAAGTCCAAGACAGGAGAATATGAAAAAAATTAGTGCTATATATATAATCTCACCTACTTTGCTTGAAGGATTTGCAGTCAAATAGATCGCCGTCACAATTTTGAAGTGCTTTGGTGTCCATTTTTATGTAGTAATTTATATTACTTGTTGTCATAAGCCCCGGTCACAAACTAATGTCATTTTCCAACCAAACATTTCTACTTACGGCAGATCCAAGAGAAACTGCTGATTTTGACCTAGGCGCTGCACAACATTTATATATATGATATATTTTGACCGGATCGGGACTTTTTGGTCGGGCCATTTTTAAAGTCTCGATGCAGCCAAATTTCACAGCCAAAACTACAAGAGCTGGGAGCTTGAAATTTGGCATGTTCATAGAGCAAGTGCACAAACTACCAAAAAAATTCCCAAATTTCCCCCAGAGGAGCCACGGGGCTCCAAAATTTTAAAATCGATCCTAGGAAGTCATCGAATCCAATGTCCAAGTCAAATTCAAGATCACATGCTGTATTTTTATTCCTAACAACTTTTGTCAATTTTTTTCTAATTTTTATAATTATTTTTAATGAACTTACCACTTGGCCGTCTTCAAAATTCTGATGCTGGCGCAAGCTGGCAGGTGATCATGTATCATCATCATCATCATCATCTTTGTTTTTGGAGCAGCAGATGAATTTGGCTTAAATTTTATAAAATCGACCATACCATGTGACTTAGCTATAACTTCTTCGTTCTTCTTTTCTTTCTCTTTTGCAATCCTACGTTTAGCTCTTCAGCTTATAAATCCATCTTTCTTTTTATGTCGATTAGTTTGTATAACACAAAGTAAAAAGATACAAACTTTTGATAACACTTAAAAACACTTTTGCACTTGACTTCGACAAGAATGAGTGTGACATGTTAGGGCTCAGATGTACAAGAATTCATAATTCGGAGAAAGAAATGAATGAAAACGATTGTAAGCAAATCTGCCCGTCCTTTAGTTCCAGGAAGGAAGTACGCGAACAATCTATAAATAGATAAAATACTTATTTGTTAGGAATCAAATCAAACAGAATTAATAAGTTACAGATGTTGGTCAACCCTCAAAGTCTAAGTGAATACTTCTTTACCTCTGTTAAAAGTCGCCATTTTTTAATCTCTTATGAAGGCATTAAGGATTCTACTTCAAACCGTAATTTTTTATTTCAGTCTATTGAAAATAAAATTTGCGTTGCGGCCCCTAGGCTGCAGCCTAGGCAGCCTGCGCGTAAATCCGGTCCAGTTCGGCGAATGTGCGTAGCCCAGACATTGATAATGGTAAGAAAGAGAATCAAATTTTATGCACTAATAATGGATCTGTCTCGAGCAAATTTGCATATCATCCGCAGTGACTTAAAGATGACAAAGGTCTACAATTTATTTAAACTACCCACGCCGCTTAGCAGGAGCAGGTATAAGTATGCCAACAGTCGGTGCAGCTGTAAATCAAACAAATCACAAGGCATCCGATAAGTAAATAATGGTACTTAATTGTTGTTTGGGATCAGGATGGGAATGGCTGTTTCCCCTTGGGAGGATTACCAGTGATGAGTATTACAAGACTCCGCCCACGTATGTACAAGGTAACCAATAAAGTTCTTGCCGTTTTTAGAAGAAAATGATTTACATAAAATATAGCCTATTGCTAGTCCTCGAAGTAATCGCCATCGGCATCCAGCACCTTCTGCCTATGTGTCTCCAGCTGTGCAATCCCCTTGCGGTAAAACTCAGGGGTTTTGGATGCAAAGAAGCCCGCGAGTGTTCAGCGCAAGTCTGATTCATTGGTGAAGGATTTTCCACGAAGATGATTGTCCAGGGAGTGGAAGAGGTGGTAATCGGATGGCACAAAGTCTCCCAACCAAGTCTCTGTATGTTATCCCTAACTACCCGCGCGACATGCGGTCTGGCGTTGTCATGATGGAAGAGTACACCTTTGCGATTTACCAGTGCTGTTCCAGTCACGTTCCAATTGCTGCGAGTACAGGTCCGCAGTGACCGTTTGGCCCGTTGGTAGCAGCTCATAGTGAACCACATGACGACCTGTCCACCAGACACAAAGCAGTATCCTGGGGTGACAACCAATGTTTGGAAGGGTTAGGAGTGTCATACAGGACCCACTTTTCGTCACTGGTAAGCACTTGATTGAATATGGATGCGGTACGGGGCGAGAAAGCAACGACATACAGGCTGCTACTCGTTGTCTCTTGTGGACTTCCAACAGCGTGTGCGGAATCCATTTGCTCAGCCTTTACCTCTTACCTGAGTAGTGCAGATGAAGTCTAACTGTTTCATCAGAAACGTTAAAGTTTCTTGCAAGTTCATCACACGTTAGACCTCAACGTCCGCCTGCAGGGTTTCGTCATCCAAGGCATGTGGTCCTTCACTGCGAGGTTCATCACAGAGGGACAAATCTTTCGACCAATGCCTTGCAGTACGTTCATTCACAGCACTATCCCCAAACGCTTGACATATTCGGCGACTTGATGCAGCTGCTGATAAGCCCACTTTGAAGTCGTAAAGCAAACAACACCGAAGGAGATCCTTGGACACTTTCATTTGTCTTCGCTATTGTACGAGTTATGAATGATGAAAGTGTGCGGTGGACCTGCTTTTATAACGACTGATATTCCTACTCTCAGCCACGTGATACACTAACTGCATACCTATTCTCCCTTTATTCAATGGGAAAGCAAAACGGTAAGAACTACATTATTGGTTACCTTTAATAAAGACACATATGATGCGCGCCCACGTATCAATCACTATATCTTTACCATCTTGCAGGATGTCCATGCAGAGACTGATACCTTATACCTTATATTCGCCGAATCTATCCTCTGTTTTATACAAAAAAGGCAGTGCGCGGCAAGAAATTTTGCTTTTACGACGAGCTTTGGTCGGCTGTCCGCAAGTGGTGTGGTAGATTTATGGAAACTGTCAGAATTATGGTGGATATGCAGAGATATTGAAGGGAAACAAAAGTGTACTCACTTATTCGTAATAAAGAGTTAGTAAGGAGAAATACTTGTAGTGCCAATTATTTTTGAACGCCCCAAGTAAAATAGTACTGGTACGTTTAAAATTACAAGTTTTACTATCTATATCATAATGTCTTACATCTTCTTTTGACAGTGATTATTACTAAAAGTATGAATAATGTACGACCTCTTTATGACCTCTTTGCAATTCTTCTTCATTTAATTTTTTAAAGCTTTGCTGACTTTCGTTAATAACAATAAGTTGGAAAACATCTTGGTATTGACTATTTTAAAAATAAGTGCAAACAGACCATGTTTTTTATTTTTTTTTGTTGGAGAGGCAGGCGTGTAAATAGCCGTGCCCTCGTGGTGCGGTGTGGGGAACTAAGTACGTCCCGTTCTGAAAAGTAAAACGTTGAGGCCCAGATCGTCCCTTAAACGGCCGGCGCGAAAGCGGATGGGGGCGGCTACCGATATCAACCGATGAGTAATTGCCAAATCGCTCACCTGAATCGTCTTTGGCTTCGGCGGCGTTGGTTTCACGGTGGCCACCTTGTTGCTATGTCTTCGTGCCTGGAACACGGCCGCACTGGCTGGGATGCGATGCGAAAGTCTTGCGGGGTGGTTAAATGTGGGTAAAAAAACACGACCGCACTGGCCGGTTTTCGATTCGAATATCTCTTGCGGGTTGGTTAAATTGGCCGCGTTGCAGGTCGAATATGTTGCCGGGCTTTGCGCCTGGCTTAGCGGTAGGTCATTTGCGGGAAATCTTAATTCAACGGCACTTTGCGTCTCAAAGGGTGCCGCCGACGGCGTATGCAGACTCGCCGGCTGAGCAAAAGCCCATATGCCGTTTTGTATGCGATAGCAAAACGTGGCGGCAGATATCAAAGCCACCAGCATGCCGCCACGATACACAAGCGGTTCAAGGACGAAAAGGCCGCCACACCACTTGTGACATTCATCACTTTATTTTTTATGCATTTAATCACTCTTCTTCTAACCGAATAACTTTTGTTGGCAATTTTTTTATTACTTTGTAGTAATAAATTATTATTAATATTAAAGTAGAATTAATGAGGCTGAAAGATAGTAATTCAACAGAAAAGAAATAATTTGCGGCAGATCCGAAGACTAAATGTATTTTGTTTATCATTAACATTATTGTCATTTGGAATAGCTTTATTTTATTGATAGAATAATGGACAACAAAAATATCCAATTCAATTTGGATCATATCAAGTTCAATTAAATTACATATATTTCATTTTTGCACAACCGAATAACACATTTTTAAATACTAAGGAAGAACTTAATCCTAAACAAATAATACGCAATAACGACCCACGCACCGGTGGCCCAAACGTTTTCTAGAAGCGTCAGGAAGTGGGTGTTCATCCCGACGCTGTGCTGCGGCACCCAGCGGATGGGGAAGTTGCTGTAGGTCAGGCTGTGTCCCACGTACATGAAAATCGCGTTCATCCCGGCAAACAGAAAGGGCTTCCCCGACCAGTATTCCTGCACGTCGATCAGGTAGTAGCACAACGACAGCAGGAGGAACGCGAGCCCGGACGTCACCATCACGAACGAGAGAGACCTGCATAAATTAAGACGGGGCATTGAGTTGCGCGATTGGGGAGAACGCGGTGGTTTACCAGAGGTTCTTGTTTATAGGTATTGGCCCGTTGTCCCTGGAAAATCCGCACAGGCAGGCGCCAATGAAGCTCAGCAGCACGCCCCACGAGAGCCATCTCTTTATGCGCGCCGCATGCTCTTTGTAGATGAGGATTGTGGCTCCGGCCTGGGCCCCAATTATGACTTGGATTACAGACGTGAGGCATCCTGTGTAAATTGTATTTCAGAGTAATATTGCTTTTGTTTAAGAAGAAAAGTCATTCAAAGTTTTTCAGCACAAGCTAAGGTAACTTTTGCATCCCAAAAAGGACTTTATATGCAAATATATCAGTGCATCAATTTAAAAATTCGGATTGAATCGAGTAGAATTATTAGCAACTCATTTCTATAGTGGTGTATAGAGTGCAAATTCTAATCTGTAAAATTGTACAAACCAGAACATTTCAGACATTTCTTTTATTCAATCTACTCTGAATATTACTGAGTATTTAGTAATTGTGATAGTAATGAAAATGTCACGAAAGGAGCATTAGCTAGAGCCAATCTCCCGGTGGAAGTTCCTCGGTCGTGATTGGGTTACTGCACTAGGTCCAGCGGCCATTGTCGTTTAAGTCGTCGTGACTTCTGATTGACGGGTAAGTTGGTTTATGAGGCCGTTTGAGTGACCGTGTAGGTTGTTATTGTATGTAGTAGAAAGCCTGATGATTTCACTTGTTACGTAAGGTACTCCTAAGATAGTGTGGACGGTTTCGTTGGTAACGCACGATGGGGCGTCTGCTAGGTTCCGGAGTGTCTTTGGCTGGAAGCGGTGAAGGATTTTTGTGTGTGATGCTTTCCCACAGTCCCATAGTTGGACTCCATATGTCCACACTGGTTTCGGGGTGGCTTTGTAGATTCTTCTTGCCAAGGAGAGTTGTTTTCCTGGTAACCAGCTCTTTTGTTTGACCTTGAGGTCTAGACACTTTTTTGTTTTTAATATGTGAGCTACAAGTAAGTTTTTGTACTAAATGCATACAGAGGTATTTTACCTCTGTTTTAAGCGGGATGGGTACGTTGCCGATTCTGGTTTGCGGGCTTTCAGTACGTCGTGTGGTAAAGTCTACTTGCGCGGATTTGCCTGCGTTGGTCGTAATTTTCCACTTGTGGAACCAGACTTGTGGTGTGGTTTGATGAGTTTGAAAATGTTCTACTGCCCTTTCAGGACTGTGTTGTCTGCGGTTGGTGCGTCCGCAGTGTACAGCAGGTATAGCAGTAATCTTAATACGCTTCCCTGTGGAACTCCAGCTGTAATTTGTCGCAGGTCAGACACTGAAGTATTTACTTTAACTTAGTATATTTTGTCTGTTAGATATGATCTGAATAATAGATACAATTCACTAGGGAGAAGTAGTTTAAGTTCTTTGTTTCTAGGCTTTTTAATTTATGATTGACTATTCTATGGCTTTGATGTATGGTGGAATGGGACTGCTGAAATCCAAACTGGTATGGAGGGAGCAGATGATCAAGGTCTACAATGGTTTTGTCTTTTGAAAGTAGAGGTAATAAAGGTATTGGTCTAGGTCCTGGGTGTCTTTTAATTTAATGTCAAGACTGATCTCTCGTTCTAGATGTCTTCTGAAATATTCCCAATACGTATTATTGGTGCATAGTTTTAAATGGGTTTCTTTCCTTATGATTGTAGTATTAATTGTTAGAATGACTGATATATGATTCTGCCTCGTAGCAAGTATCTGCTGTATCACTGACAACTGCGTGATCAAGTAGAACTGGCAGTTTGTTTGGGTTGCTAGGCCGGTACGTTGGTTCCCCTGTTAAAAATTATTTATAATTATAGTCTTGGATAGTAGTCCTTTTGGTCTGCTGACTCTTGAGCCCTAGGCCGTATGTTTGGAGTTCAAATCTCCTCCGGCGATGAGTTTTCCATCCAGAATGTTTGGCTGGGCTATAAACTGGGTATAGCAATACTTCTACTTTAATTTTAGCACTTGGATTTTGTTGATTTGGTATGGTTCTAACTGGTAGTGAAAAATCATATTTTTAATGACCATTGCGGATCCATCTGGGTGATTAGCAAATGATGTAGTGTAATGGGGTATTTTAATTGTTGTTCTTGTGGTTGTATGAGCTTTTGAGATTAATAGGATGTCGATATTTTGAAGTTTAAGGAATTTTGGAGAGGCAGGCGTGTAAATAGCCGTGCCCTCGTGGTGCGGTGTGGGAAACGTAAAACGATAAGGCCCAAATCGTCCCTCAAACGGCCAGCGCGAAAGCGGATGGGGGCGGCTACCGATATCAACCGAAAGTAAAGCCAAATCGCTCACCTGAATCGGCTTCGGCTTCGGCGGCGATGGTTTCACGGTGGCCACCTTGCTGCTCTGTCTTCGTGTATGTTGCGGGATGTTAAATGCGGCCGTACGGACGCGATGCGGTGTGAGTATATGCGGGTTGTTAAGCACGACCGAATTGGCCGCGTTGCGGAGTGCGTATTGCGGGGTGTTAAAACACGACCGAATTGGCCGCGCTGCGGTGTGCGTATGTTGCCGGGCTTCGCGCCTGGCTTAGCGGTAGATCTTTTGCGGGAAATTTTATTTCATATCAAAGGGTGCCGCCGACGGCGTATGCAGACTTGTCGACTGAGCAAAAGCCCATATGCCGTTTTGTGTGCGATGGAAAAACGTAGCGGCAGATATCAAAGCCCCCAGCATGCCGCCGCGATATACAAGCGGTTCAAAATGTTATGATTTCTGGAATATGGTTGGTGTTCCAAAGGGCCACATGTAATGAGACTATTTTTTATTTTGAAGCTGTTTTGTTGATTACTGTGGGTAGCATGTTTAGAACCATGCTGTTTTGACTTATTAGCTGAGAACACATTGCTTTAAATTCTGCAAGAAAATTATTAAGTGTTTCGTTAAAGTTCAATTGCTCATTAGTTGAAAAGATATTGTTTCCCCCTATCACTATATTGCGGTATAGGATTATTACTTGTGTTACTTATTTCGGTGCGTACCGGAGGAAACTTGTTAATATTTGGGGGTAACTGTTGTATGTGCGTTTTGTTTTGTACGGATCTGAATGACGAATTCCTGGATCTTTGGAGATCTTTGTACACTGTACAGCCCTTGTAATCAGATTCAGAAGTGCTATGACTTCCTCCGCATTTGACGCAGGTAAATGGTTTCATGCAATATGTCTTGGTATTGTGCTTTTTTGTTGGTAGTTCTATGGGGGCCTTTATGTTGCTTATAAATTTTATGTCAAATATATTTTTATTGTTCTCGTTGGGTTCCAGGTCAATCATAAATAGAGAGAGTGGGTTCTTGGTCACTCTGTGGCGTAAGTTTATGATATTACGAACTTTGTGTCCCTTCTTAGCTAATTCTTTTCGTTATCATTTCGGTTGGGATGGAGTGATGAAGATCTTTAAGGTGTCTTGTTAATTTTCTGAGAATATATATATATATATATATATATATATATATATATATATATATATATATATATATATATACTATAATACATACTATATATATATATATATATATATATATATATATATATATATATATATATATATATATATATATATATGTTCCTGGATTGTTGCTAGTGTTTTCTTTATTTGTACAGAACCGCGTATTTATTATTTGTGGTAGTTTTAATAGGTTGTGATATGTCGAGGCTTGCTCCTTTGCTTTTTCCTTTTTTGAATGTTTGCCAGAACTTTTTAGTTTGCTGGGAATTTGTTTCTTGACTATATTCATCGACTTCGATTGTGGAATTTGTATCACTAATATCTTCTGAGTTGTCTATATGTGAGTTGTGTTGATTGTCAGTGTTTGTTACTTGGGTTTGATAGTTTATGATGTTTTGTATTGCCTGTGAATATGAGTTCTGAGGATTGGTTAAATACGAGGGATGCATTATGATTTGGTTTTGAAATACATTTGGCTATTGCGGGCTAAATTGTTTCCAGTTGGATACATGATTCCTCGTATTTAAATTTGTGTAAATTCTAGTAACAAGAATTTTTAAATAATTTTAATCTGTAGGTGCGTTTTGCAGCGTATGGCACTTACACTTTCAAAGATAGTGGCACTGCACGCGAGTATTTGATAAATATGATTATTTTTTCAAAAGTCGTACTACTTAGATATAGTAATTAGTTTTTTGGTTGTCTCTCCTAACGGGGATTGGATAGTCATCAGGGCAATTCTAACTTTATTTGTTATCATTCTATATAATTCTACTGCACATCATTTTCTTAGATTTCTTACCCAGGAAATCCTTGTTCTTCCTACATTCTTCTTTCCTCTTGCTTTCTTTACATTGTGAAACGTAAAAGTGAATATTTTTCTCCCGGTGTTGCATGTCCAAATTATACTGTTTTTTTCTTTTAATTGTATTAATTACTCTACGCGTTTTGTTTATTTGGCATAATACTTCATCGTTTGTAATTTTATCCATCCATAATATTTGTAGAATTGGCACACCACATCTCAAATGGGGTAAGTTGTGTCATATCGCCTTGTTTTAAGGTTTATGACTGCTATACAATAAGACAGAAAAAGGGTAACAGCGACGTAGCCTGGTTTTCAGTTATATGGTAAAGCCCCGGTTTTATAATTATTCTCCATGTGTGTTAAAGGGATTTCTCAATGTTTCAGTGCCTGTAATTGATCATTTGTCCTATTTAACTAATATTCCGGGTATTTATATCAATTGGGGTCACAATAACGTCTAATATTATCATCGTTTTGGTTTTTCTTAAATTTATTTTTGAGCTCTTCAACCAGATGTTGCAAGTTCGCAATGTTATCTGTAATTATTCCTGTGCCACCAGCGTAACCTATACTATTTATAGACTCTCCATTTATCAAGAGTGTGGTCGTTTCTCCGGAAAAACCTTCTTCGAAAATAAATAGCGGCAAACATCAAATAATTTGTTATTCATATAATAATTGATTTCAAAATTGGTATTATAAATGAAAATTAAAATTTTTCCTTGTTCTTCTGTGTAGTATTATGAAAAAAATGAAGCTTACTTTAATCCATTTTTTAGAGAAGATTGCAGATACGGTGAAAAGTAAAATGTAAATGGCGATTTTTCCACAAAGCTGCACCATTCTTTGTGGTTACTTACTAGCTTCATACCTTTGCTTCAAAATTTTCTTCATTTTTCAATTCTTTGCTTGTTCTTTTTTTCATATGTACCTCGCTTTCCATTTATTTTCTTTAATTATTGTCCATTAACAGACCTATTTAGCAATATTCTCATTAGCTTTCCTTGGAGTATGACCTAACCAGTTCCATTTTGTATTCGATAAATCTCTAATGTTCTAACAGAGTACTCGAGGGAAAACTAATTTAGGGTATAAAAGACCTTACCTAGGATCCCTTCCGGGTCAAATGGTTCGGATTTGTAAATCTCCACGATGGTGGGGTACCGATACCTGTGATTCCCCAAAATTACTTTGTCAATGTAGCCTGCGGCTCCTCCCGTACACTTGAAATATTTGCCATCATCGTGGTACCCTCCTGGACCCAAGTATCCTCTAAAAATTTCAATTTAAGGTCATAACATAAATCTAACTAAACAGACGTACGTTGGGCAGTTTGGTACTGTTAGCATGAAGGTTAGAAGATTGTGCACGACAAGCAGCACCGTAGCAACCATCCACTGGTACTTTATCGCGAGAACGTCTTGCCAGATCCTCAGTGACTTTTTTTGGAACAACTATAATTACGAAAATTACTCATGCAGTTGTGAAAACTGTATATGTCGCACATTATCGGCTTGAAACTGTCCTTCGGTCGAAAACAGCACGAATGCGGCTGCTGCAACGAGATAGCACAGTCCAAATCGCTGCAGGACGCCAAATATCCTGAGCCTGTTCAGGTAGGGCCCGGCTCCAAGGAAGAGACCTAGTGCAAACAAGATGCACGACCTCTAAAATAGTTTGGTTCAACCAAAGTTCCAATTAATTAACCCCAGTTCTTATTACTCTTAGCACATTTTGAAGGGCAACCTTTTTCGGCGTGCCCTTCTTCATAATGGAAGACACCGACATTGGAATACAGACGCCCATGATCCACATGAACCAGGGGAACACCACATCTGAGAGTTGCAGGCCATTCCAGATGGCATGTTCTATGGCGGCGTAGCCGCCACAACCGTAGTTAACGAAAATCATTAAAACTATACTGATACTGCAAATTAAAAACAAATAAACAATAAAGAATGCCAAAAAAGCTTTTATGTACCCTCTAAAGGTATCGAGCGATTGCAGTCTCTTTTTTTGCTGGTTATTCTCTGCAGTACTTCTTTCAAAAGATGTTGTCATACGTTCTGTCTTGTTTGTATATACTTTCCATACGTATATTGAGCTTGAAACTACAATAATCGCCAATGCGTAAATAAGCAGCACGGTTAAAATAGCTAGAAAGCATCTACTTTAGTTAACAGCTGATCGAATGGTAAATAATAGGCGAGGCTTACGAAAATAAATGTTCACTGGTTCTTTAAGAACGTTAACTACGCAATCTTTTTTTGAAATCTGCAAGTCGTACACTCCGAATTCCCCGAAGTCTGAATCCAGTTCGCACAGAACGCTGTGGTTCGATTCAACTGGAGAAGTGCTTTCTTCTTCTGTTAGGACGCGCCACATTTTAGCATGGTTGGTGTTGATTGTGAGCAGCAGATTATTGTCTATAAAATGTTCTTTTATGAAGGGGCACTAAAAAGAGTAATGAGTTATTCAGTTTTAGTTTATAGGGCTTGATATGGACCTCAACGCACTCCTTGTACAAGCTGTAGAGGTAAACTGGGTTTTCGGACGTTACGTTGATGTATGCTTCGTCGCGACGAAGCTTTGCCATGTTGAAGCCCTGAAAGACTTCCTCGCCGTAGTCTTCTGTCCAGGAAAGGGCACCCATTTTGAATTAATTTGAACTGTAAAATAAAAAATGTGCTAAATACCATTATGTTGATTTTGCAAATGACATTTATGTGTATTATAAAGGACACTACCCAAAATGGCCTGTCCGCGTATCCTAATTTAAGGGTTTGATTCAAAAGAGGGACAAAAGTAGATAAAAAGCAATATGAAATTTTATGCATTTCAAAACGATTCTTTAATTCTTAAATCGCGTGCTCCACAGACTCACGTGGGGTGCGGATAGGATTGGTACCGGTCTGTAGCCTGCCATTTTAGAAGCCACCACAACCTTCTTAGTGCGACCAACATCGGCCTTACCTAACCTGAGAATATTGGAAAAACAAAACCGACCAATCAGCAAATAATTCGGTGAATGAGGTTCGCCCACTTTCTTTGGCCCTTTTTTAATTTGCTCGAGTACCCGCGAAAAAGCCTTGGACTCAATGGTTGTCACCCCAATGAGTAGAACGACAAAAACAGTATATTCTTCTGCACTTGAGCAGGGTAATGCTTTGGCTTACAACAGAGAAAAAATCAAATGTCAATTTAAAGGTTGCCACCCTCAATTTTGAAGAACCCCCGATTGATTGTTTGTATATTCTTAGTACACTTCGATTAGCGCAAAATTATGATACGCGAATAGATTGTTTCCCAAGAGCTTTTGGGCGTTTTCCTTTAAACCTCAAACTAATTAAAATATAGTCAAGGTTATAGCAGAGTTCATTACGTATTTTTTATTTATAATAATGGCAACAATACCATCTTTCCTGCCTGAAAGTATAATAAAAACCATAGACAGTTCGTTTTTAATTAATTTTATTTGGATGAACCGTTTTATATGTTATATTTATATGAAAATTTTAAATAATAGGGCGAGTTTGAAATGATAATAAAAAGGTTGCCACTTTTTGGGGTAAGAGTAACTATCAATGTAATAAATAGAGATACAAAAGAAGTTAAACCCGAATACTTCGTAATTTTTCAGTCGTGCGCGATAATCTCTTCTCTATTCTCGACCGGTATACAAAAACAGTGTAATCAAATAAATGAGGCAAACTTATATTCAGTTCTACAGATAAAAATACATTTAACATCTTGTGTATATTTTCCATCTTAATATGTGGATCCAAAACATGGATAGTCCGCAAATTGGCAAGAAAAATATGAAGATTTTGAAATGTGAAGCTACAGGTACATATTGAAGATTTTTGGGGTCCATCGAGGGCGAAGCTCAGGCAGGCATAAATAGACAAAAAACTGAAATTATTACCACGTATAGGTATGTCAAAAGACCTCAGCAAGAGAGGTATAGTATCCCACAGGCCAAAGTGCGGGGAAAAATTAAAAATAGAAAAAATGTTGGTCGCAGAAAGATGTGGTGGATGAACAGTCTTAGAAATTGTTGTTTTGTTCAGTGACTAAAAAAGGAAATATTTCCGTAATAATCCTAAAAGAAGAAGATATAAAATTATTCTTTTACCAGTAACATCTGAAAATGGCGCTCAAATGACATTAAGTACAGCCGTGGCCAAAAGTATGAGGCATCCTGACATTTGTATGTTATTTTAAAAGTTAAAGAACGGAGATGCCTCTTCTGTTGTCATTATGTTGTCATTAACTACAAATCAAAATGCAAACGGGTATGCTTTCACACAAAATCAAAAAATTTGATTGATGAAACTTGAAAATGTATATTTTATATAGAAGTATTTTAAATTACAAAAATTGCTTTTAATGCAAGCATGTGCCTCGTTATCGCCGATATGTAAACTGTTTGAACTGCCGATTATTATAGAATGACAAATCTAAAAAATTAAATTTATGTGCATAAACATTTACGGATTCACTTTTTATAGGAACAGGGCAAGTCCAAGCTTGAAATTGCAAATTATGTTATAATTTCTCGTTAGGCTGTTTAATATATATATAATCAAAAGCCATTTACCTTATTGGTGTTGGCTTGTATGTACATTATACAATACTTATCTACATTCTTAACTTAATTAAACTGAATTAAACTGGATTGTCTGTGTTATGAACAAATTTATTCCATTCTTTTCTGTTGTTTGTCATTGCTTTCGCCTCCTCCACTGTTTTTCCTTTCCTTGTTAGTATTTTTCCTATAGTGTTATCCCATGTTTCCTGTGGTCTTCCCCTTTTCTTTTTGCCTACTTTCCTCGTTTCCCATATTCGTTTGACTTGTCTATCTTGATCCATCCGCTGTAAATGGCCCCACCACGCTAATTGTCTTTGTTCAATGAAGCTTGTTACTGGGTTAATTTCTAATTCTGCTCTAATCTGACTGCTTCTGATTTTATCCTCAAGGAGACGCCTTTCACTCTTCTTAAGTATTTCATTTCTGTGGCTTCTAATCTTAGTTTCATTTTTGTGTCAATACCCATGATTCGCATCCATAAGTCATAATAGGCCTGAAGATTGTTTTATACACCGTAAGTTTGGTTTTTGTGTCACTTCTCTTTTGTTTATAAAATTTGCGTTCATTGCGTAATATAGTTTATTACATTTCTCTATCCTTTCGGATATGTCTATTTCCTGTCTTCCGTTATTATCTATAGTGACCCTAGATACTTGAACTGTTTTATCTGTTTAATTTCCTCTCCATTTATTTGCATCTTTATCTTCTGGTGATCTTTCCCAATAAGCATCACTTGTGTTTTATTGGCGTTTATCTTCATACCGTTATTTGTTAGTTCTTCGTTCCATATCAGTAGGTTTCGTTGTAGTTCTTCTTCGCTTCCTGCCATTACTATAATATCGTCTGCAAATGCACAGTTTCGTATAAATATAGGTTGTAATTTTCTATATCCTACATTTAACCCTCTGATCCTCTGGTGACATGTTCGTATTATTTCATCCATAAAGATGATAAATAATGCCGGACTCAGTACCCTCCTTGCCTTAAACCTTCATTTGTAGTAAACTCCTCTGATGTTCTGTTATTGTTTATCACGTAGTTCCTTGTCTTTTGGTACAGACTTTTAATTACTCTCGTTACTTTTGGGCTTATTCCTCTGTTGCTTAAATTTTGCCATACTCTCTCTGGTGTTCTATCGAAAGCTTTCTCGAGGTCGATAAATGCAAAGGCGGCTTTCTCGTTGTTTTGAAGTATTTTTGTAATTATTTGTTTCACTGTAAATATATGGTCTTGTACGCTTCTACCCTTACGGAAACCACTCTGTTCTTCTGTTAGTGTTGGTTCTATGACAGTTCGGAGTTTACCTTCAATTATTTGTTCGAACAGCTTTAAAGGTATGCTCAGCAGTGTTATGCCTCTATAGTTGTTACATATTTTCCTATCTCCTTCTTAAATATTGGTACTATCTGTCCTACTTCCCAATCTTTTGGTATACTCTCTTCTTTCCATATTTTGTTAAACATTTTTAAAAACGCCTTTGTTCCTTGCTTTCCCATTTTTTTCAACATTTCGCCAGTGATTCTGTCATGTCCTGGTGACTTTCCATTTTTAATTTTCTTTAGTGCTGTTGTCAATTCTTCTTCTGTTATACCTTCTTCTTCGTTTTTCTATGCTGTTGTTTGTCTTCTGTCTGTGTATTTTCTTCATTATTCGTGCCTTGGGTCTGTAGGAGTTCTTGGAAGTATTGCCTCCATCTGTTCATTATATCTATTGGGTTTGACAGTACCTTTCCATTATTATCCTTTATTACTGTGTTATCTGGTGTTTTCCTTTCCTTAAGTTTTTAAAACTTTATAGAATAGTTTTTGGTTCTCTCTGCTGTTTTTTCTAACTTTTCCCAAAGTCTTGCCACGTTTTTCTTTCGCATCTGTCACCATATGTTTTACTATTATACGTTGTTCTTTGTATGTTTTATATGCCTCTTCTGTCTTTTTCATTAAATATTCTGCCCACCTCTTCTTCTTTAGTTTAACTTGGTCTTTTATTTCTTCACTCCACCAGGCGGTTCTCTTCATATGCTTATTTGTCTTAATTACACCACATGCGTATCTGGCTGCGTTTATTAGAGTGTTCTTTATCTTCTTCCACATCTCTTCCACATTCATCTGTTCTAGCTTTTCTTCATCTGCTAGTAGTTCTCTTCTTATTATGTTCTCGTATTTCTTTGCTATTTCTGTTTCTTGTAGTTTATAAATACGTATTGTTTCTTTCTGAACTGCATATTCTTCTCTTATTGCTTGTTTTGATTTTCAGGTCTCTTTATCTTTCCCGTTAATAGGTAGTGGTCGCTGTATATCTCCGCTCCTCTTTTGACTCTAACATCTTTCACCATCTGCCTGTTATTTTTTCTACTAGTATGTATTCTAATATAGATCTCTCATTTCTGCTTTTAACCTCTCTTGTAATTGTGTGTATCTTTTGTGCTGGAAGAATGAGTTTGTTATGATTAGGTTATTACGGAGCAGTATTCTATTAATCTGTTTCCGTTGTTATTTCTTTTATCTTCGCCGAATTTTCCTATCACCGTTTCTGTGTTATTTTCTCTTCCCCACTCTACTGTTGAAGTCACCTGCTACAAATATTTTCCTTTGCTTCTTTCTGTTATTAATGCTAAATCCTCCCAAAATTTATCTTTTATTTCCTTTTTCTCGTTTTCGTCAGGTCCGTAGACTGCAATTAACGTTAATTTTTCTTTTTCTTGCATTTCTAATTCCACCGTGAGGATTCTTTCCGACCACCCTGTCCAGTTTGTGATCTTATCTTCCCAATTCTTGTTTATAATGCATCCCACGCCTTCTGCCGCTCTTGCATTTTCTTTCACTCCGGAGTATATTAGTCTGTGTCCGTCCGTTAATATCTTTTCTCCTTTCCCTTTTTTCTTTGTCTCTGCAAGTACCAGTATTTCTGTTCCTATTCTGTTAAACTCATATATAACTTCTTCTTCTTTATTCGTTAAACTTCTTATATTCCATACTCCAAGTTTCCAATCCTTTATGTCGTTTCCTTGTCCATTGCCAGTTTCGTTACCGTCATCCCCTGCTTATCTGCACGTACTAGTTTTTTGACCTGTTCGGGTTATTTTTCTTAATTGTTCCTCGAAATTTGTTCCTCCGGTGATCTCTTTGTTGCAGTCCTTTTATTGATGTGTTTTCAGTCCTATCTTCCTTTATCAGTTCTTCTTTATTTGCAAGATCATTTGCTCTGTATATTTCATCATTGATTATCAATTTATTATATTTTAGCTGTGCTCTATATCCTTTATTCCTTGCTTCTTTCATATGTGGGATTAACATTTTTCTTTCCTCTATTACCTCCTTGGTATAATCTTCATCAATCCATATATCTGTTCCTTTGAGCTTTCTCGCGTTTTGTAGGATTTGTATTTTTTTGTTACCTCTAATTAACTTAACCAATATTGGTCTTTTCTTGTCTGTCATATATTTTCCAATTCTTCTTATTTGTTCTAAATCCTCTTTTAAGTTTATGTCAATTCCTATCTTTTGCATTATATTAGCTACTTTTACCTCTGTCTGTTTAAAGTACTATTAATTGTATCAAAAACATTGGATCATACGTACATCGGAAAAGAACAGGCCGAAAAGAGGAAAGAAATCCGGAAAGAATCTCTTTAGAGTGTGTCATCACGATGTCTACAGACATAGGGTGGGTCCTTAGTATTAGGATCATAAGTAGGCTCTACAATGTTAATACTTAACAGAGGAAGATTGGGCAAATAACGAGTTTAATTTGTTGAGGTAAGCTTTCTTTTATCCCCTATTGTTTAAATTATGGGGGTACCCTTGTTATTTATATACATATGTCCAATAAAATAATGTTTAATTTTGATAATTGGTTTCATAAAAGGTCTGTGGCAATTACGTGAGGCGACGTGTGTGACGGCGTAGAATACAATGGTGTACTTAATCACGACGGACAGTAAGGATAGAACTTGTAAGCTAGAACGTAAATCGAGAAGAATGTGCAAATCAGTTATTTATTTCTTTCTTTAAGCTTCGGCGACGACGGCCCTTTTGAGCGACGCTTTAGCGAAAGAAGGGGTCGCAGACATATTTTTTTTAGTTTTAGTTTTAGAGCCTTAGGTTTCTTGGTGGTTATCATGGCTTTAAACGGCGACTTGATGGCTTTAGTTGCCGCATTTCTCTTCTCGGCTGCCGTTGATGGGTGGCCTCCTTTTGATGCTGCGGCGGTCTCTTTCTTTGCCTTCGTTGCTCGTTTGCCTGTGGTTACCCTTCGTCTTGAATAACGGGGAGAGCTTCTTGGCGTTCGCTTTGGAGTTGGCGGCAACTAACTTATTGATAGCCCACAACAACGAACTGCCACACTCCTTCAGCTTTTGATGGCGTTCTTAACCATCTCAGAAGTACAAATATAGGCGGGCTTGGCGCGTGGGGCTATATTTTCTCCGCCTTCTTCCTTTCCACCTCCGGTGTGAACGTTGACGTGGACAAAGCTGTCCTCCTTTGTTTTTTTAAATAGTGGAATTATAATGCTTTGTTATCAAATACTATATATTTTTGTAATAGAAAAATATATAATGTTGAAGTACTACGGTTATAAGTAGATAATAGAAAATATGTTATAATGATTGGAGACATTAATGGGAGAGCAGGAAATGTAAACACAAATATAGAATGCATTATAGGCACACAAGGAGAACAGATAAGAAATAATAAAAACGTCAGAATAATAAAATTATACAAAGAAAATGATAATGAATAACAAACATAATAAAGATATTGACAAGTATACAAGTATGGAACATAGTAAACAAGAAAAGTCAATAACTGACTATTTCATAATAAGAAATGAATGTGGAACAAAATAAAGGACATAAAGTAGTCACTACCTAGTAAAAATGGAAATAAAAATTCACGCCGAAAAGCAACTAGGTAAAAGAAGAAATGCAGTAAAAAACTAGAAGCCAAAGCTAAAAATAGAGTAAATAAGGGAAGCACACAAGAGAAACCTATAGAAAAAATATATATAAAAAACAAGAATTGAAGAGAACTGGCATTAATGTAAAACAGAGTATCCGAAAAGTAGCTCAAGAGAGTTGTGTATTAGCAAAAGTAGAAAGTGCTAATAAAAAGACAACAGGATGATGGACACCGGATAACAAGTAAAAATGAAAGATAAAACATTTACGCCAAGAAAAAAAAGTTTAAGATATACACAAAATTGCAATATCTAAATTTGAAAAATATACAATTAATTACAAAACAATTTTTATAAAGAGAATATGGAGTCGAAATTAAGGTATATCGCACATAAAATAAATAATTATTTTATGAAACTTTGCAGATATTAAAACAGGAAACAACTATACTAAAAAGCATATAATATAAACAGGGATCTTTTTTACTAATTAAAAAACAGGACAGAATAGGAAGATGGAAACAGTACTTATGAGAATTACTAGAAGACAGAAAGCGGAGAACAAAACAAGTAAGACGGATTAAAAGAGACAAATATAATTGAAACCTACACAAAGTACGAACGGAACAACCTGGGAAAGATAACCATACCAAGAAAGAAACTTGATGAGGCGATAATAGGGTCGAAGTATATGGTAGAGACAAATAAGAAGACATTCATACAAATATTAAATGAAAGAGTGTACTATCTGTATGTACAGGGTCCGCCATCTAACGTTTTTTTTTTTGAACTAGCGGTTATTCGGTGAATGGCAACAATTAGCTCATGACATTTTTGACAGAAAATTAGTTTTATCCTTCCGCTGAACGAAAATGGTTTGAAGAATGTTGGGAAATATTATGACATTACTTTGAAAATCATGGTAATGTTGCAGAATGTGTGCGAAAATTACATACGGAAATGGGAAGAAAAGAGGCACCGTCAGCTCCGTATGTGCTTTATCTTGCTAAAAAAGTGAGAGAAACTGGCATGCTTATTGACAAACCAACGCGTGAAAAACCAAAAACAGTGCGTACACCCGAGAATATCGCTGCTGTTGCCCAGAGTGTGCGTGAATCGCCAGGAACATCAGTTCACCGTCGTTCTCAACAATTGGATATTTCGGAGACATCGTTGAGACGAATTTTGTGTAAAGACCTTGGTATGACGCCGTACAAAGTCCAATGGTTCAGCAATTGAAGCCAACTGACCATACAATGCGTTTTCGCTTCGCTTCATGGGCTTGGGATCGACTTGAAGAAAATGCCGATTTTGGGCGAAAAATCATCTTTTCAGATGAAGCTCATTTCCATCTCGGCGGGTATATCAACGAGCAAAATTGTCGTATTTGGGGCACAGAAAACCGCACGCAATCGAAGAAAAGCCGATGCGCCCACAACAAGTCACTGTTTGGTGCGGATTTTGATCCAGAGGCATCATTGGACTATTTTTCTTCGAAAATGAGCAAGGAGCGGCTGTTACAGTCAATATGGAGCGTTATTGGGCCATGTTGAACGAATTTTTGTTCACAGAAATTGAATAGGAAGATATTGACGACATTTGGTTCCAACAGGATGGCGCGCCGTGCCACACAGCCAACGCTACAATCGATCTTTTGCGCACTGTCTTCGAAAATCGCATTATCAATCGAAATTCTGATGTCTTTTGGCCGCCTCGCAGCTGCGATTTGACACCGTTGAACTATTATTTGTGGGGAGCCGTCAAAGATAAGTGTTACGCCGACAAACCAGAGACAATTGAGGCTTTAAAGGACAACATTCGTGCAGCCGTAGCTGAAATAGAGCTGCATACAATCGAAAATGTACTCAAAAAATTGAATCGATCGTATAGGCTACTGCATGGCTAGCCAAGGCAGCCATATGAATGAAGTTATATTCCATTATTAACCGGAAGGATTGTACTTTCAAATAAAAAAATATTCAGTAGCTTTTTATTTATAGCATTTAAAAAAAAAGTTATATGGCGGACCCTTTACTAGGTCCGTTAAAGCTCGTTAAAGCATAAAATCGATTAAAAAGGTGAGGGAAAAGAGCCTTCAATTTTTTGAATTTCCAAAGTTCTCTCTACACTTTTTAGACATGTGCTTAGGTACAATTCCAGAATGGAGGGAAGGTATGGTTATAAATGTATAACGAATTCTGGTTTGATTTATATCACAACGAAACCTATTTTTGGTATTTATTGCTCTGCTGTAAGAGTTTTTTCTTCTTTTAAATATAATTTTATTAAATAAATATACAGAAAATTATATTAAATTTTTTAGAAATGAACAAAAATCTCGTACAATATTTTTAGTCAAGAAGACTGTGTTGATAATACTAGGTGCATTAAAGTTATAACACTTCCAATTTTTTTTTCTCAGGACTGGGAGCAAATCAAAACATGCGGTTTATTTCAAAATACGCGCGCAGTCTTTGTGAATGCGTGACAAAGATGATAGCACTGCACGATATACAGAACCCTAGCGGCAGCAGCGAGAGTGAGGACTGTTTTTGATACTTAAAATGGTGACGTTTTCATTCCAAGAACAGCGTATAATCATTCCTTTTCTCCATTTACGTGATGTGACACCGATTTAAACTCATCGCCAGTTGAGTGAGACATGTGGTGATGGTATTATGGATGTGTCTGTCTGATGTGCGTTTGTGGGTGGGATAGTTCAAGTAAGGTAGAACGTCGTATGACAACAAACCAAGACACTCTTAGCTCGCACCAGCCGGTCTGACGACATGATCAAGAAAGTGGAGAAACTTGTTTTGGAGGATCGCCGAATGAGTGTGGAACAATACGCCTCTAAAGATGGCATTTCCGTAGGATCTGTGCACACAATTCCGCATGAAGACCTGAACATGCAAAAAGTGTCCTCCAGGCGGCTGCCACGAATACTGACAATTTAAAGTGATTTCTCATGCTTCCTACCTGACCTAGCTTCTAGCGATAAAAGGCACTGTCCGTGGTCGCAAATTCACTAGTCTTGCTACTATTGGATCAGCGATTTTCCAGTGGTCAAAGAAAACTCTTAAGAAGCGTTCACAGCGGCTAAGGATTTATGGCGTCGAGGTTGTCAAAAATGTGTACGGCTGCAGAGAGATTACGTCGAGAAGTGGCACAAGTTTCACAGTTTTCGTGTGATTAGTTTGCGAGAAAAAATGGGAGGTGTTATAACTAGAATGCACCTCGTAGCTCAAGGTCGGCCTAAATATACTTTTGCTTTGCAAATAGGTTGATGAGGTCGGATTGTTATAGGTTGACAGTTAAAAATCCTCATATTTATCAATTGTTTATAAACATTTTATGTTTTGTAAAATAAAAAAAAATGTAGAAAATAATGGATAATAATAGAAATAACATTAAAGAAATGAGATAATACCGTTGATATTACGATACTTAATATCGTAACAGAACTGTGACAAGTAGCGATGTACGATTGCAGACAACTTTTATTTCCGAAGATGTCAGGAAGGGACGATGATCCGTAAGCAGTATAAACTTACGGCCGCATGTAACTCTGGTGATAATGAATAAGGTTTCTTTTTCAGTATGAGAGGATTTTGGTGTCATACGCTCTAAGATATTCCTTTTCTCTGGATAATGATGGAATAAGACAATTTTAATTCAACTGGAAAATGCATCACGCGATATTCAAATAGGGATGGTGTTTGTGTTGATTACTTCAGTTCACTTGGAATGAGCACCCACAATAATAAGCCATATTTTCCACTCACAGTGTCATCGTGGATCATGGTGAGCAAGGTCTTCTGCTGAGGAAGGTTTTACATATTCAAATTCCTGTTGGCATTTTGATGACCAATTTCAGTTTGCTTCTTTTCGTGTGAGATTAGAAAGACCCACTCAAACATTTGATGAAACGGCATGAAATTTTCGTAAAAGTTTATTAATCCAAGTAATAAACGTACTTCGGACAGATCCACAATAATTGAACTTTCTAATATGACTGAAGATAGCTTTTAACATCTGACCACTGCACGATTCATCGACAATGCAGGAGCCGGATATCGGAATTCCCTCCATGAGTTGAAATTGCTGTTGGAAGAGTTGTAGGGGCCTTTTCCAGATTTAAAACTTTTTCTGGATTTGAAGGTAGTATTGTGAACTGTTTTCTCTTATTTGGGGGTCTTGAATTGGCTATTATGAATGAACTCGACAGACTTATGACTTCTTCCAGTTTTACATCACTGTCCTTTCCAAAACAGGTGTTTTGTGCTGCTACGCTGGACAAACCATAAATAAACTGGACATGGAGTCGTTCGTCGAGGTTTGTGAACTTTGCTGTTGTCGGCGGTTGGCGAATCTGAAATGTCCCGCGAAGGCCTTCGGTGCGAGTTTGAAATGCGCCTTTAGGACTGCGGCGAGATCTTGAGAGGTTTGGAGATTGGGTTGTCCGGTGCTACCAGGTCAGATAACGCCGAAAAGGTGGCTACCCCAATACTGGAGAGAAAGATAGTTTGGCATCGGTCTGGTTTTTTTTAATGGTCTATTGCATTGACTAGGAAACTGTCGAAGATCTTAGCTCAAGTTTCAAAGCCATTGTTTCAGACTTTGGCTCGAAACTTCTTAATGCTCCAATAAATGGCATTTTGGACTATCGCAAACTAATGAATTCAAACGGTGATAGGAATCCTTATCGTTTTTCGCAATTTTATGCAGGCACAGCCCATTCCACCGTTCTTCGGATCCCATCCTCGTCTCCAATATTCTGTGGTGTATGTCGTGAATTGGAGTCAAACGCAGACGCCGTGTTTATAAAAGCACGCGCTAACGTATCTTAATTTAGAACTTTAATTAAAAATTACTATGTATAGATCAAAACCTGTCCGATACTCAACTAAATTCCCTATCTACCAATGACCCAGCTCTACGCAGCGTGCTCTGAACACGGATACTGTTGATAGTTCTGCAAAAATTTTAAAAATAAATTATAAAAGAAACAAAAACTCTTTTTTAAAGTTTACTGTTAAAACTAAAAAATTAAAGAGCTTAAATAAATTCTATTGTACAGTAATAGTTTTATCGCGAATCCTTAACTTGTGATTTTCTATAAAAATGTTTTAAATATAAGAAGAAAGCTTTGTTTTTAAATACTCGAAGTACTTAAACACTCCAAGTATTGCACGCACACATCTAACTAAGTAAGAGTAAAATGATTTAACTCAGTTTCTTTATTAGAATATAAAAATTATTGAAAAAAGCGCCACCTAAATATTTTAAGAAGAATTTGCAATCTTGAAAAAATATTTTATTCAAATGAAACAACAAATATATGAAACCAGCATGCAAAGTTAGTTATAAGGGGACAATTGTGCAATATATAAAGTGAAGCATTTCATTGTATTTAAAATTGGGACTGGCAATTAAATAATAATAGGAAAGGAGCTCAAAAAGCTCGCTTTCATTTGGAGATTTACAGAAAGCTTGCATCACTGGGACTGAAATTAAATGTACACATCTAAACCCTCTTTGCATAAAACGAGCTTGTCCAAAACGAACACAAAGCACATTTGAGCCCAGTCGAGCGTGCAGCGAACGCCGACAGTGAGCGGCAGCGATTTTAAAATTATGCAGACAGCTGCTGAAAGGCGGTGTGCACTGATTAAGTGCAGGTAATTAAATGCAAATCTGGCTCATTTCGCGGCGCAAGCTGCGGCTTCCGTAGATTACATCTGTCAGCATTGCGCTTCCATTAATAGATTACGGGGGCTTAGTGCGCTCTCTGGGAAGTCCGAAAGCTGCGCTAAGAGGAAGGTCCTAGACGTTTCTGAACGTTAGCTCAACTGCGCCGACTTGATTACATTCAGTATCTTGCTGTTAATTAATTTCTGCTTCAAATTTGAATTATTTTGGACGAACAAAATGCATAGTATGATGTATACTACTGCAACTGTAGTAAATCTCAAAGTCATAATCTACAACTACTGTTTATTTGTTAAAACAATTTAATATGATCTTACACAAAATATGAATCTTAAGAACAAAATTGTGAATTTAATTTTCATGATTTGTTTTAGTTACACTGAAGTAAGAAGTAAGAAAAATTTACACTTTGACAGTAAGCGTAGTTAGAAAGAATTAGTTGTTCTAAGCTTTAGTTGAAGGTTTTGGATACGACAGAGGTGTGTGCGTATTTTAAAATTGATAATGCAAACGCTAAAGTTGTAATAAACTATCCGATATCAGTTATATAATTTATGCAATTTAGAGTAGTCAGCAGACACTCGTTCATAATCCTAATAGAATGTAGTTCTATTTTATGGATGCGACGCGAGCTTTAATTCTCAACTTTTATCCTAGAGATCAATCTTCCACTACTTTCCACGCAACCCCTCATTCCTAAAACCACCTCCCTGTTACTACACCTTCTAAATATGGCGAATTTTAAAACAGTGCAACGTGCCCCAGGTGGGTAGAACAGCAAATGTCAAATCCCACAACTTGTAAGTGGTCTGCATCATGAATTCTAGGGCAGACAAAATTTGCGTATACCACATAAAATAAAAATTTTAAAAAAGTTAAAATATATGTAAATATATACAACGTACGGACTATTAACTTTAGAGAACACTAAATAATACTAGAAAAAGAATTAAATCAGATTAAATGGAATGTTCTTGGTCTCAACAGAAGAAAAATGTACAACATTAAAATCTGAGCATATACTATATAAAAACAGTCGTTCAGAAAACACTTGGATGGTGTAGGTACCTTAATCCATAAAAACACAAAACAGGTCATTATTAAAGTGAAATCGATATCACCAACGGTAATCTGTGTCGCCCTGCAAATAAATAAGAGATCCAAGTATATGATCCTACTGGTGCATCAGAAACGGAGGATGAGAATATATCATTTTTATTTAGATTATAGAAAATACAATTTATTATGATAATATGCGACTTTAATGCTAAAGTAGGAACGTTCAGGGAAAATAACATAGCAAACAGATGAAACTTTGGATTTGGTTCCGAAATGGAATAAAAACTATTGTTGTATAAACAATGATACCCGAAAATCGTTGCAAAAAAGATGGACATAGAGAAACCATAAAAGCAGGGAAAATAAGTTTATTGCCCCAAACCTCAAAACTACTTGAGAAGCTACTTCTTAAAAGATTAACTGAAACTGATTTATTAGAAAACTATATCCCGGATCATCAGTTCGGTTTCAGGAAACAGCATCCCACAGTACAGCAGTGCCATCGTCTTGTAAACATAATTAATACGCATTTAGAGAACAAGTCCTACTGTCCAGCAGTGTTCATAGATATTAAGCAAGCGTTCGACAAGGTATGGCATGTAGGCCTCTTATGCAAAATTAAGACATTACTCCCAAGTGAATATAATCTACTTCTTAAATCTTATTTGCGTGACAGGTATTTCCAGATAAAATATGGACAATGCTATTCCGATGTTCACCCTAATACTTCTGGAGTTCCTTAGGGAAGTGTACTGGGACCTCTCTTATACACATTATACACCGCCGACATACCTACTACAGATGACACTTATATAGTACTTTTTTTATATAAGTACTTTTGATGACGATACTACTCTTCTCTCTGAACACGCTGATCCTCACATAGACTCTGCAAACCTTCAAACTCACTTTTCCCTCCTGGAAACTTGACAGTGTATTAAATTAAATGAAGCAAAAAGTACTGAAGTAACTTACACTCTAAATCGTACGGACTGTCCGACAGTGCATCTCAGTAATATAGCACTCCCCCAAGCTAATGAAACACGCTATTTGGGACTTTATCTGTACAAGAAACTTACATGAAAGAGTCACATACTAAAGAAAAAGAAGAAGATAGATCTACCAATTCACAAAATGTCCTGGGTGCTCGGTAGAAAGTCGTGCTTATCCATAGAGAACAAGCTTTTACTCTACAAGGCAATGATTGTTCCAATCTGGGCGTATGGTATCGAGCTTCGGGGCTGCTCTTGCAAATCAAATGTAAACATCATACAACGTCTACAGTACAAAACACTAAGAATGATCGCAAATGCCCCCTGGTACGTAAGTAACCTGACACTACATTCAGACCTCGGAATTTCTACAAGAGGAATGTACCAAAAGAAGTAACAAGCACTTCCTGAGTTTACAGGCGCATCCAAATACCCTCGCGTCCAATCTACAGCATGATCCTCCCGTCAGAAGACTACGCAAGAAAAAATGGCCGATTGATCTAAAAGTAGAATAGCTCCAAGAAGTGGGATAACGTCGAAGGATGGATTCCATTCATGTTATTATTATAGACATCTAATTAACTCATAGAATGTAATATACTGATTCTGATTGTTAATATCCAATAAATATTAAAAAAAAAAACAGAAACCATGATGGTCAAATCAAATGGGAGATTGATCACTCCAAATCAGACAAAGCATAAGTAATAAACGACTACAGACTTTTAAGGGCAAAAATAGAGATTGACGGTAGGTTAGAAAGGAATAAGCTTGTAAGGCTGTGGACATTTTCCACCACAGAATAATTAATAGGAAATATCAACATTTAAAAATAAAAAAAAGTATTACAAAGGGAAAAATTAATAAAATTGGAAATCAACACACTAGAGGCAAAATTAACAGAACGGCATTAAAACAATCAATGAACAGATATTGTAGCAAATTTCCGAATATTTCCGGTAGGTATACTGTTGCGTAGACATCTGTGGAGGCAGTTTTTTGTTGGTCCTCGTCATGGATGAGCGGTGAACATAATGCTACGCCGCTTGTGCACGTGGGATAACTTGAACAATGCGAACATTTGAGACATTCCAAGCATTTTCGTAGGCCTAAAATATGCCTAAATATCGCGCAATGTAGTAGCCCAAGAAAAGTGAAGTACCGGAAGCAGAAGTTCTGAGCAGGCGCAACATAAATACTGTTATAGATTAATCCAGTATAATTTTGTATTAGCAATTCTGTGTTACTTCTTCTTCTTCTTCTTCTTCTACTCTTATATAGGCTATAAGCCTGTTTCTAACTACGCATTTCGTGTAGTACTTGAGCCATGTTGGGCGTACCCCGGGCAGGTGGCTAGTCTGACCCGTTAGAAGAAGGAGAATGTACTTTACGACCGCCAAAGGTGTTTGTATGATGGCCGGAGAGCACTCTATGTTTGCCGTTATTTTGACCTGGGAGTCGAACCCAGGGCCCGCCGCGCGTTAGTCTGGCAGACCGAAGCCTTTCCGTCGCGGCTGTCGCGCTCTCTGTGTTACGTAGATAATAATATAAATTGAAATTGCCTGTAAGGAAAATAAAGAAGTAGTTTCGATAAATTTACTCGTACTATTCACCACTATGGCGAGCAATAACGTTACAATATATTATAAGAGGAAGAAACTATCAAAAATGATAAGAAAACAGAAAAACTAATCGAAAAGAGAAGTAGTGCAAAGAAAAACTGCTCAGGGTATGCAGAGCTGAACAAGATTATATAAAAATAAAGACAGTACAAATAAGTCTCCGCCGTTTGACAAAAGGTGGCCCCAGCAGTAATTTATGGTTGAAATTGTCAGATATAAAACATCATTTTGTAAGGTTGGACATCTGGCAACACTATAGCCTTAAAATATAAGCGATTTTGTATCAGCATCACCTAATTTTTTTCGTTCGGAATTGACGAGTTTTGGGCCGAATAAACGTCATTTGCGGGAACTTTCGATTTACTTATTTAATTTAAAGAAATCTGCAGCAGGGGCGCATCGAGTGCTTGTAGAAGTATATGGTGAGGCTGCTTTAAGTGAGAGAAGTTGTCGTGGGTGGTTTCATAAGTTTAAGAACGGTGAGTTTGACGTCGAAGACAAATAACTTAGCGGAGGGCCGAAAGTGTACGAAGACGCGGAATTGGAAGCATAATTGGAGGTCTATTTCTGTCAAACGCAAGAAGAAGTTATACTTGCATTAGGAGTGACTCAACAAGCAATTTCACATCGTTTCAAATCGTTGGGAATGATTCAAAAGCAAGGAAATTGGGTTCCACATGAACTGAAACCGAGAAACGTTGAACGCCGATTTTGCACATGTGAAATGCTGCTTACCAAACATAAACGAAAGGGTTTTTTTGCATCGTAGGGTCACTGGTGATGATAAATGGATCCACTACGATAACCCAAAGAGGAAATAATGGAAACCACGTGGTCATGCGTCAACATCGAAAGCCAAGCCGAATGTTCATCGAACAAGACTCATTTATTTGGTGGGATCAGCATGGTGTCGTGTATTACAAGTTACTCAAACCGAACGAAACCATTACTGAGGATCTCTACCGAATACAGTTGATTAGATTAAGCCGAGCAAAATTATTCTCCTGCATGATAATGCTCGTCCACATGTTACGGCGCCGGTTAAAACCTACTTGGAAACACTCAGTTGGGAAGTCCTACCCCACCCACCGTATTCGCCAGACATTGCCCCTTCCTATTATCACTTGTACCGATGGTCTGGTCTGAGTAGCACCTCACATCATATATAATAGCCTCAAAAGATGAAAAGTGTTCTCCCGAGGCGGTATCCGTATGCTACCAGAAAGATGGAGAAAAGTATTTTGAATAAAACGTAAGATTCCATTCTTTCACAATAAATCCAGAATTTTTGATAAAACACGGCGGAGACTTATTTGTACTTCCTTTAATATGAGTAGACTTAAGAAATGCAGATAAAAGATAAAAGAAGTTATCGAAAATAATAAACACATGATAGTTTTGAAGAGAGGGAGAGGGAGGGAGAGAGAGAGACATGTATACCCAAAATGTAAGAAACGTCGGTACAGAGGAAATTTCGGACATTTAACTTTCATGTAGAACCAAGAAAGGATGATGTGACTACTGAGATGTTAAAATTAGGTCGCGGTGTCACAATTAAATCAATGAAAATTTTTTAACAAATGTTTGGAGAAAATAAAATGCCTAACAGCTGGCAAAACATGCAAGCTATCTTGTTGTATAAGAAGGGAGATAAGTTAAAACTGAACAATAAGTAGTCTCTTTCATGCATATCATCATTAATGACAGAAACGAATAAACTCGGTGAATATCAGCATCCTCAGCAGACAGGTTTCTGTAAAGATTACGGTCTAGTATAAGGTGAATTCAAGTTGTAACACCTCCAATTTTTTTTCTCACAAATTAATCACACGAAAATTATGAAACTTGTCACTTCTCCCTGCAGCCGTACACATTTTCACAATGTCGACACCAAGATTCCATGGCCACTGCGAATGCTTCTTTAGGAGTCTTCTTTGACCACTCAGAAATCGCTGATACGACCACGGACAGTGTATTTCATCGTTGACACAGCCAAAAGTCGCTAGGAGCCAAGTCAGGTGAGTAGGGAGCATGAGAAATCACTTCAAAGTTGTCAGCATTCATGGCACCCACCTGGAAGGCACTTTTGGCATTTTCAGGTCTTCATGCAGGGTTGTGTGCATATATCGCACGGATGCCAACTTTGGAGGCGATGTGTTTTACATTCATTCGGCTATCCTTCAAAACAAGTTTCTCTACTCCCTTGATCATGTCGTCAGACCGGCTGGTGCGAGGCCAAGATTGTTTTGGTTTATTGTCACACAACGTTTTGCCTTCTTTGTACTATCGCATCCACAACACCATCACCACATGTCTCACTCAACTGGCGATGAATTTCAATCGGTGTCACAGCACGCAAATGGAGAAAACGAACGATTACACGCTGTTCTTGTAATAAAAACGTTGCCATTTTAAGTATCAAAAACAGCACTCATTCTCGCCACTGCCGCTAGGGTCCTGTGTGCCGTGCAGTGCTGCCATCTTTGTCTATTTTGAAATAAACCGCATGTTTTGATTTGTTCTCGGTCCCGAGAAAAAAATTTGGGGGTGTTATAACTTGAATGCACCTCGTATTAATGTTTACTGCTGATGCTCCGCCTTCACCCGCAACCGAAGTCTCTACTTTCTCTGTCGGTATAATAATATTATCTATTAACATATTACCGGCGGTAGCATTGATAAAATCTGAAAAAACTACCTCGATCTTCTCCAAAAGTTGTTTGAGAAATGGAGAGTAACAGTTAATAATGATAAATGAAGCACATGTCCACAGGTACAATTAATACTGATGCTGGCGCAGTTAAAACAGAAGTCAAATTTTAGGGTTGGATCAGAAGCCCATTTGGAGATCATACATTAGAATCAGGAGAAAAGATCTTAACCTCAAAGCTAAACAAATGTGCTGGTAATTTGGTTGGCGATTCAAGTTCGGAGTTTATAAAACCTACACTACAATTCTTCAGCGTTTCCAATCAAAAACCCTTCGTATGATGGCAAACGCACTTTGCTCTGTTACCAATCAAACTCTTCAAGAAGATTCCGTACGTAGACAACGACATCCGAAGATTAGCACCTACTACAACAATCTAGTGGGACAATTAACTCTTCAAGAAGACAAACATCACAGGCCACAAGATCATCTCTCAGAATTCAACCAGTTATTAGCATATATTTGTAAATAACCATTTAACTATTATTCATGTCATAGAAGAAGAAAAAATTGTAAATAAGCAAACACTAAAAATCGCAATATATTGCCTTTGTCATTATTATTAAATGTAACTTTTTTTAAATAAAAAATTAACTGCACACAAGTTTCGAAATTATTGCAGCATTCATTAAACTAATATTAATATCTTGTTTATGTTAATTTGTTAATGTAATGATTGTCTGTAGTATAGTGTGTTTTATAACTTATCTTTATTTATAGAACAGCTTTTAGTTATTTATGTAACACAGAACTATATTATGTTTATTTTAGTTTTTTTAATTAAATTTTTCGAACGTGACATTTAAACAAAGTCGCAGGGCGAGATTTATAGCGCGATAAAATAAATGGAACGCCAAATTTGCTTTTAAGATACTTAAGCGATAAACTGACATTAGCATATTTTCGTGACGTGTCATTGTAATAGGTTGCTGAATTTCAAAAATGCCCCGGGTAAAATCAACTGCTGTAAAGCATTTGTAGGTGCGCCAAGTTACAAGATGGATGAGCGATTCACTTGAAGCAAAGCCATTGTATGGTAATTTATACAAGAAAGACTAAGTGCACAAGCAGCCTTTTGTTTTGCATAACAATTTGTTGTCGATTTTTCAAGTTCGTTGTACTGAATAAAAGTCAGGGTAATTTTATAGCATTTTGGCAAGTTTCACGAAATTAAAGTAGGCCAAGGAAACGGTTTTATGAGTCTAGCATAAAAATGACGCAATGTAATAAACAAATTTTAATAAACAAGACGCAAATCTTGTTAAAAACCCAAAAATTACTTTCTTAATACCTGTAGATTGCAGAAACAATTAATTTATCCCACTTACTTTCAAGTAATCGTCTACTGTATTATAACACGTTAGCACCAGCGTATACTTAAACATATTGCTAAAAAACAATTTGCGTCTTAGAAGTTAAATTATTAGCCAATTTTCTGTGTTCACTCTTAAGCTTCCTAGGATTAAATTTATTACAAACGTCATGAATAGTCTTATAAATTTTTACTAACGTTTGCGTCAAAGACAACACTTAAAGTGTTTTAAAATTTGATATACAGTAGCTGTTAAAAATATATCAGTTTTTGGTATTTCTATAACTTTATTATGTGCTAATAATTTTTTTAATTTTTGGATAATATTTTAACACAATTAATCGAATAATGACTTGCTGATAATAGCGTACAAATCACTGTAATCAGTAAACATCTTCATTTTATTGACTTTTAAAAAACTTTTATTTCGCGTCGTTTTTATTGCTTTTTTTGTGTTTTCTTGCATTCTTTAAATAACAATTAATAATAATAATGTCATGTATGAATAGGCAGTTTCACTCCCAGATATCCAATGATCGTGACTAAGGTCAAACTCTCTGTGAGCTTGCAGTACAGTTCAACCTACACAAGAGCATCAATTCCTATATCCCAAAGTGCTGGAGAATTCAAAGTGGTGTTGTGAAGAAGTCCAAGGCCGATCGTTCCAAGACGTGTGACCCTCTGGATTAGAAATTATCTGTTTGTACTATTAGACAGCATCTGCATCAAGCTGGACTTAATGGAAGTCGTTCGGCCAAGAAGCCGATGATTTCGAAAAAAAAGGACAAGCGTGGAGTCGACCAAGGTACACAAGAAATGGACGTGGAAAAGAGTGGGAAAATGTGCGCTGGAGGGACGAATGCAAATACATGTTATTTGGAACGGGCGGAATTTAGTGGATTCATTGACTCTTGGCACTTGTTTCGATACCAAATAACAGATTCCTACGATTAAGTACAGAGACGAAAGTGTTGTGATCTAGGGTTGTGTCTCCGGTGTTCACCCCCGGAGAATCTATAGCATTATGGATAGTTATCTATAATGAAAACATTCTCGAAAACATGATACGCCCATATGCTATACAAAACATGGACAGAAGCTTCATTTTCCAACAGAGCAATGATTCCAAACATCATTTGAAGCAGGTCCAGAACTGGTTCGCTCATCATTGTGTGACCTTCCTCGGCTAGTCCAGCTAATCGCCCGATCTGTATATAATCGGCCGCCTCTAGGCAAAGTTGTAGCGCCGTCTGGTTGGCAGAAATGCCAAGAATTCTGATGCGAAATATGCTCAATGCAAGGAGGAATGGAAGAACATCTCCCTCTCTGTCATCGATACTCTTATGGACTTTATGCATTGCAGGTGCCAAGCCGTCATTGATGCCCGGGGTTATTATACTAAGTGTTAGACTGTTGTTGTTGACTTTACTTGATTCCCGGTGATTTAGAGTTGTTCAGATGTTCTTATTTTATGTTTCTTTTGTTGTAATTTGATCATTTTTTGTTGTGCTAATAAATTTTTTTCAGTTGAGTTGTGTTTCGTTTTTACAAATAAACGAAAAAATCATGGCAAAAATACTTAATATAGTTTTGATCGGTACTGTATGTATAACTACGTGGATGAATTGAATATAAACCGGAATTATCCTTTATATTTATTGAAGCATCATAAAGGTAGGAAAATATACATAGTTTTTTTAACACTGCCACCGCAAAAAACACAGCATCGTCATCAAATCTCTGTCCTTTAAGAATTTTTTGTAGTGGCCTAATCACACGGAAATAAATCTAAACTATAGGAAGAATATGCTAGTGTAGTCTGGAATAACTTCTCAACTTTTATCGAGCTGTATGTTGCCGGGTGTTGTTGCAAAGCAAGATAACATCTTGAATTAAATATTTTTACCTTTTTCGATAACATAGGAATTTTAATTCGTCTAAAATTTAATTGAAGCTATTCCTCGGCATTTTTCAATTGATTTTCCTTTTCCTAAAAATTTTTTACTCGTAAATTTGAGTTTTCACAACTTCTTACAATATGGAACGATTCAACGTACTCTGTCATGAAAATAATCTGTAATGCAAAGTGTCTTACAGAGGAAATCTTCTAGGCATTCACATCTATAACTCCCAAAATCTGTGTTCTTCTCGACTCATCTCACGTCGCAAAAATTGAAATATTGATTTCATTTGATCGCTGAAGATCCCAAATATTACCAGTTATATGGAATGTCTCGTGGGGCATTTAAACTACTTTTAGAGAATATAATAAATCAAATATTAAATCGCGAAGGTAATCCCGAGCAGGTATTCCCAAGACATCGTTCTGACATTGAGGCTCTGTAACCTCTGCATGCTGACACGTCTTCCATTAGATACATTATGTAGACAACACAGTGTTGTTTAAACCGTTAAGATCATCTATAGTGACAAAACTGCTGCAAGAGTAACTGAATCGGTTAGAAAACTGACACGAGAATTGGTGAACAGGCATGAACCTGGAGAAAAGCTTGGCGTTCTAACAAAAGACTACCTCAGCGTAATTTTCATTCCCGTACCGCATGTTCACATAAAACAAGACAATCGTTTACTCTATCATGATGTGAAGTTTAAGGTCATTCAGAATCGGGTTTGTTTTTGACATCTCGTAATTAATAAGGAACTACGATCATCACATGGTGTAGAGTTTATATTTTTAAGCACCGAGGAGCTCTATCAAACCAAATAGCAACTACGAGGTTGATAGAGACGTGCATAACAAGCATTCTACTGAGATTAGGGGTAGGACCTAGAGATCTCTAATACTGCTATTGAGATCAACATCAATGTTAAGGACAAGACGTTACACTATTAATCATTTCAACATTTGCGCATTTGTGCACTGTGGTCTAACATTTACTTGCACAAGGAAACAAATTTATTGTATAATTGTAATGACGTGAGTATAAAAAGGAGATTCTGAATGAGAACAATATTTGCCAATGATTTAAGCAATTTTGGGAGGTCAGAACTGCGGAGAAATGAAAATCTCTTGGCAGAGCAAAAAATCAGTTAACTAATCCCGTGGCATTTATAAAATCTAGATTTTATAATGTTAGAACTCTCTCCTTTGAGTTATTGTCAAGTGCAAAAATTCGCCGTAAATAACATCTTAAACCACGTATCACGGAAGTACTTGACGCAATCGCTGTGGACGCCCTTGAATATGTTCAAAAATTTAACACCGGTATGATGTGCTTAATCTACCAGAAAACATTTTTGACACACTTTTTTTTAATAATCTTTTAAAACGTTTTTGTTGTCTCACGGCAGAAACTACTTGAGTTGATAAATTTTCACGAGTTTGATAAACACTGATCAGAGCTAAAGGTCTTTTGATATGAAACAAACCATGCCATGCAAAATGTATAGCAAATATATCTTGATCTGTCTATTATGTGCTTGTGTATGTTAGGGACATGTTGTTGATATGCTTGAGGCATACGAGGTGCCTTCAAGTTCTAAAGTCTTCAACAGATGCGGTTAAATATAAAACACTTCTGAATTTGCATAATGTGCACAGCTAAAATGTCATTATGACAGTTCCCTGTGCGGGGTTGCTAGCCCCCCATCAGGCGCCTCCCCAGGTGGCGGATAGGAGAAAGCCTCCGAGATATGGGTGGTACCGAGGAAATGAAATACTCGGGGCGGACCAAAACTAGCAAAGCAGCGTCTGAATTCAGAGAAGCGGCTACAAACAGCGTCTGTTTTCCCAGGCTCGGGACGGCTGATACCAAAATCTTGCGACCCGCCTAGTCAGCGCGGAAGATAGTGACTATTAGCCCCTTAATTAACAACAAAAATGAACTCGAATACCAAAAACAAAAGGAACATATCCCAGATGAGTAGAACAAAAGGTTCAGAATCTCATACTGCACGAGCAGCAGTCAGCCCCTTTAATTCAGGAGGGGGGGTCAGGCATTCGAAGATATCAAATCAAACCCAATTAAAGATAGCAACATTTAACACAAGAACTCTCTCGTTGGATGACAGACTATGTGAACTAGAAGAAGAACTGACAAAAATAAATTGGAACATAGTAGGACTATCTGAAGTAAGTAAAGGGCAACGAACTTATAACATTGAAATCAGGAAACCTTCTATACTATGCAGGAGAAGATACTACATATGGAGGAGTAGGTTTTATTATAAAAAGATACATAGAGCCCTATATAACAGAAATCCAAACAGTTTCCAACAGAATAATATATCTGATAATCCGAATCAACAGTAAATACAAACTAAAAATAATACAAGTATATGCTCCCACCTCCACCTGCGAAGATGAATAAATAGATCAATTTTACGAAGAACTGAACAAAAGTCTTACAAATAACAAAACCCACTTCACCATACTAATAGGCGACCTCAACGCCAAAATTGGAAATCTCTTAGATCCAAATGAAACAGCAACAGGAAAATTTGGATTTGGCCAGAGAAACGAAAGAGGCGAAATGCTAATAGATTTTCTTCATTTACACAGATTACACGCTATGAACTCATTCTTCAAAAAGAAGCCACAACGTAAGTGGACGTGGAAAAGTCCAGACGGCCACACAAAGAAAGAAATAGATTTCATAAATCCTCCCATAAATATATGATAAAAGATGTAACAGTGCTAAACAATTTTGTGACATCAAGCGACCACCGACTAATAAGAGCAAAAGTCATTATAAACACTAAATGGGAGAGTAAAACTAACGAAGAAATCAAGTTCAAAACACAAAGAGATCACCCTAGCAGCAGACGAATACATAAAGCAACTTGATACAGAACTAGGAAATATACCCAAAGAGGAAGATATGAACAAAACAAACACAAGAATAACAACAGCTGTGCAAAACGTAAGTGCCAAAATAGCCAAAAATAAATAAAAGAAAAGAAGAAAAATTAAGCACTAACGCAAAAAAGACTATGGAAAAGAGAAGAAAACCCTTAAGAAGAGAGGATGAAAGATGGACCAAAAAGATGATAGAATGGAGACCAAGACAAGGAAAAAGAGGAGCCGGGAGACCACCACAGAGATGGGCTGACGATATCAGAAGAGTGGCTGGAAAGCAATGGCATCGACAGGCGCAAAACAGAAACGAGTGGAAGAAAAAAGGGGAGACCTATGTCCAACAATGGATAGAGCGAGGTTGAAGAAGAAGAAGAAGATGACAGTTCGGGTAACGGCCTCCTTTTCACTTTTTACTGATTCTGAGGAAAATAATGAGTGTGGCAATGAACAATTAAACCAAGTGAACCATACAATTAATATTAAAATACTGGCAAGTGTATTGAATAATTTTGTACAGTGCAAAAAGGTTCTACTGATTTGACTATTGCTCTGGTTGGTTTTTGGCAAAAGCGAGGGCATACAAATGCCAATGGTATAGTTTCTGCAACAAGTATTAATACAAGAAAGGTCCCAAATGTTGTACCCTTGAGTAAATACTGTCAAAAGTGTGAAAATGTAAAGAATTGTGAACAAAAATTGAAACAACATAAAGACAGTGGTGAGTGCAAGAGTAATTACACTGGGATCAGTGGTGAAATGGAAGCAGCTGGTGCAGTAGATCTGCTAGCTGATGTGACCAACAAAATACCCAGGGTACTAAGCAGGAACAAAAGGAAAGCACGAGAGGATAGAGATAATGATCCCGATGACCCGAAATATAGACCAGGGATGCACTAGCATAGCACATATCTTCATCTTTCTTTTTTCGCAAGTAAATTTTTTAAAGATTCAATCGTGTTTGTCTCAAGAACTATGTAAGCTACTAGATGAAATTTTTACCAGTTCTGTGGTAACTGTAGAATATATTGACATTTTTTTAAGTTTCTAACTCAAAAAATTCCAAAATATTTAAATATACTTTGTGTAAAATGAATGTTTTTTTATTCACTTCAAGAAAAAATTTTTTTTTATGTGTTTGTGGACTAAAACATTTAAAAAATGTCAGTTTGTGTAGAAACCATCAATCTATTTGTGTACCAAATTTCAAAACCATAAAGTTGATAGTTTTATAGAAAAATCACTATAAATATAGCAAATTTAACATTGCGGAGATAGGGTGTACCATCTCTCCTTAAGCAAACGTTTGTTTTTGACGCGGAAAACATATACTGCAACTTTTGCAATTTTTCTTATTGACAGTAAGTGAATTTTTTTATACTTGCATGTCTATAGAACATATAAATAATGTGGGAAGTTGAAATTGTTTTGCCTTGTTTAATCTGCCGAACGTTCTATGAGTTGATATTGACGCTACGATTTGGGGTGACATTGGTTCAATATCACCTTCTTTGTATTCTTTTGTAATAACGCTCTTCCCGTTTACAAATGCTCTCTTAAAAATTCTAGTTAAAGTTTGTGTGATTCCTTTGTAGTCATACCACGGTGTCACCAAAAAAAGTTGGTATTGCAAGAATGCCTGGATAGTATTAGATCTGGGAAACTAACTTAATGACCTGTTGAAATAAAATAAAAAATTTTGAAGTCAATAATTAAGAATCAACAAGTTGAAAGCTTGCACAACAAGCTGCTTCTATTAAATACCGGATCAAATTGTCGAACTATGGATTTCCAGTGATTTTCGAATGATGGTTAAGCGGTGCTTTGTCAAAAGAGCAAAGTTTAAAGAAAATTATCCTGGTTTCATGAAAAGGCATTCGGCCCTTTCAATCAGAACCGATGCCAATATTAAGAAAATGCGTGCTAATGTTGGTAAAACTCAACTTAACGGGTACATGGGCACCACCGTCCTGCATTTAGAACTATGATGAAACCAATTTTAGCGATGACCCTGGAAATTGAAAGGTAAAACAACAAAAAAGAATATTTGAAAGTTTCCCCAATGCTCTTTAAAAGCTGGTGTTAAGAAAAATTTTATTTTACTGAGTTTTTAAAACTGCTCATAGACTATTGCTTTAGGCAAGTTTGAAGTAAAAAACTTTTACTATTCCAAACTAATTTCAGGAATTTTCACCCTTTTCTAAACCGAAACAATGTATACAAGTGCTATTTATGATAATAAATTAATTTAATTCGTTTTTTATTGTTTTTAATATTCCGGCATAGTGTAACCTACGTTTGTACCTAAAGTAAACTACTAATAAAACGGTCCTAAGAAGAATTAACGTAGACAGAAAAATTCTTGGAATTGCTAAAAGACTTAAGACAAGCTACTTAGGACATATATACAGAAGTAGAAGATACGAGCTTCTAAGACTGATAATGGAGGGCAAGATTAAGGGTAGAAGAAGACTGGACAGGAGATAATGCTCATGGTTGAGAAATGTGAGACTGGACTGGTCTAAATTCACTGTCGCTGCTAAGAATAGCACAAGATAGAGAACGATTTGCCGAAGTTGTTGCTAACCTTCTATAAGAAGACAGCACCTTAAGAAGAAAAGAAAATGAAAATGTACAAGAGTGCATATATTTCTTTACCCTAACAAAGTTATTTTTCCTCTTGTATGCGTAAGTTGAAAAATTAGCTATAAAATATTTCAACAGTAGTAATGTACATACCGTCACAATAGCGGAAGGTCATTTATATAACAAAAACAGCGATGACCTTTGATTTATGATAACGTTTCCTGTCATTTATAATTTAAATGATTATACACGAAGTAAACTGGATACATTTATTAGTGTAAAATAAGATTACATAGAACTACTTTTGTAACACTTAAAACAAAAAATAATTACACGTATAGGGTTACTATAACTTTTTTCTGCTACAATGCTAAATTTTCGCCTATTAGCGCATCTATTTTAGATAAGTTTTCGTATAAAATATTTTTGTTATTTTGTAAATAAAGCACCTACATAAATAATTACACATAAATACTTTACATTTTTCGATGGAGTTAAATCACACGATCTCGACGGTCAGTTGACGATGCCGAAGCGCGAGATAACCATACCGTCGAATTCGTCGTGCAGAAGATCCATTGTTACATGCGCTGCGTGTTAGGCAAAATAATTGGTTACTTCTTGCCGGCGACAGTTATGGCGGTGCCAGCTTAATTTTGGAAGAAGTACGGGCCAATGATCCTGCCGGGCCAAAATCGCCACCAAACAGTGACTTTTTCTGGATGCATTTGCAACAGATGTGTCTCATGTGGATTGCTATCCCCCCAAACGCGACAATTTTGCTTGTTGTCATAGCCATTCATCCAAAAATGGGTCTCGCCACTGAAGATGATTTTCCGTCCGAAATCGGGGTTTACTTCCAACTGCTTCAGAGCCTAGTCAGCGAATGCTCGACGCTGCCTATGGTATGCCTATCGTATACCTTCAGTTCCTAGGTTAATTAAATTGTGTACAAATGCTGGTTTACGTCCCGACAAAAAATTCGCCGAGATAAGGTCTGTGAAAGGTCAAGTTCTTGGACGCAATGAGATCAAGTTATCCTGCACGCTCTCGTTCACTGCAGCAATGTTTTCTCCAGACCTCACGGTTCGACGACGTACGAGTGTTCTTTGGTTGTTTGGTAAATCAGTTGATTCGGACTTGTCCACCAAACGACGAATAGTCAACGCAGCAGGACGATTGTGTGCACCGTAAAAATCACGTAGCACGCGTAACGTACCTTGAACTGAACACTCATTTTGATAGTAAAGTTTAATAATTTGCACGCGTTGCTCAACACTGCAGCTTTTCATGGTGAATTGCCCAACATTTATTACTATAACTTCCAAACTGGACAGATGTAGCTTTACCAACATATTGTTTAATTTCTATCGCTGTAATTTTTATGTGCTTTTCCACTACACGTCACAACCAGATCAAGACATACTTGCTATAAATTTTTCGTGGCACTTTATTTCAAAAGACGTTTGAGCTTGTGTTTATCGAGCTTATAAAAATACATCAATTAGTTTCTGCACTGATACAACATTGAAAGAATGTGTTAAAAGACGACACGTATCATACCAGTGTTAAATTTTCGTCTATTTTCAGATGTTAGATACCGCAGATTTTTGCACTGTTGGGCATTTCTTAGCTAAGTCAAGCAATAGAAAACATGGATAATGTTTTTAAAAACAACTTTAACAGTAAGCTAAACAAAACTAAGACAACAGTGATGAACTACTCAAGAAAAAACCAAAAGATGGATAATATCTACATTAATGGAGAGGCAGTAAAAGGCAGTAAAATACTTAGGGAGCACAATTACACAAAATAGCAAACTACTTACATCTAATGGCCTAACAATAGATACCAGAAAACAGTTTACAAAAACGTATATATGGAACCTAGTACTATATGGTTGCAAATCATGGACTATAGGAAAAGCAAACCAAAAGAAACTACTATCCTTTGAGATGCGGTGCTACAGAAGAATATAAAAAATAGACAAAGAAGTACTAAGAACAATAAAAAAAAAATTGGAGTCACATAAAAATGACGAATGCAAACGATAGGCTACAAGATGAGAGGAGAAGGACTGCTAAAATTATAATAGAATGAAAAATATCTGAAAAAACCCAAGAGGGAAACTGCGCCTACAATATATTAAGCAATTAATAATAGACTCGGGCAGTGGCAGTTACATAGAAATGAAAAACAAGGCTTGAGGACGACAAACATGGAAAGCTGCGACAAACCAGGCGTTAGAGAAGGATGATAACAAGATCTCAAATTAGAAAGTCCTAATAACATATAAGCAAGATTTTATAAAAGCTAGGGGATGAATTAACTGATTTTTTGCTCCGCCAAGACATTTTCATTTCTCTACAATTCTAATCTCCTAGGACTGTTTAAACCAGAAGTTCCTTTGCACTGACATTGTTACAATTAAGTGATAGATTTTATTACCATAGGTTTCTCGCCTAGAAGAGATGTTATTCCGACAAAACTGCTCCTTGAGCTATTCGATCTCACATTTGTGGGTAAAGGAAGCCGTTGGTAGCAATGATATTGGGTAGAGACTCGCTCAAACGACATCGGCGGTTGCTCGTTTAAAATGGTAGCGCAGATTAGTAGTAAGCTATCCGATCTCACAAGAGTGTGGGTAATGGAATTGGAGAGCATCAAATAATGTAGAACAAAGGCTCATGTAAAAAGTAAAGAAAACTTTACGGACAAGAATGGGTTCTGCGCTTTACCCCACGGCGACGACCCGTAAAACTGCTAGTAGAGCTACCGAATTCCACATCTGAGGGTGTCGGATGACGCCATATAGCAAAAGATGAGGAGAGGCTCACGCAACTGACCTCAACAGCTACTCGTTATACGTGGCGAGAAAAGCCTTACCAACACGAGGACTAGGGGAGGGGTTACTCAATACCTCCTCATGGTGTCGGTCTTTTAGGAGTAGTAGCGCTGCTTAGGGGACAGTTGGGTCTTGTTTGTTTTTGTGCGAGTATGCCCTTAAGCATTCCTGCAATAAGATGATAATATAGGAAAATTACATGAGCGTTATAAAAACGAAAGAAACTCTAGAAACTCTAGGAAGCGCCTAGAATATATCAGATAAACTAAAAAAAATAGCAATAAGCGACAGAATATAGAAGAAAGGAGGAAGAAATGAAAGTTCCTTTTGAAAAGCACCAGAAATATTAGGAATGAAGAAAAAGGAAAACAAAACAGGAAATGGCCTGATGAAGAAAGAAGGATTCATTATGCACGGCTAATGAAAACACGGCAAAAGAAGAAACTAAGAAAATATAGAGCAAAAGCAAAAAAAAACACCTGCCAAAACAGAAGAAGATGAAATGCAAAATAGAAACTGTTAAAAATGGAAAATGTGTAACGACAAATAAATATCACTAATTGTGTAAAAAAAGGACATCAATCAGTTTGTCAAAATACGCTGCAAATCTTGCGGATCTAAAAGGATCAGGTTGGCCCAAAAGTTCTGCAACCCTCGCAAAAAAATTGATTTTTGTGCAATTTTTGCGGATTTCTTGTAGAAAACGTTTACATAAATTTTAAATTAATAAATAAAAGAAATCCCAAAGGTCTTGTCATTATCAGCCCCTGTGCCATACTCTTGGAAGTATAGGGTACTGATGGTTTCGGATTTTTTTTGGTTCATGGGCTAATAAAAAATATTTAGGGAATTTTGGAGTGAAGCCGATATCTTACATGTTGTACAGTGAACCTAAATTTTAAGTTTTTTTTTATAATGTAAATATTTATAATACAAAAGTTACCTCCTGTGGATATCGAGAAATTTATTATTTAATCTCTTCCTTAACAAAGTAATCCTCTTTTAATAATCTCTATTAATTTCGAGTTATAAATGGCATATTCATGGGCTTGATAATCAGGCTAGTGATATTAATATATCGGCGTTACTATCAATTAAATTAAATACGAAAATTGGGTATGTGTACTTAATTACTCATTTTTATCATATATCAGCATAAATAAAGTAATAAAAAGCTAGAGAGGGCATTAACAGGAAAAGAGTATTAGCAAGGATCGATTAGATGTAGATATGGTATCATAGGAATTATTTATAACGCAATGTAAATATATACGAGTGTCATTGCCGAAAATACTTCTAATAGTCTACGCCTAAAAGCAATTATTCTTTTGGAAATAATTGGCCGTACCTATGATATACCTTTAAATGACAGACGAGTCATGTCAGATACAATGTAAATTCATAGGCAAATTTTTTACTTTAAGAAAAGTCTTGAATTTTGCAAAGTTAATATTTACATAATCTACGACTATTTTGTGACATTTTTTGGGTTTACAATAAAAGTTGTTACAGAACTGTTAATACTTTGATTTGCAAATATTAAAATTAACAATAATAAAGGTGTAGGTTTTATATTTATTATTTTATTTTTATATTTGTGTTATATAAAGAGCAATGTTTCATATAAATGAGTAAGTTAATGTTTTGCAACTCACTAAATGAATATGCAAGTCATTGAAAAATAAGCGTTTTTGACCCATAGATCTCAAGTAAGACCATAGGGGTACCATATAATTATGATTGTATATTTTGTTTTCTGTTTACATAATGCCATAAAATTTGACTATAGAATGTATGTATATTCTAATTGCCGATCAAATTAAAAAAATGTACGTTTTGAAAATTTTCTCATACAATTCTTGGGTTTGTTCAAATAAAGAAAAGCAAATACCTTCGGAGAACACCTAGCACAAGTGTTCACTCCATACCCTTCTAACAATCCTAACTTTGATATAAAGATAGAGGAATTACTAAATTCGCCAGGACAATTATCTCTACCTCTGACACCTACCTCACCTGCAGAAGTAAAGGGTCTTCCAATAGAGACTTCCGAACTTTGACAGTTGATAGAGGACATATTGTTAAAGCTATATCTGTCGAATTGGCTGTCATTTATTCAGTTTGTTTTGCCAAATCACTATGGACGGATATAGCCTTCAACAACACGTGCAAATGATAAAATTGTTTTATCAAAGTTGCTCGGACAACGTCCCGGGCGCTTCGCTCATTTTACTGTCACCATAATCGCCCTACCGAGAGGATTATTTGCAGTGTGTAAATTTGAGTCCACTGGTTCAGTAAACAATCAACCAACACCCGTACGACGACGAAACGCAAGATCTGCCGAAAACATCGCCGCTGTCCGTGAGAGTGTGCCGAAGAATCCGAGGCAGTCGATTTCGCGTCGCTCACAAGAATCTAGGCCTGCACCCGTACAAAATTCAACTGACCCAGGAGCTGAAGGTAAACGACCATAGACAACGACGTGTATTCGCTGAATGGGCCCTGGAGAAGTTGGAAACTGACTCTAATTTTCATCGAAAAATTACCTTCAGCGATGAGGCCTATTTATGGATGAATGGATAGTTCAATAAACAAAATTGTCGAATTTGGGACGATTCCGATATACATGAGATCCAAGAGCGTTCAATGCATCCCAAAAAGTCACTGTTTGGTGTGGATTTTGGGCTGGCGGCGTCATCGGTCCATATTTCTTTGAGAACGACGTTTGCCAGGCCATCATCGTCAACGGCGAGCGCTGTAGGTCGATGATTACCAACTTGTTTTAACCTCAATTGGATGATACGGACACCAACGACATGTGGTTTCAACAGGATGGCGCTACGTGCCATGCAGCTCATGCCACATTGGAAATTCTGCACGAGTGATTTGAGGGCATGGTCATCTTACGTGGAGGTGATGTGAACTGCCCACCGAGATCGTGCGATTTGACCCCGTTAGACTTTTTCTTGTGGAGATTTCTTAAGTCGAGGGTCTACGCGAATAAGTCTACGCCACAAACCACAACGGCCCTCAAAGCCAACGTAACCCATGTCATCGGTCAAATTCAGCCTGATTTATGCGCCAGAGTCTTGGAAACTTGGACATTTCGGATGCGTACCACCCAGCGAAGCCGCGGCGGACATTTGCACGGTGTTATATTCCATACATAATGGTATTGATAGGCCTTTCAAACGAATACAAAATTTCGATGATATCTCACACACACTTTGTTTTATTTAAATTTAAAAGTAGGAAGCGCTTAATGACAGACCCTTTATGTAGAGAAATCAAGCAAACCAGTTCATACAAAGCCCCTGGCTATGACCTCATAGTAGAGAATGTATTAAAGAATCTCCCTAAAAAAGGAATAGTACTGATTACAACAATCTACACTCGAATGTTTGCCATCTCTCACTTTCCAATTCAATGGAAATTTGCATTAATAATCTTAATCGCGAAACCTGGGAAACCCCTGCAAGAAGCAGCCTCTTATCGGCCAATAAGCTTATTACCTTTGCTATCTAAAATCTTTGAGCGATTACTGTTATAGAGAATCAAAGAAATAACCCCTTCAGAGGAGTTAATTCCCACTCACCAGTTCGGCTTCCGTGTAGGACATTCAACCATCCAATGTCATAGAATAGTCAACTATTTCAAGGAAACGTTTGAGGACAAAAAAATGTGTGCCTCGGTATTCCTGGATATCCAACAGGCCTTTGATAAGATATGGCACTGCGGGCTCTTGTATAAAATCAAAAGAAAGCTTTCTCACCAAATCTTCCTCCTTCTAAAATCCTATCTAACGTTTTCAACTTCAGTTCGAGGATTCGCTATCAAGCTACCACGCTATTAGGTCCGGTGTTCCGTAGGGTAGTGTTTTCGGTCCCTTTATCTTCTCTATTCTGAAGATATTTCAACTACAGAAAATACGCTAATTGCTACCTTTGCAAATGACACTGCAATAATGTCATCTGATGCCGATGCTGATAACGCATCCCAAAACCTCCAGTCACACTAGATCAAAGTAAACAGCGCTAAATCAAGTAAAATTACCTTCACTATGAAACACTCTACATGCCCTAAAGTCACCATCTTCAACCAACCCATCCCAATAAAAACTGAGATGAAGTACTTGGGACTCCATCTAGATCAAAGGCTAACTTGCAGAGCTCATTTAAAATCCAAAAGACAACAACTCAATTTAAAAACCAGAAGTATGCAATGGCTAATCGGACGATCATCTAAACTTACAATAGAAAACTAGTTATTATTATATAAAGTCATCCTAACACCTATATGGTCCTACGGGATTGAACTGTGGGGATGCAGTAAGCCATCCAACACCAAAGTACTGCAGTCCTTCCAATCGAAGACATTGCGCGTTCTAACTGATGCACCTTGGTATGTCAGCAATCAAACGCTCCACCATGACCTCAAAATCCCATTCATCTTGGAAGTCATCAAGAGTTATGCAGCCACGAGCAGGATGCGCACCTTAAATCATCTTAACCCGCTCATTACCAATCTCTACCCTCTCCAGCTCTTGGATAGAATATTGAAGAGACAATGGCCAGAAGATCTTATTGAGTAAATCGTGGAGACCCGTCAGTGGATGGTGCCCTACTCATGTCAAATACGTCAATTTCAACTAATTTACTTTATAACAAAAGTAGATTGTAACCTTAATCATTTAAGATCGATTTATATATGTAATCAATATTTTGTTTTCCTCCTATATACCTTCCCAAACGTGAATAATCAGTTTTTCATTTGTAGATTTGTTTTACTTATAAGCGTGTTCCCATTTACCATAAAATAATCAAATAAAACGTTATGCTTGAGTCTTCTATGGTCGTCACCAGCCATAATAGAGTTACTGTGGGAATGGAGTTGATCATAAGGTTTACTGCTTCTCTCGTAAATTACATCTTGAACGTAAGGAACGTTGAGGTCGGCGTGGATGGCGCGATTTAACACAAACCAGGGAGCATCTGCAATCATTCGGAGGATTTTCGATTCACTCCTTTGTATGATTGCCTTGTTGGACTTACTGGCGCAGCCCTAATCTCAATGCCATAAGTCCAAGTGTTAATTTCGATTTTCGTCCTGTTAGCCAGCTAAGCCGTCGTACTTTTATATCGATTTGTTTGCGTTTCTTGGCGATGTTTCTTCCAAGTTTAACTATCAAAGGTTAATTCAAAGTATTTGACTTCTTTTACTTGGGGTATATCTTCGTTATTAATTTTAAGAGTTGGACATTGTGCTTTTCTGAGCGTATACTGGAATTTTTGTCCATTAACTTTTACACGCCATTTTAGAAGCCATCTTTGAAGAGAATTTGGACATAGGTGGCAGCTTCCACTAGATTTATATGTTTGACAAGTATAATCATATCATCTGCGAACATACCTATGTGTGTGTTTATCTGTTGGTAAAGCTGCCTTGTAAAAGGTGTACAAAAGAGAGCCAAAAGCACTGCCCTGTGGAGCTCCTACAGTTATTGGATATAAACGTTATATTTACTTTGAAATTGTCTATTAGACAGATAAGATTTCATCAAGTTTAAATCTTCTTGTGGTAGGCTTTTTTAAACTTTTGTTAACAAACTTTATCAAAGGTCTGGGTTACATCTATCACTACAGTTACGCAATATTGTTTCATCTCTAGTGCTTTATTTATGATTTGAACCACGCGATGGCACTGTTGGATAGTCGAGTGTAGTTCACGAAATCCAAATTGGTGATCGGAAGTCCGGTTATTAGTAAATTAGTCGTCCTTGATTCTTTGGAAGACAATTTTTTCATGATCTTAGAGGCGACAGGCAGCAGGCTTATCGGTTTATATAAGGTGACATTTATTAGATCTTTACCGGGCTCTAGAATCATAATAATTTGGGCTATTTTCAAGTCATTAGGCCGATAACTAAGCCCGAGGATGGCATTAAATGAAATACGTCAGAAGTACCACTCCTTTCCTTTCAAGATTCTTCCTATTATGAGGTCAATTTGCGGTGACCTTTTTGATGTTCAGCATTTTATTTTCAAGTTCCTTGAATGAAACTGGTGCAATCTTGCTTTAATAGTTCTTCAATTTCTAAATTTGGTTCAGTGCTGTGTGGAGTAAATACTTTAACAAGATGATCTGCAAACAAGTCTGCTTTTACTTTCTGCCGAAGGTCCAAGAACTGGGGTGGTGGGGAACTGTTGTTGCGGGCTTATTTATATTCTTTATAGGTTTCCTAATAGTGTGGTCGTACTTGCTTAGGTACTGAATGATTCATCCCTCAATTTCTTTAGTTTTGCTTCCAGTCTAATGCTTAGCCGACTAAAGTTCGTTTTATCAGCCAGTCTTCGACTACGATGCTACACAGCTTTTGCCTTGCGTTTCTCTACAACTAGTTTTTTTTTTTATTTTCAACGATATGGCAGTCAAGTGATTTTTTTGTTAACATGATCTAACTTGTATGGTCGCTTGTTGCATTTTTATGATTGTTGAATTTGTTGCTTCTTCTATAACTTTTGGGAACTTAGAGGAATATTGAGGTTAAAATATTCTTTTAAATAACCGCGATATACGTTCTAGTTCGTGTTATTATTATGTAATTTAGGACTGGGTTTTATTAAACATATCGCGGTAGTTATTGTTGCAATGATAGATGCATGATCGGGCACTAAATCGTAGCTTTCCTCTACTTCTTGATAGGTTACATATAAATACAGTAGATCTGGGATTTAGGCAGGGTCAGTTGGCCACTATGTTGGGGCATCAGTTGAGGTAGACTTAGTTGTGGTCAGGCGTGAACCCCATATTATATTTTTGCTGTTGTAGTCACCGGTTATGCCGTACGCCATGCACTTGAAGATTGCGTTCTTCATATTTCAGCAATTGATGATGTTGCATTATTTGTTTTATATGTATAGCAGTCGCTCTATGAGCGTTACAACTATGACGATTTGTGTAATAGGTTGTGATTCAAAAATAATTTTATTTCTTCCTTATGTTGGTTCATTCCATTGGCATTGCAGAGTGCTATCCGTAAGAAATTGGCCGTTATTATGCTATTTTATTTAAAAACATGGTCAGCATAGTTAATAACATGCTGTTTAAATATGTTTTTGAAATCTTCGATAAATTTGCTTACCGTGTCACTGATGTTTTAGTTGTACCACCGTCCATTGTTTGTGGAGGGCTGTTCATGTTACTTTGACCGCATTCGCAAGTTGAGTCTTTAGTGGGGTAAGTTAGGCGAAGTCTTAATCTGCTAGCGGTTAAGGGATAAGTTTATTGATGCTGGTATTGGGATATTAGAGTTACCACTGGCTAGATTGCGCTTGTATAAGCGATGGCAATGTTCGCATCCTTTATAGTTTGCAGGCTGGGACATCTTTAGTTTTTTTGTAGGTATTAGTGTTGTGCATGCAAATT